>JAUPFT010000021.1:44951041-45551041 GCA_036936625.1 Parnassius smintheus behrii
ACAGTTCCAAGTCTCCAGATATTTTTAACCTCCATGTCCTCTGGTACCGATAAATTAAAATATATATTGACAATTGTAAATATAACATGGAAATAAAATAAGATATCACAGAGTTACTAGCCGGTTCTTCTCTGAGGTCTTATTTTCCGGAACGGTGTAGGTAGGTAGGTACATTACGACGTTCGTAGGAGCTCTAAGCAAAACTAAATTGAATAAATCGTTTTGACTTTGACTGTGACACGGCGACAACTTCCGAACATTCTATGTAACGTTTAGCAATAAATCATAGACAGTAATCAAATTTATTAAGTTGATTTTAATAAAACAAAGGTTATTATGAAAAATGGGTTATTATAATATTAAGAAATACATGAATGAAAGTATGCCGGTTCTATTAAAATTCATGTAAAATAATATACAAAATTATTGTATAGTAGTATATGTTTAAAAAAAATCTCGCTGGGTTTCTTGCTGGTTCTACCGAGGATAGAGGCATTTCCCGAACGAATGGTAAATAGAAAAAAGACTTTCAATAAGTATTATATAATAATCTGTAGGTATAGAAAAAAATATTCTATTCTATGTTATACAAAAATAAGTCTTCATTAAATTATTTTTTTATATAACTTGATAGCTGCTATGATTTTGGATAGTATTTAGATTATTAATATCATTTAATCAGCGTTGTATGGTAAATTGTTATTATAAATAATACCGGCAAACATATAACAATCGAAAACATCCATTATAAATACGAACAAAATTTGTCATCCTACTATGATAACCTATTCTTTATTGACAATGGACAAAAACAATCCGGTTCTCAACTCAGCGTTGCAGAACCCTAGTAAACTTACAACAAAACCTACGTATTTCGTCGCTTTCCTATTGAAGCCAAGAAAATCCAACGGAATGACGGCCGGCGGGCACACGCCGCGCTTCCGACGTTCCGACACCACTTTCGCTTACGTTCGACACCACTCGGATAACTTCGCAACACAGCTGACTGGGCCAAGGTGCGAGCGAGAACGGGCGCTAATATTAACGCTCACACTAGAAAAGGACCGCCGAGCCGCGCACCGTCTAGCGCCGCCATTTATTTCTTTCTAGTGTTCTTGTGTGACAGCGTTTGATTATTGCAGGAGCTAACATGTTTTAATTGTGAAAATTGTGTATTGAAGTGTTATGCACGCATTGTAATAAAGGTTTTAGTGCATTTTGCGGGTAGAATAAATATGCAAGGAATCATGTTTTGTTAGAAATCCTACGTGAAGCATAATGGCTGACATTCACACATCTGTTGTCAACATAAAATGAGATTATGCAAGTTAAAGTGGGATGTGAACGAGTTTTAGGTAAATAATGTGTTAAAAGTTTACAGTAATAATTAATAAAGTTATGTGTGGTTATATTTCGTGTAACAAAGTTGGAATGTTCTACGCGATACAGCGTTATATTGAAAGGTGAGCTGGACAGATAATGACTTTGTTCTGCAGGGTGTCTAGGCCGCAAGGTAACTGATCATATTGGATCACAACTATGAATATGAAAGAAATATCTTTATAAAATATCAAATGTATTATGTTTTAAATGCAACAACAGTAGGTATAGATTTTAATTACAATTGTTACTCTTGGGGAGATAATTCCAGTAATTAACTCGCATTTTCGGATCGGATAAAGTTAATTATCAAGGTTTACGTGGCGTTGAGCCACTCATCATTTTTTATACAAAAAGATAACATTCGCCGTAATAAAGGCGCCGCCGCGCCGATGCAATACACCTAAAATATTAAATAAATGAAATTATATGTACCATATACAAAAATTATTCTTTCCTAGTATCATAATACTTCAAAATGTAACAAAAAGTAATACGAGTAATTAACTAAAAATATTTGAGAAAAACTCATCGCAAACTTCAAGGTGAAATTTAAGAACGGTCACGGCCGAAACATGTTAATTAATTATGAGTATATTGAAATGTATTCATAAAATAAATGTTTAATTTAAACGCTGTGATGGATAAAAAAAACACGGCGTAATTACACCGTATTAGTAATTTAGGAAATGGCACGCAATTGAATTAACTTTCAATATACCTACATTTGGGTAGGTAACCTACAAATTTTAGATTTAAACTAGATGCATTATTAATGAAAAAAATTTCACATTTCGTAATAGGGGAATACCTAATTTTTTTTTAAATATAAAACCTTTTATTATGAAATGAAATCAAACTATATATTATTTTATGTAAGAAATTATAATTTCGTTGGCCAAACGTCAACATCTTTAACATTCTCTCTGTCCGCGAAAAAGACAATAGTTAAACAATCGAAATATTTAAATGACTCATAGCTGGATAGTGAAATGGAATCGTTTCAAAACGAAATTCATCTGTCCGAAGAACAAACGGCGAAAGTCTACGGGTATCTTCTATTTTGTCATTTTAAAAGCCAATAATATAATGTTCTTAATCAAAATTGAAAATGAAATAAATCATATTTATTCTATAATAAATTTACATTACGAAAAGAAAATAATAAAAATGAAAAGTTAAAGCTGGTAAATAATAAATATATTGCAGGCCATGTGTGTGCTCAGTGTATGTGGCAGCCCACCATCCTCCCCGGCTATACCAAAGGGAAGTGGACAACCCGCCACACAATTATAAAATAATATAATACACGTAAACATAATGTAAATATATGAAAGTTTATCCAAAATTACTGATTGCATTACATCAAACATGACAAACAATCTCTTACTAATATAAAAATTTAATAAATTATAGTTACAATGACTACAATAAAAATATCACAGAGAACGAAGTTAATAAATCATAATGAAGGAATATTAATAATTACGCATGTGATCAGTTACTACAAGTAAAGTTAATTACAGTATATTGAAAGGTGAACAACAAACTCTACATACAGCAATTAGCTGTTCCTAAAATGTACACTATATTAAACACAACAAGGAAAAAATAATGAAATATATAACTAAGGTACAGTAGGCCGTCTTATCGCTCCAAAAGCTATTTATGGAACAAACAACCTATTTAATTTTATTAAGCAATTACTTAAGTGTTAGTAGCAATATGGAAATATCAGTCTACCACCGCACTGCTAAAAGGCTTTAATATACATTTCTTGTCTAAATGAATTGAAGTAATATGTTTTCATAGGGGAATGGGACAATTTTTTCCCCGATTGTCTACTTCTCTTTCTTGATGGCCCAAATCCCAAAATAGTAATGAACACAATCACAACCCAACCCAGCAATCGTGAACCGATCGGGAAGAAAGGATCTCGAGTGGCAGCCTCGTACCGGTAGGTGAAGTGTACGGCAGCCCCCGACTATATGGGAGTGACGATCTGGTAAGATATGCAGGAAGTCGGCAGATGCAGGGGGTTCAGGACCTTGCTTTATGGCATTCCTTGGCCTATGTTTAGCAGTGGACTTGTGAAGGGCTGCAATGATAATAATAATACACGATACCACATCTTAGAAAGGCCTATAGCCAGCAATAAATTGAAAATCAAGAAGGATTTTTAAGTCGGTCTAACTGTAGATTACGTAGACTGCAATAAGATATTGTTAACATCACTGTACTTATACATTGTATATCTGTACCTATATATTGCATTGCTTGCCACCGATGATCCCCTTATTCTCTAAAAATAAAAAATAAACACGATCGAAAGATATGACAGAGAGATAGACGAAGAGGAAATTTAAACTACATTACAATAACAATTTAATTTATATTTATAGTACCCGGTTGACCGAGTTTTGCTCGGTATTTTTCGCTCGGTTTTTTTTAATGCATGTGTTTTGGAAATTATATTTAGATACAAATTACATACTGATGAAATACGAATAAAATAGTAAATAGTGAATGGGGCACTACACTCTATTATGAAGAACCAGAATGTGTCAAAACAGGCACGTATGGTAATTCATAATGCTGTGTTAGTACCTACTTTGATGTATGGTAGTGAAAGCTGGGTGTGGCAGAAGAAGCACGAAAGTAGAATAAATGCTGTAGAAATGCGGTCCTTAAGGAATATGCTAGGGTTGAATCTGAATGACAGGGTGAGAAATTGCGTGATAAGAGATAAATGTGGTATGCAAGATGATATTGTGACCAGGATTAAGAAGGACCATGCTTCGGTGGTTTGGTCACGTAGAAAGAATGAATGAGGAAAGAGTGACAAAGCAAATTTATATGGCAGATGTGAACGGCCGAGTCGGGAAGGGACGCCCTAGAAAAAAGTTTATCGACCAAATTGGCGATATTTTGAAAATGGGCCACGTTGAAGTACCCTTAACCGACGAGCATGTATGCGTAGATATATGGATGTAAAGGAGACGAAAGACTGGGTGACAGGCGTGAGTGTTTATGTATGTATGTATGTATATTTTTATAGAATACGGGTGATAAGCGAGCACACAGTCCACCCGATGGTAAGTGGATGCTGTGGCCCATAGATATCTACATTTAATCTCGATTAAAAATCAAAATACAGATGCGTTGTCACTTCTGAGGACTACGATTACAGTAAAACGGGTCTTCGCTTCTCTACACTCACCATACGAAACAAAGTCGCATTAAACTGCTATTTTACGCTAGTATTCTATGAGAGCGTGGTCCTTCCCCGGTCGAGCCCACCCATTCGTGCTACAACCATATATAGCTGCAGCAAGGCTCGACCACGTAAAAATATTTAAATAATAATAATTTAAATATAACAATATATTTTGTTTCAGTCAATAAAACTATGAGGGTTGTAAAATAATGCGGTGGCTGCACAAAATATTGACGCTGGCAATAATTTGCGCAGCTGTGGGAGAGGAGTGCCCCTCCTTCTGCAACTGCTCCAGGACACTACTATCATGCTCCAGCGTAGCCGTTCCCGGTAACAATCTCACCAGAATCAGTCTAGCCAACCACGGCACGGACCTCCAGACCATAATATGGACAGACTCGACAGTTCAAGCAATAGACCAGGATCTATTTCTAGGTCTATACAACTTAGAGTACATCGATTTGAGCAGAAACGAAATCAAAAGAACAGAACATGATCTGTTTGCAAGACTGACCCATCTAAAACATTTGAATCTTTCAAGAAACAAAATCGAAGACATACCCCGCTTCACTTTCGCTTATCTAGATAATCTGGAAGTTTTGGATGTGTCTCACAACGAACTCCACGTAATACCATTCCAGGTCTTCGGGCCACTGACTAGGTTAAAGTATTTGGATATATCGCATAATAAAATAGCAACTTTCTTAGATTATTTTTTTAAGCCTAATCGCCAACTGAAACAACTGTTCCTAAATAATAATAGCATAGTCGAAATAACTTCTAAAGCTCTAGTCAACTTGAGGGAATTGGAGATTCTCGATCTATCCGGTAACAAATTAGATTATTTACCAAAGTCTATTTTTGATAGTTTTGATGAACTAACCGATCTGAATCTTAGCTACAACAGCTACCAAAACATATCACATGATGCTTTTAAGAATTTACATAAGTTGAAATGGCTGAATTTGGGCGGAACTAGGCTTAAAATGTTGCCGGCGGCGCTCTTCCAACATAACGAAAATTTGCAAACGTTCTACCTCGACAACACTCAAGTGACAGTTATACATAATACGAATTTTAAGGGTTTGATTAATCTACAGCTACTTTTTATTAGAAACAATAGTTTTTTAAGAGAAATCGAAACGTTCGTTTTCGATGATACACCATCAATAACCCATTTGGATATAAGTGGCAACGACTTGACGTTTTTACCTCTAACATTAGAGAAGTTAGATAAATTACAATCTCTAAAAATAAGCAGAAATCCGTGGGCTTGCGACTGTCGAATGGCATGGTTTGCTGCCTGGGCGGACAAGAGGAAAGAAATCATCAAATCCGACCTGAGCTGTAGGCGAGCATACCCGGACGACATGTTAAGAACGCTTAACCACACTAACTGCAAACCCCCACAATTAATCTTGAGCAGCCCACTGACTTTGTACAGATTGCAGACGGACGCGTTACTCGAGTGTAGATTCGATGGAAACCCTGCCCCATCGATCACTTGGATTACACCAACCAGGGACGTCTACCATTGGAATCCGAATCCGCTCATTCCGGACATATTCCACAAACATGGAGTGGCCCATGATAAGTACTATCGGCCCATAGACAACGGAAAATCACGAGTGAGGGTCCAAGATGATGGCACATTATTTATTGGCGATATACACAGAGAAGATACAGGAACCTACCTGTGCTATGCAACAAACCCTTCAGCAAATTTGACAGTTGAAGTTACTTTGAACATCGATCCAATGACCATGTTTGAAATAAAGATGTACAGCCTGCTTTGTGGAGCGCTATGTGCAGCAGCATTCTTGGGGCTAACACTAATGATTCAATTTATACGTTACATATTCATCAAGTTAGTATGATCATTGCATAAAGTTTGGGATTCTTTATCTGCATTTAAAGAATTTTTTACTGACTATTTCAGATTTCGACTACTAGAAACATGTTGTAGCTGTTGTGCATGTGTGAGTCGCGACGCGCCACGTACACGTCAAATATACAACATGTTAGATAACATTGAACAGTACAAGAGATTGCAATTGGAAAAATTAAGAGAAAACTACGCTGTCCAAGTAAATATCTTTTTATATATTGTATTAAGACATTAGATACATATATTATATAAAAATAATAAAATGCTTATAGGTTCATCGGATTAAAGAGAATTGCACGCAGCAAATGGAATGGATACAAAGCAGTTACTCAACGCAAGCTACACACCTACGCAACTTCAGAGACATCGGCTCCAACCATTTGACTGCAATGAGGGACCAGTATTATGATCAGGTAATCAAATTTGCAATGTTTCCATTTAAATGTGATGAAGCCATGTTGTGTGTAAGTATGTATATTGAAAGTGTGTGTATTTTTAAATTTATAAAAAGTTGACGCATTTTTGTAAATTTAAATTTGTTTATGCAAGTCTTGTTATACGTTAGACAGTAGATTATAGCCTCTAAGAAACAAATAAGACAATAACCTAAAGCTTTTATCTACATCTTAGCTTCCGATAGAATATGGTATAAACATCTCGTTTACGCCTGACGTACAATACCCAGATTGACGCCGAGGAGTATGTCAAGGATGCAAGACATCGCAAGTCCCTCTACCAGGTTTGGCGATTAAGGTAAAATCTCCCTAAACGGTAGAGAAGAGGCCAATGTCTAGCAGTAGACTTTGTGAGCTGATGATAAAGAAATTTGTTTAAATTAATCGTTAAATTGGCTTAAAAGAAACATCGTATTGCCCACCTTAGGTTTGACTCCTTTGATTTATATTATTAAAATCGTATTTACAATTTTATACAAACATGCAAGACTTAATTGCCTCAATTATTATCTACATTTCATTTCATCGTCAATAAAACGTAAAAAAAAACTAATTTATTTACTCTCAATTTATCCGCACAGGTAAAACGCGTTCGAGAGTATTCCACGTCCCAACTTAATTGGGTTCGGGAGAACTACGTATTCCAGAGGAACAAGATTCGGAAGTTCAGCGCTCACCAAATACTGAGACTGCGTGAATCCTACAAATACCAGCAGCAGACGTTAAACAAGGTGTTGGAAAATTTGCCCAGCTTATACTTTGAGAACTGTCGGAGCGGGTCTTGTGGACACAGTGATTCTATGCCCTTTGATCCTGACGTAGAGATTATCGATATGTATCTAAAGACAAAGATAGAAAAATTGTCGCATCTTCCTAGTCCGATACCGGATGACGAGAGCAGAGCGTCTGTTTACTACACGCCGACCGAAAGATCTGTGAACTCGAGAAGAAATTCGCCAGTTACAATTCCAGACGACATCCACATAAATATAATTGAACGTGGTCCTCCTAGGTTGATGGCAAAGATAAGGCCGATACAGCCGGTTCCGCCGCCGACTCTCGAATCTTCTTCGCCGCCATCGACTTCCAAAGCGGGCTTACAAATGGGACAAGTGAAATACAAGCGTGAGCGGACTGAATTCAAACCGTTCAGCGAGCCGCTGCTGGGTAGAGAGCGTGAGAGATGTCAGTTAGCCATCAGCGCGAGTTCACCGGAACTGAGGCAGGTGCAAGTGGAATGTGAAGTTGAACTGGAACCTAAGAGCGATGTGAAGCGAGAAATAAAACGCGACGCAGGTAAAGGAAAGGAGACGCGCGTACTGCTGGCGGTGGAGTTGACGGAACCTGAGTGCCAGATAAAGCATGCGGCCGGTCAATTGGTGTGTGGCGAGTGCGCGAAGTTGTGCGAAAACACGCCCTTGTAGTACAGGCTTCTCACGCGCGTGTTTAAGATCTACGCCGTGTCCGGTCAAACGTTGGCCGTCCAAAAGCCTACCGATATCCCGCTCTGTGATTTCAGCGGCCCTTCGCCGTCCTACGTATGATTCTCAGTGCGCGATACGTGTCTTGCCCGTCGTCCCCTGATGAAATTAGAATAATTATTCCAAGTCTCTCTGTGTAGTTGTGAGTTCGCGGAATGTATCTTGCCCGGTTGAGGTGTCAGCAGTGATGGGGGTCTCGGGTCTTCGGACACCACTTATAAGTAAGCTGTGATAGACTAGATATGAAACGCACGCGCTGGCGTACGTAAATCGACGTCTCTTAGTGGTAGGTTAAGGATATTGAATCTGCTGCCAACCTTAGTGGCGAAATTGTAACGGTTTTCTATTTAAGCGTTCTATGGGTAATCGAATCAAATGTGTAAATATGTATATTTGTTTCGATTCATTTTCATTTTGATGTATTTTTAGAAAATGAAAATCTTATAGTATTATGCATTTTATATTTGTTCAGACTTAAAGCGTAGTTAAAGGAGGTATAAGGAAATTGTTACTATCTTTGTTGTAATTGTTGCGAGATTAGTGTAAATTGGTGTATCTATCTTATAAGCTGGCGCGATCTCTTATGTTGGATGTCTTTCATTTTACCAAAATCTTGTTTACAGAATCAAATGTTTTTATATAAAGAAAGTTTTCGGTTAATCAATACACATTAAATCATTTTTTTTTACATATTTTCTATTATACATTTATAAAACAAGTTTTCTGGTGATATGCCAAAATACTACAATCAAGCAATGATGTTATTATAATAAACGTTTCTTAATATGAAAATAAACATTGTTGAGAAATTTCTAAATATTATAAACAAGCGTAAATATTAAATCATGGAGACTAAATTATTTTTCAATTTAATCTTTCTCGTTTTATTTGCGTTCCGTGCGAAAACTAACAAGGCGAGTCGTTATCTTGTAGCCAAAAATGTCATTTAACCGATTGTGGTTATTGCTTATTATCTGTATTGATCAGCTTTATTTACATGTATCATGTGATGCAATCAAAATGTCTAGCCTTGTATTGTTACGAAAGATATTCTATGGTTATGTTGCCATTATCCACTAATCATGTTTCTTGACAATCCAGATATTTATTGAAATTTAAACGACATTTCATAACTTCAAACTTTGTTCAAATTTAATTGACAATGTAACTAAAATGTGTCCAAAAGTTTCTACAAATGGTCAAAAGTATACAAATAAAACAATGACTTGAATTAAATAATTTATTTGCAAGATTTAGACGGCACATAACATCAAACGAGTGCGCAATAAACTCAATAAATAACTATCAGTTTGCAGACTGCTAAAACACACATAGGATAATATCATACAACATACAACTTGCCCACCGTTACATAGCTGAAAGTTCTAAAAAGCCATCACTCACATCACCATGTATCCCACAAAAAGTGCCTGTTGACTGACCCAATAAATTCCAACGAAAACGCAGCGCTGATATACACACTGTCTTTTTATATTTATATTATATATTATATAAATATATGAAACAATATAACAAGAACCGTAATTCCAAATCGGAAACCGTCCATAGACATCTAACAAGGAAAATAGCTTATTTTCTGATATTTCAATAAAACGGGTATAATACAAATTCAGATAATTTCTTAATTTAAATCGTTTTCAAAGTATACTTCATTTTACATTTACATTCATTTGTATTTTTGTAGTAGACATAATTAAGGCAAGTATTCTTAAGGATAAGGCTAAGCCATAACGTTTATTACATGATTGTTAAACATATTTTAATATATTTTAATATATCATCTAAACCTAATGTTATTATATTCTAAAATTTAACTTAGAAAATCAATTTACCTCAAGAAAAACCTAAATAAAATTAATCTGAAGTACCTATAGAGCAAAATATTATATTCTTCCACTAAAATTAACTAGTGCTATAAGCATTTAGTTAAGTAAGTTAAAATAATTCAGTACTAAGTATAGGATATATGAACTAAAAAAAGGTATAAAATCTCTTAAAATATATATAATACATAATTATAATCAAGCAACTTGATTAATTTGCACTATGCATTAACATTAATGTTCTAAACAAATTTCATCATTACGAATTATGAGAATTAGGTAAATGCTGCAGATAACCGGAGAAGTTATAAAGGTTCTTTATTAGAACCAGCGTATAAAGCCTAAATAAAACGGCATTATAAAAATTATATACTGCCTAAAATCCTAGTATAATCTTTTAACAGTCATTTACATTTAAACCGACAAGAGTTACATGCTAAGGTAAAATGAAATTTCACCCATCGTCACCATCACCACCACGCCCAATTGTAAATATCTTTCGAATACACGGGTTACTAAATGAGTTAGGAAGTTAGACTCCACTGCTTACCTTTCTTAGTGCTATATTAAAAATTAAAAAAAATACAAAAAAAATGGAGAAGTTAATCAGTATATCGCATGTCTTAGTTTTTGGTTAGACAGAAAAATAATCAACGCGTTGTAGGTATCGCCAGTGGCTCTATCATCAATAATGTTTTTTTTTTCATTATATTAATATGGATCAGGGATCCCCAAACATAAACGAAAACTGATAATTTGTAACTGTAATTGTATTAATAATTATTAATTACACTTACATTTTGATGAGAAAATTATGTCAAGTTTACTCATTTAACTAACCGCAAAGTTTTTAAATCGTTAAGTATTTTGTATCAATAGCTAAAAAAAACTGGAGATAGTATCTTTAAAGTAATTTGACTGTGGGGGTCTGAGGTATCAGTTCATTTTGGAAAAGGGGTCCTTTGCCCAAAATAGTTTGGGAATCCCTGGACTAGAGAATAAACTATGTGGTAGGCCTCCCTTTTCTGGCTAAGAGTCCGTCTGGGTGGGCACCACCCTTTAACGTATCTCTGGCGCCAATCAGTATTGCACCCACTGTTGTTTTGCTGTCCGAAGGTTAACTGAGCCAGAATTTTAAAGGCCTTGAGGCATTACATCTTAGTCCTCATTAATGAAAACGCACATGTAGCCTCATTTTTCTGGAACTGGCTACCATATACCATCGGGTGGGCTAAAAGCTTGTTTTTAGCTCTAATCTTCTTTATATATAAAAATTAATGACTATCCATTAGTCTCGCTAAAGCTGAAAAACGGCTGGACCAATTTTGATGCATTTTTTTTTGTGTTTGAATGGGTCCTTGGATGATTAAGACAATTGGCTCCGCAAGGCGGCGCTGTTTGGCGAGATCCAGAAATACCCGGGCGAACCCGGGGCGGATCGTTAGTATTAATTGAAAATAAAGATATTATCATACAGCGTGGGACAGGGGCTTAAAAGAATTGAGCGCTACATTTTATGTCGTACAAATTGACTAATGTCTGGTTCCTATACTCAAGAAACGTTTCGTTCTCTCTAACGATCCGTTTATTAAATACGAGGTTTAAGAATAAACTGTTTAGATTATAAACTATTCATTCAGTAACTTGGATGACTTACAATGACCAAACCTAAACGGTTAGTAAATAGTTGAATTGGTATTTTAATTGAAAAAGGGATTTTCATGCGCTTAATTTACTGCAAAAACGGCCCGAAAAAAAAACGAAGCGTTTTTAAATACAGAAACCTATAACTAAAAGAAACGTAACGTAATAGGAGAGTTTTAAGTAACATCTCATTATGGGGTAACGCGAAACGGTTGTTACTGTGACAGCCAATCCAACAGCCATGCGTGACGACTATGGCGATTCTTCATATTTGATATTAGGCCTATGTCCGATTACTTACAATCAGAATTACGATTAGTTACAGACAGAGTAACGTTAATAATTATTAATGTATAATGAACACTAACAATTCCTTTGACCGAATTCATAATACATATTTTTATTCCTAACTTTTATCAACCAAATAACATGTGAAGATTTTAATAAATAATAGACAAAAATACTTCAATTTGGAACTAAGGCTTTAATTACGTTATGGTCATTTTGAAATGGGTGCAGACAAATTTAAACAAAATCAACATAGCTTGTTTCAATAGTGTTAAATTGTACATCATCCTGCAAAAGTCCAACGCGATACGTAGGCCTAACGCAAATAAAAACTATGGTTTCTTTTTAAGTTTTTAAATGCGTATTATATTACGGAAATAATATTTCATTATATACTTTATAAACTTTTCATCAGTAAAATCAATCTTAGGCTTAACACAAACTACAACTGACAGACTAAGGGCGCCGTTCTTGTTTTAAATTGACTATGACAATAACTTACTATTTCAATTCCTAACATTTTTTACTTGTTGTTTTCCTTTCATAATTGTCACAAACTCTTTTCAGCCGACTTAAAAAAAGGAGGAGGTTCTCAATTCGACCGTATTTTTGAACATCATATATAAAAGAAAGTCATATGTCATTCAATTTCAATGACTGTATTATCATTTCTAATTAAACAATATAATGCTTCCAAATTTAAACAAATATTCCTTCTGCGGCTGTACCACGTACCAGCAATACCAACTAGTTTTAAATAAAGTATGCTCAAATTATTTTACGCCATAATATATCTAAATAGATAAATAAATCTACAAATTACTTTAAATATAAGTCAACGAAATATCATCGATAGTTTTTCAAACAGTGAATTCGAAATTCGAATTTCGAATACCATCAGACTATTTTAGTTTGAACATCTTCACACTCAGTTAGGCCATAACCATTCTTAAACCAAAACTACGAGCCTTAGCAATTAATCATCATTTTCATACATTATTACTTAACTTTTATCCTTTCCAAAAAACAGTACAAACAAGAAATATAAAATGAAAAATAAATTTAAAAAAATTTTTTAGGTACTCGTAGTCTCCAGTAATATATGTTCTTTATTGGTTAGGCAATAACTTTAATGCTTTTAAAGTGATCCTTAACGAATTCTTCTTAACTAATATTTCTAATCGGACTAATTAATCAACCGAGTTCAAAAAAAGGAGGAGGTTCTCAAATAGACTGTATTTTTTATGTTTTACCTCAGAATGTTTTTCCAGGTGAACCGATTTTGATGATTCTATTTTATTCGCTTATTTAATTGACTTTGTCTACATTGATGATATTCTCATTTTATATTTGAAGTCGGTTGTATCAAATTTTTAATTTTACCACTTGTTTCTAACCATACTCAACCATTCTGTTATCAAAAAGTTATATAATTGTTTTTATGTGCCACAATAGAATAGCTTAAATGATTTTTAGATATATGATTGTTTTTATATCTATCTTTTTACATCTAGATTGAAGTAATAGTAAAAGTGAAATTGCAAACATCTTTACACTTCTGCTATTACTTATTCAGTCTTTTATATTTATATTTGAATAAACTATTACATCTTAAAGCAATAACTTTAGATCATAGTTTCAGTATGTGAAATAACATGCTTTGGCTAACAAAATTGTCTAAATCTGTAAACTTTTTTTAAAATATTTTTTTGCGTTAGTAAAGATATTTATTTGATAGGTAAAATCACAATAAAGATATTTTGCCGGTCTTTATCAATCTGATTTCAGCAAGATGATCCTTTAATTTTTTTTCAAAATTATTTAATTGGAAATGCGAATATACAAGCTTACATCATCCTTACAGCCTTTCAAAAGTCCACTGCTGGGTCATAGGTCTCCCCCAAGGAATGTCACAAAGCACGGTCCTGAGCCACCTGCATCCATCGACTTCCTGCATGTCTTACCAGGTCGTCACTCCATCTAGTGGGGGTCGCCCTACATTTCGCCTATCGGTACGAGGCTGCCACTCGAGAACCTTTTTCCCTTATCTGTTTTCGGTTCCTAGAGCTATATGGCCGGCACATTGCACTTCAGCTTACTAACATGGGGATAAAATTATATTGTATATCATATTAATATAATAATTTTCACCGACCGATTAAAATTATATGAAAATGAAAATTAATTAATTTTAAATCAATATTTAAAATTCAAGTGATTGTAAATTCATTCGATAAAAACAGTTCAATGGCTATAGTGTTAAAATAACTTGTAGAATTCGCTAGTACATTTAATTTATAAAAAAGATATCTTTACAACTATTAACCCTATTATAAGGCTCATACGTAAGGTACTAATATACTTTGTTTTACCTCGGATGTAACCCCGAACGCTTTTTGATGTGAGGAGTAATAGATTAATCAATTAATCTTTATAAAGAAATTAGAACTAATTTACTTTCTAGAAATATATGATATGGTACAACTAGTTCGATGTATCAAAAGCCCTTTCGGAGATCCAAACATTTGAATCAGTTACTAAGATCTACACCGTGCTATTGATAGGACTCCCAAATATTGATGACTAACGGTTCCCCGCGATTTCGCTCGTGTGTAGTTTAAGGCTTTTTATTTGCGCGGAACCCTAAATATTTTTCTAAAATAAAAGTAGTCTAAGTTACTGCTTATCACACCAGCTATCTGCCCGTGCGCCTAGTGAAAGTCCCGTCAAATTCGGTCCAGCCGTTTCGGAGATAAGCCAGAACAAACAGACAGACATACAAACATTTAAAAAATTGCGTTTTTGTCATAAGTACCGTATATACTTTCATATGCAATAAGTAAAAAGCTATTATTTTGACATTACAAACAAGCACTTCATTTGAATTTATTTGTACAGAAAATACAAAAAAAAATGAAAGACTACGTGTCAAAACTTTCTGATATGGACATCGTTAAAGACCGATTTACACTTCGACAAGTACAGTAGCGAGTTTAGTTACAGAGCAGTTGACAGTAGACTGTTAAGTGGGCAGTAACGATCAAACAATGTCTTGGTGGCGAGTTTAGTTAAGGACATTAGTTCATAAAGTTCGTTGGAGTATGACGTTTCAAGACTACAGAATTTTTCCGATTTTCGTTTAAGATTGTTCTAGGATTACGTCAAGAACTAAATAATCTAGTCAGAGGAGTATTAATGGTTGTTGTTAAAGAAGTTTTTAAGAATTTTCATGAGTGATGCTGCATCTCAACCAGGTTTAATTTGACAATTTGAACTTCTACTATTATATAAACTTTTATGTTCTAAATACTGCTGTACGAATTTATACCTGATAACTTCCGTTCATTTTATTATTAAAACTCAATATAAACGTATAAATATTGTAATAAACAGTATCGTACAAACTTTGTGGCGAGTTTCATTATAAAAGTACAATTTAGGGGTCTAATAACAAAGGCGGCAAAGTCCCATATAATGATATGGGACTTTGCCGCCTTTGTTATTAAACCCCTGAATTGTACGTTTTGGCGCACAAACGTTGCGTCCTGTCAACTTATGCACTGAACTAAACTCGCCCGTTTATACGAACGGCGAGTTTAGTTGCGGATGGGGGGAGACGCGCGGAAGGTCAGCACTTTGCACTTAACTCGCCGAAAAATAGCTCGGCCGGCTATCCCGATCAACTTAATCGTTAACTTGCTACTTAACTCGCTTATTGCCGTTCAAACGAGGTTCAAACTTAACTCGCCAGGTTCGCAAGTTAACTCGCTACTGTTCTTGTCGAAGTGTAAATCGGTCTTAATAAAAAGAACACAGTAAGAAGCAAGCAATTAAGCAGTACGTCCCTTCAAATATATTTTCGTGTGTACCTAAGTCATATCGGCTAGAAACTGCTGGCGACAGTAAATTACACAATGTGTTGTGTGTGGAAGTAAATTCATGATAGAGCTCCTCTGCCAACTGCCAACCGTCGAACTGAAAGCTCTATGTCAGTGTATGATGGTGAATTTAGCAGCTGAAATCAATCCGAACTGTTCCCCGGAACCCTACCTACGATATACGCGATAGATATTTTTTGTAGAATAAGGGTGACAACCGAGCACACTTGATGGTAAGTGGATATACTGTGGCTCATAGATTTATATTTATTCTTATTCTAGAAACAGTGTACATACTGGCTTACAGGTATGCCCAAAACGTCAGCATGCTAATTTACAAATTACAGTTTTAAATAACATTAATAATACAAGATACATGTCAAAAGGTCAAATAAATTAAAGAATAGATGTTTAAGAGATCAAATTAATAAAAAAATACATGCCAATTAGATTAGAAGTCAAATAATTAAGAAAAATATCATTGTCAAATTGATTACATAAGATTAATAGAATATATTACAATATGTCAAAATTTAATGGCAAAATTAGAAGGGCTTTGTTACATAGTTGCCCAAAGCTATCAGCAAATAAGTCAGTCTCGTAATCATGTGCAAGCACGTCTCCAATAAGCCGTATAGCACGAGAAGTGTGCGCGTGAGCGTCGCACCTGGTGCGCGCTGGCGGCCGCTACAGAAGGCGCGGTGCCACCGTCCCCTCCACATCACAGCCCAGCCGCTTCGGAGCCAACAACCCTACTGTGCTTAACATCATCGAGCTATATATTCGATTGTGTATGATTGCTAGGTAGTATGTTATCAACTGCATATTTCGCCTAAGATTAAGCGTATCCAAACCCACAATACCAGTAACAAATCAGGACGGATATAAATAGGGGTAGTAACCGTATCTCTGTTTATATAGCCATCGTGCAAATTTGCGCTGTATTCTCTCTATCATCAAAATATATTTCTCCTCATGAGGATTCCATACAATGGCACCGCATTCAAGCTTACTACGAACATATGCATTTTAAAGTACTAAAGCGACCTCTAATCCGTCGAAATGAAGTGCGAATAACGAAGCCAAGCAATTTACTGGCCTTTTTATTTAGTCACGTGGTTATGAAAGTCAAGTTTAGCGTCAACAATAATCTTAAGTCACGAATTTCGCTTACCCTTTCTAAGGGCGTGTCAGATAAATTATAATCTTCTTTTATTGGACAGCGTTTACGCGTGAATGTTATTATTTTACATGTATTATTATTAAATGGAAGACGATTTAATACACTCCAATCCATAACCCCATCGATATCTCTTTGCAATGCCTCGCAATCAGACGGCTCATCTACACCTAGGTTTAACTTGAGATCATCCGCGAACAACAGACATTTGGCGGTAATCACGCTATTCGGTAAGTCATTAATGAAAATAAGAAAAAGCAATGGCCCCAACGTACTTCCCTGACTCACCCCAAATCTTGTGTTATAGTCACTAGACTCAAATGCAACCACTCTAACAAACTGACGCCGATCACGCAGATAATTTGGAAAAAACTATGAGTGCCGGGGCAAAGCCTATCACCGCCATTTAGCAACAAGATATCATGGTCTACCAAGTCAAACGCTTTCTTAAAATCGAAGTACGCAGCATCCACCTACCTAACAGCAACCAACTCAGCATATGTATATTCAAGATGAGCCACAAGATTGTAGTGGTAGAAAGGGCTGTGTGAAAACCGTGTTGACTATCATGCAATAAATTCTGAGTTTGCTTATTAATTTGCTGGCGTAAGACAATTTCAAATAATTTTGCAAAGACTGATAAGACCGCGATCGGTCTAAAAGACAAAACGTCATTTTCACCATCAGTTTTAGGAACCGGAGTAACTCTTGAAATTTTCCAAATTTCTGGATACTTGGAGTCAGTGACCTTCTTCGTCCTTTGCTAAAAAAAACAGGGATACCATCAGGGCCATCCGTCGACTTCGATTTTAGCCCCCTTTCAGCTTGGTGTCGTGTAACAGTATTTATGATGATACAGGTGGAGTCATATTGACTATCTGCGGTAAGTACCGCATCAAAATGGTCCAGTACAGGTACCTCGTCCTGATATACTGAACTAAAGTATTTTGCAAAAGCGTCGGCTGCATATTGCCCAAAAACTTCGACACCACCAGACGAATAAACGTTCATATTATATATGTTCCTATATATATCTACATTTATCTTCAATTAAAAATCAATATACAGACGCGTTGTCACCCCTGAGGACTAAGATGGAATGCGTTATATCCAGTAAACAGAAACAAAAACTTTTTTTATTCAATATAGATTATAAACAATACTTATTGAAAGTCAGTCTTTCATTTACCACTGGTACGCAAAAAAACCTCTGTCCTGGGAAGAACCAGCAATAAACCCAGCGGGACTATTTTTTTTTCAAATAATAGCTTATACAATCAATTATGTTACAACTTACAACACAAAACAAATTAGAAATAGCTTGGTAGCGATCACCCATCACAGGGATTATTACCACCATAAATTCCTTAATATTAAACCATAAGGGTTATTATAATAACCCTTTTTTATACACACTTAGTTTATTACAGATTTTGAACTTTGAGCAAGTCAAATTTTATATATTTTCTGGGATTTTGTTGTAAAACTGTATACATCGCCCTAAGAATGAATTACTGACTCGGTAGAATCGAGTAACTGGTACTACCAGCTTGTGTCTGTTCCTAGTATTTACAGAAAGAATATCGCTTATTTTTGTAAAAAGAATCTCCGGTTCTCTATACTCACCAAATAAAAATCTGCCGTTTTAATCTACTATTATAACGGCCCCGGTTTATACGCTGCTATTCTGTGACAGCGTTGTCCTTTCACGGTCAATCTGAACCCATTCATGCTACAACCATAATATAGCTGCAGCATGGCTCTACTACGTTGAATGCAAAGAGATACGTCCCTTTGCGAGGGCAGAGAATGAATCCGATCGGAGAGAACTTGGTCGGCGACGATTCGATTCGAGCCAATCTCCGTTAAATGTGGTCCAGTGAAGGAGATAACAAGCTAAAATCGAACTGATGGTACAAGAAACCAATTCATTGTAAGTGGCTTTGGACCATAGACACCTATAACCACAGAAATCGTAATAATAAGACAATAGAAGTCGCATAGACCAGATACATAGAATAGATACGCGTGACTTTGTCGCCGTTATGATGTGTTGATGAACATCATTAGCCATTTTGTGATTTAGTTGCGCGGGGAGTGTCGTACGTGAATTTATGTTATTATAATTTTATAATGGTGAACTACAGCATAATCAGTTGTAAAAAATCATCAAGGACGGGTAATTCAACTAATAAAGGCATAACATTTCATCGGTAAGTTGATTATTTACTAATTATCACAGTTTTAACTAATTTACATCTAGATGAATACTTTACTATGATATTTATCTTTGTAAACTTTCATTTATTACTTTTCGTATTATACAATTACCATTGCTGCTTTTGTTCTACCGTAATAGGCGACGCACGCGACGTTGACAAACTCGCTAAGCAATGTAATGTGAAACATTACAATAATACATATTATTAATACGGTAAGATATGGACATCGGTTTTGGAAGTAATCGAGCGCATTCATTTCTATTGTCTTATTATTGCTATCTGTGCCTATAACCAACTTCAAGCAAAGGCTATAGATGAATAATATGAAACTGCAAATGAGGCAAAAATTTTAGTGCCTCACAGTCTATTATTAACGTGACGAGAGTCGGGTGTCCCTTTGGAGTGCCCTGGTCCAGAGATGAGAACAGAATTCCATGTGAGGCCAAACCTGCGTCTTGTAAAGTTGTAAGCGGTGAGCCGGATCAAAATACCTCCTCGTACTACCTAGTACACAAAACTTTTTTGATGCCAGTTTAGCTTTCCCTTCCTGTGGAACTGTAGGTGTCTCAAAAGGATCTCTCCCTCAAAGTGTCGATCTCTGTCGTGACTACGGACTGTACGTACGTTACTCATTATATCAACGTCGAGGATTCCGATACTTGCTGAGGCAATAAGGGAACTTAAATACAGAATATACGACAGCATTGATAATAACAAAAACCTCTTCGTTTTAGGGGTTTCCGTGTAATTACAAAAAAACAGACCTGTATCTTATGAGAATTAAACTGAAGATTAAGTCATACTATGGCTCAAATTCATCAACAACGCCAGTATTCACTGATGTTCCATAAGGCACATGAATAACAAGTGGAACACATCACTAACAAAAACATAACTAATTAGTAAAAATATTGTGGTATCATGGAGAAATGTCACTAATTCGAGCCTACATTGCATTTTTTCTTATTGAGAAAATTACATGTTATCGTGTTTTTCTTTTACGAAATCCAAGGTCATTATAGTCAAAAATCATATACTAAAAATTTTGTTCGTAATCTATAAAACTTGAAAAAATATGTGATGTGATGATGTGATAATGAAATTCTAAAAATTTATAGAAATTAATTTTACAAACACAAAATAATGTAATTTACTAAAACTGCAAAGTGGATTGCAATGATATACAACTTCCTTTATCCACTAAATTTCACGTAGACAGATGTTAAATAAATAACCTCATGTGTTATTATTTCTTTTATAGTTTATAATTAATTATTGCATAAAAAGCAAGTAATATTTTCCACGGATATTTTGCACTAATACTGAAACTAATATTAAATTTCCATAAACTTGTTACTTTTAATATAAATATAATCGCTCTCATTATAAAACATGGTTCACCGATAGTCTCGGGCTTAAAGAAGAGTATTTGTCACAAAAGAAGACGCTTATGGCACCTTTAGATTACGGGCACGAGCAACTCGCAGATTTTTTTTATAGCATTAAGTGACAAACGAGCACGCAGTCCACTTGATGGTAAGTGGATGCTGTGGCCCATAGACATCCACATTTATCTTTAATTAAGAATCAAATGCAAATGCGTTGTCACCCCTGAGGACTAAGATGGTATGCCTCGATTCCAGTAAAGCGGGTCTCCGGTTCTCCACACTCACCATACGTAACACAGCAGCATCACGCTGCTATTTAACGCTGGTATTCTGTGAGAGCGTGGTCCTGCCCCGGCCGAGCCGACCCATTCATGCTACAACTATAATAAAACTGCAGCTTGGCTCTACCACGTAAAAAATTCATGGACGAGTACGAAGCGTTCACATATTCGTCTGTATTCATTCAACGTAAATATTTTTACGTTGAATGAATACAGAACGAAATACCTCCCGAACAAGCCGGTTTCCGAAAAGGCTTCAGTACCATAGACCACATACATACCGAAGAGTACAATCTGCCACTGCCTGGCGTATGTGGACTATGAGAAAGCCTTTGATTCCGTCGAAATTTGGGCGGTGCTACAGTCCCTTCAGCGGTGCCAAGTTGACTGTCGGTATATCGAAGTGCTGAAGTGTTTGTACAGTAGGGCTACGATGGCTATCCGAGTACAGAACCAGAGCTCGAAACCTATCCAACTGCAGTGAGGTGTAAGACAGGGTGACGTTATATCCCCGAAACTCTTCACCGCTGCATTGGAAGACGTTTTCAAGCTACTGGACTGGAAAGGATACGGTATTAACATCAATGGCGAGTACATCACTCACCTTCGAATTGCCGACGATATAGTCTTTATGGCAGAATCGCTGGAGGACTTAAGTACTATGCTCAATGACCTCAATAGTGCTTCCCAACGGATAGGTCTTAAGATGAATATGGACAAAATAAAGATCATGTTTAATGTCCATATCACACCTATGCCGGTAGTTGTTGAAAGCACTATGCTCGAAGTTGTTGACGAGTACGTTTACCTGGGACAAATAGTCCGACTAGGTAAGTCCAACTTCGACCGAGAGGTCAATCGACGGATTCAACTCGGCTGTGCAGCGTTCGGGAAATTACGACATATCTTCTCGTCAGGTATACCTCAATCTCTAAAAACTAGATTGTACAACCAGTGCGTGTTGCCGGTGATGACTTACGGATCTGAGACGTGGTCCTTCACTGCTGGCCGTATGAGGACGCTCAAGGTCGCTCAGCGAGCTATGGAGAGGGCTATGCTCGGAGTTTCTCTGCGTAGATAGACTCAGAAATGAGGATATCGACCAGAGTGACCGACATAGCCCAACGGATTAGTAAGCTGAAGTGGCAATGGGCCGGCCATATAGCTCGAAGAACCGACAACCGTTGGGGAAGAAAGGTTCTCGAGTGGCAGCCTCCTACCGGTAGGCATAGTGTAGGGCGACCCCCCACTAGATGGAGTGACGACCTGGTAAGATATGCAGGAAGTCGATCAAGCAAGAAGTCGATGGATGCCGATGGTTTAGGACCGTAGTTTGTGGCATTCCTTCCCCCAAGGTCTATTCATATTATTTTAAGTCTGTTCAGCGGTGAACTTGTGAAGGGCTGTAATGATGATGATCCAATACTTATTTAAAACTGATTGCTAGGACCCCACATCACGGGTTCTTTTTGGTAAAGTTCTATAAAAATAGCGGATTCGTTACTCCAATCCATCACAGTAGGTAGGTTTTTTTTTTATAAATTAGTTCATAAGAAAACTAAAGTTTAAAAGTTCACGGGTCAAGCGAATAACGACGAGTATGTAAACACCGATACGAATACCCACGAGCATTCGTTTTACTCGTGCCAACAACCGACATCGAGTGACGAACAGGCGAATTACTCAGGCCGAGTAGCTAGAACACCCGAACAAGGCATTTATAATGCTCGTACTCGTGCCTTTTCGCCTTTGCTCGGCGACCATCTAAACGTTGCATTAGCCAAACGCCAGTCTTCGTAAAATTAAACATTTGCTGTCAAACTCTATATTTTACATTTTAGTACGCATATGTTACGCGGGACTTCTTTATTGAAACATACTAGTTTAAACCTGAAACTAATTTTAAACTATTTTTTGGAACAAGACAGTATATGTTCATCAACCTTCCACAAAAAATAAAATTTATAAATATACTATAAAGGATCATACAAAATGCTTAGCAAAACTGAATATCCAGTCGCCAAATCCCTAAAATATAACAAGTTCCTGCAAAAGCAACATCATCAGATGCAAAAAGCTCATAAAAACCGACTTACCTTAGCACCAGTGCGGTTCCACACGAGCACCTTGTGTCCGGAGTTGAGCAAGTTCTTCACAATACCACTACCCATGATGCCCAGCCCTAGGAAACCAAACTTCATCTGGCTGGCCTTGATGTTCTTCTCCAGCAGCGTCTCCGATACATTCTCCAGGTCTAGTGGGGGTGTGTCCTGAAATTTTGGAGTAAGATGACGAAAATTTCTTTCATAATTTTAAATTCTGAACATGACCCTGTCCAGTTGCAGAGGATTTGTCTTAGATCACGCTTGTTCCCAGATGAGTGTTATGTTTGCGCATTAAGGGTCCACAATCAGTTAGGATGTGCAGAGGCGTTTCTTCAGTTATGGAACAGAACCGACTCATCCTTGAGTTGCTGAGTCCCACGATGGACATGTGCTTTTTAAGACAACAATGTCCAGTTAGGGCTCTTGCCAGAATGCGCAATTTATTTTTACTTAATCCCAGGGCTTCTGAAGCGAATTTACGATCGAAAGGCCGGATTAAGGTTTTAGAATGTTTGTCAGACCAGATCTTAAGTGATGTATTGTGATAAAGAGTTTCAAGGGTCAATCGGGCTAGGCTTCTTGAGATTCCACAAAATGGCTCAGGTCAAAATTGTAGCGAATTAAAAGTACGTATAGCATGAATGGGTCGGATTGACAATAGCAGTTCAATGCGACTGTGTTTCATATGATGAGTGTAGAGACCTGAGACCCTTTTTACCGGAAACGAGGCATTCCATCTTAGTCCTCAGGAGTGACATGCATCAGCATTTTGATTTTTAATCGAGGATAGATGTAGATGTCTATGGGTCACAGCATCCACCTTATTATGTGCTCATTCACCACTCTTACAAAGTTACAGGCTATATACGTCCCACAGCTGGGCACAAGGTCTCCTTTCATTTCTGAAAGGGTTTTAGGGCAAGGAAATGTCCGCCGCGATGCCCCAATGCGTGTTTGACAAATTCACATGTCTTGGAAGAATTTTTTTTTACTTCTCAGACATGCAGATTTTCTCATGAAGATTTCCTTCACCGCCGAGCACGTGGTAAATCAGCACTTATAATTGAAATTAACAATTTCAATTATAAGTGCCGGCGGGGATCGAACCCGGGTTGCTCGCGTACTGTGAAATTTACAGCGAGCGCTAACCATCACAGATAACACAACTCTATAAAAAAAGATGTCTCGAAAATTTGACAATTCTGCCGTTTTGATGTTTTTTTTTTTAATTTCAATAGCCATAACTGAGGGTATTAAAATTAAAAAACATCCTAATTTCAATAGAGAAGGCGGCTGGGTACTACCACCTGCTTGGGACCGTGTAATTAATAAAATTAAAACGAAACCCAAGCATACCACTGTAAGACTTCAAGACAGAGTAAGTTATTTTTACATAGATCGGATCATAAGCAATAATCAAAAACCTGAAGGTACTCCAGGTTAACACTGACGTCAGTCATCTCAGTCCCCCGTGACCATGGATCCAGACCATGGGTGCTGGAAAGAACCCGAAATGTCGGGAATTAAAAATCATTTAAAATTAAACGCGATGAGATCCGTATAAGTAGTTTTCACCAATGTGGAGTGTTTGCGTTAATATAAGAAATCGATTCTGCCCATTGCAAGTCTGGATATTTTATTCCTGGCGTGAAGAGGTGGTTATACGGCCATCTATTGAAATTCAAAAGATATTTTTGGCTTATTATATAATCGCCCTCTAAAATTTCTCTAAAAAAGAAGGTTCTACAGCAGCGGCCTCGCATCGGTAAGCGAAGTGTTGACCCGGTTCCCCACGAGATATAGTGACGACATGGTAAAGGATGCAGGTAACAGTGCCGTGATTTGTGGCATTTCTTGGGGGAGGCCTATGTTCAGCAGAAGCCTTGCGATGGGCTGTAATGATGATTGTGATGACTCCAGTACTTTTACTACTACTACCACTACTACTATTTTATTTCTTACAAACCCGTTCTATTCCGCTGAACATGGACATCCCTTATTGATTGCCACAAAACATGTCATGGTTGAGAGGAGAAAATTCTTGTGTGGGGGGTAAAGTTTAAAAAAATCGTGGAACTAGATATTAAAAAGAGAGCATGAAAAGGTATTGTAAAGAATAGTATTATTTACAATATTATATAGATAACATTAAAAAAAATTAGTTTCTAAAAATGAAGTGGTTTAAAGAAGCTAGAATCAATACCAGGTCACTGGTAAAATTTAATAAATTTTAATTTTTAAAATTAACCATTCGAACTTAAATTATCTATTTCAAAATGGTTAATGTTAAAATAGATATTTTAATATATTTGATATTTTATTAATATATAATAAAATACGTTTAAGCAGAAACATTCCAGGGGCTCATTTTCAATTTATCATAAACCCCGACGAAAAAAATTAAGGGTTATATATTTAACCTGTATCTGTGTATCTACTGTCTATACGTGGCATTGTAGCTCCCAAACAGATGAACCAATATAGATTTAGTTTTTCTGTTTGAAAGGTGACTTAATCGAGAGCGTTCTTAGCTATGATTCAATAAAACCTTTTCAACCGTTTGAAGTTCATCAGCTCTTTTTGTTTCGACGGTTTGTTAAATTTTTAATTTATTTTATATTTTACGATGTAAGATGGTTTGCTGTTTTTAGTATTTATAGTAATAGTTTGATAGATCTTTAATAGTACTAGTGTAAAATTTAGTCGGTAAAGTGAAGATTAGCTTACTCTGCTGAAAGCCTTTGGAGATTACCATCGACAACGGGTAATCTACATGTTTGATTGGTAAAATATTTTTAGGAAATGTGGCGCCCGCCAACACTCAATAAAACAGAGTGGCGGAATAATTGTATCATTATCCTCTCAGAAATGAAGGAAGGCATGAGCCCTGTAGTGGGATGTACATAGACAATAATTATAACTTACCGTGCAGTGGCGGTGTAAGAACATCCCACCACCCCTTAACACGACACATCGAAAAAGTGGCTCCAGGCTGTCGCCGTACTGATCCGAGTGAATACATAATTTCTATAAAAACTTGAAAAAACGCCGTCATAAGGTCTAAAATTGCGTAGCGCTGGCGACGATTAAAAGCGCTTAGAAATTGTCATAATCTTAAAATATTTTTTTTAAATTATTGATTTAAGTAATCAAAATAATGAGCAAGTAAATTATGAATATATTTGAGTGATTCCCAAGCATATAGATTAAGTAATTTCGTTGTTTATTTCAACTATAGTGATTTTTAGAGGTGTTTTCTTGGGGGAGGCCTATGTTCAGCAGAAGCCTTGCGATGGGCTGTAATGATGATTGTGATGACTCCAGTACTTTTACTACTACTACCACTACTACTATTTTATTTCTTACAAACCCGTTCTATTCCGCTGAACATGGACATCCCTTATTGATTGCCACAAAACATGTCATGGTTGAGAGGAGAAAATTCTTGTGTGGGGGGTAAAGTTTAAAAAAATCGTGGAACTAGATATTAAAAAGAGAGCATGAAAAGGTATTGTAAAGAATAGTATTATTTACAATATTATATAGATAACATTAAAAAAAATTAGTTTCTAAAAATGAAGTGGTTTAAAGAAGCTAGAATCAATACCAGGTCACTGGTAAAATTTAATAAATTTTAATTTTTAAAATTAACCATTCGAACTTAAATTATCTATTTCAAAATGGTTAATGTTAAAATAGATATTTTAATATATTTGATATTTTATTAATATATAATAAAATACGTTTAAGCAGAAACATTCCAGGGGCTCATTTTCAATTTATCATAAACCCCGACGAAAAAAATTAAGGGTTATATATTTAACCTGTATCTGTGTATCTACTGTCTATACGTGGCATTGTAGCTCCCAAACAGATGAACCAATATAGATTTAGTTTTTCTGTTTGAAAGGTGACTTAATCGAGAGCGTTCTTAGCTATGATTCAATAAAACCTTTTCAACCGTTTGAAGTTCATCAGCTCTTTTTGTTTCGACGGTTTGTTAAATTTTTAATTTATTTTATATTTTACGATGTAAGATGGTTTGCTGTTTTTAGTATTTATAGTAATAGTTTGATAGATCTTTAATAGTACTAGTGTAAAATTTAGTCGGTAAAGTGAAGATTAGCTTACTCTGCTGAAAGCCTTTGGAGATTACCATCGACAACGGGTAATCTACATGTTTGATTGGTAAAATATTTTTAGGAAATGTGGCGCCCGCCAACACTCAATAAAACAGAGTGGCGGAATAATTGTATCATTATCCTCTCAGAAATGAAGGAAGGCATGAGCCCTGTAGTGGGATGTACATAGACAATAATTATAACTTACCGTGCAGTGGCGGTGTAAGAACATCCCACCACCCCTTAACACGACACATCGAAAAAGTGGCTCCAGGCTGTCGCCGTACTGATCCGAGTGAATACATAATTTCTATAAAAACTTGAAAAAACGCCGTCATAAGGTCTAAAATTGCGTAGCGCTGGCGACGATTAAAAGCGCTTAGAAATTGTCATAATCTTAAAATATTTTTTTTAAATTATTGATTTAAGTAATCAAAATAATGAGCAAGTAAATTATGAATATATTTGAGTGATTCCCAAGCATATAGATTAAGTAATTTCGTTGTTTATTTCAACTATAGTGATTTTTAGAGGTGTTTTTGCAAATAATTATGATCGAGTCAAATTAATACAATCGTGATTTTGAACAAGCAAATTCAAGATAAAGACATGAATTCACCTACACCAAAATTCCACTTTCGTTAGTGGTGTCATAGTCCTATACCATGCGATGAAAGGAGGTGGATTTTTTCGCGGTGTCGCCTTAACATCTCGTGGGTGTCGTAAGAGGCGACAGGGGGAAAGTGAAGCAGAAGATGGGCAGCAAGCAGCATTATCTGATAACTACTCAACTTTATAAAAAACTGTGGTTGCCAACCCGCGTGCCAAGCGTGCCAACTATAGCCAAATTCCTCCTAAGAGAAAATCATTGGGGGAGGCCTATGTTCAGCAATGGACTTTTATAGGGTGTAATGATAATTATGATAACTTACAGGTCTCAGTATATTAGAAGGGCGGTGCAGAAGGCTGGACTTCTTGGAGAACGAATGGTTTAGCATAGACGGCTTCTCGTTGGCCATTTCGGTGTCGGTGTAGGAACGGGAGATGCTCTTCACCTTCTTCCGAGGGGTTCCCTTCATGCCGGCGGAGGATGAACGCTTGACCGACTTCACCTTTGAAATGCCCAAACGTATCTATAAATGTTGAGAACTGGATGATTAGCAACAAAATAAATTATTTTTAATACAGCAAAGACCACAACTGAGTTTGTTAGAAACTTAGCAGGCACTTCAATTAAGCACTGTGTAATTGTATACGTTTTTGCGAGCATCGAATTAGTGTCATTAAAATTTCAAATGATACTCGCACTTAGAAATTCGTCAAGCTCTTAAGGCAACTGAGTCACACACATAACTTTCTTGAAAATGCTCAACTCATCAGCATGTCCAATTTAGTAAACGATGTGGATACAGCTGATGGTATTGATGTTCGTCGATTGAAAACATTAGACAGAACAGAAACAATAACTTTTTTATCCAATATAGTTTATAAATAATACTTATTGAAATTCAAATTGAAAGTCACTTTTTTTAAATACCACTGGTTCTGAAAATAACTCTGTTCGGAAAGAACCAGCAAGAACCCAGCGGTACTTTTAAAAAAAACAGTTTACAATGATGTATGTTACAAATTAGAAATAGCTTGGTAGCGATCACCCTTCCCAGGGGTTATTATCATCCATAAATTCCTTAATATCATAATAACCCTTTTTATACAAACTTAGTTTAATAAAGTTCTTAAACTTTGTGCACGTCAAATTTTGTATATTTTTTGGGATTTTGTTGTAAAAGCGTATACATCGCTCCAAGAATGAATTATTGGCTCGGTGGAGTCGAGTAATGGTACTACTAACTTGGGTCTCTGTTCTTAGTATTTACAGAATGGATTGGGGACGACTAAATCTAGTCCAGTTTAACCCCCAGAAGACACAAGTTTGCGCGTTAACCGCTAAAAAGAACCCCTTTGTCGTATCCCCTCAGTTTCAAGGCACTCCCCTTGTTGCCTCAGCCAGTATCGGAATCCTCGGCGTCGACATATCGAGTGACGTGCAGTTTCGTGGTCACTTGGAAGGGAAGGCCAAATTGGCCTCTAAAAAGCTTGGCGTGCTCAGCAGAGCGGGACAGTATTTCATGCCGGCACACCGCCTGCAACTTTACAAGGCGCAGGTTCGGCCGCACATGGAATACTGTTCCCATCTCTGGGCTGGGGCTCCCCAGTACCAGCTCCTTCCACTTGACCGCATCCAGCGCAGAGCGGCTCGAATCGTCGACGACCGAGTGCTTTCCGATCGGCTCGATTCACTGGCGTTGCGAAGAGATGTTGCATCTCTTTGCGTATTTTATCGCATCTATCACGGGGAGTGCTCTGAGGAATTGTTCGGATTAATCCCAGCCGCCAAATTTCGTGAACGCACGACACGGCAAACGTCCCAATACCATCCACACCATCTGGATGCTTGGCGGTCCACCACTGTACGTTTCACAAGGAGTTTTCTTCCACGTACAACCTCTCTGTGGAATAGTTTATCATCGGCGATTTTTCCGGACCGATACGACCTGGGGACCTTCAAGAAAAGAGCTTACTCCTTTCTAAAGGGCCGGCAACGCACCCGCAATTCTCCTGGTGTTGCGGTTGATCATGGGCGGCGGTAGTCACTTAACATCAGGTGAGCCGCATGCTCGTTTGCCCCCTCTTCTATAAAAAAAAAAAAAAAGAATGAATATCTGTTATTTTTGCAAAACTACTTTTATTTTTGTGTACGTACATTACATTTTCATAAACATATTGAGAGGCCAAAGTTAATATATTAATTTCCTTAAATTTTTGTCTGAGCGACTCTTTTGGTCTTATAACTTATTTCAAAAAAATATTTTAGTACAGGTTTAAACTAGGACTAAAAGATCCAAGGTTTTTAACAGTATTAACGCTGATACCAGAATAAAATGTGTGCTTATTACAAAACCCAGACTGAAGTCCCGTTAGTATCAAAGTTAGTACTGGTTTAAATAACATCCATAATAAACAAAAAATTATACTGTTTCATTTGTTCACACAACAAAATTCTGTTTCTATAAATATTAATGTTATTATCACCCTTGATATACTTAAATTATTATTTGCCAATACAAACATATATCATACATTGTTATTTGTTAAGGTTGAAATCTATTGAACAAGCACAACTTATATTTAAGAGGGACGCGCCTTTTATAGTTTTTTAATTCTAACAACTCTATCGTAAAAAGGAGTGAATTACATAGGTACCGCGAGCGCGTAATTCGAGACGATCAAAATGTTTATATGTTGCGTCCATAGAATAAATCAATGCTCTTATTTTAATTCATTGTTCTAACTATTGTGGTGTTGGAATCAGAAAGGTTTTGTTCAGGAAATTGTGTGTGTGTGGTTAAATAGTAATCTACCTGTATAAACTGAAACAAAAAAAAACGAGGTGAAAATTGGAGTTCTAAAGAAAGAGTTAGTGGAACATCGACATTTATTTTATTTGTAGTAACGCTGTGTATCATCCTTATTTAGGTTAAAGCGAATGTTGTCATTAATATAGGAAATATTACGTACACTTATTGCTCAATCAGCACATATTATAGAGGATAAGTCGATAAAAACGTCAAAGAATGTGCCAAAAATAAAAAAATTAGAGCTGGTCTTTGTTTTATAATAACGTTTTATTTAAGTTCATGCTTTAAACTTAGTACTAACCCCAGTACTATATTCAGTCCGTGTTTTGGAATAAGTTCGTTTAGTTTCTAAATCATAGATTGCTCTTATGGCCCTCTTCTGTATAACAAATATAATTTCAGTGTCAGTCGCGTGTCCCCATAGCAAAATACCATACGACATAATGCTATGGAAATAGCTAAAGTAAACTAGTCTAGTTGTTAATATAATACTGGTAACATTTCTAATCTTTTTACAGCATATGCTGTAGAACTAAGTCTGCTTGTTTTGATATATGGGGGCCCCATTGAACTAAGTACAAAGTCTGCTAGTTTTGATATATTCCCCCCCCCCCCCTCTAGAAAAATGGTGGTATCGACAAGTCAGTTCCTCTCCATTTAAAATAACGTTAGTATTTAAATGATTGACATTTGGAGTCATGAATGTGATACATTTCGTTTTAGGGCCATATTAAATGTAAATTATTAACATTAAACAAATTTTCTAATTTAGATATAGCATTATTTACCGCGTCATATTTTAGTAATTGTCGTTTTTATTTGAAAATCAATGAAGTATCATCAAAAAATAATACTAAACATGGTTATCCACTACTCTGTAAGGTAAATCATTAATATACAACATGTAACGTAACTAACGCACTCCCTCAGACACACCATTTAGTATATTATGTTATGATCATAATAAACACGCTGAACTAGTTAAACATGTTTTATGCGTTGATTGATTATTAACTTAGTTATACTAATTCCGGAAGAATGTTGTGGTCACAGTACAAAACCACGAACGCAGTTTACTCAACTTTATTTTTAAAGACTTTAAAGTGCTTGAAATGAGGTTCATTTTTATCTATTTTGTATTGAATGACGAAATTTGTATTAATACAAATAAAACTGCACTTTTAAAAGTCCTATTGACTTGAGTTACGGTACATTTCAGTTTATTTTGACTGTACAAGTTTATTGTGATTGTAATTTACGTAGTTTTAATTATTTTTTGGGATAAAAAATTACCTACATTAAAATGATAGAAATCGATTCAGTAAACGATTCTGAAAAAACTACTTTCAGAATTTGCGTTAATTATGTTACATGTTGTATACAAGAAACCAAAAGAGGCCGAGAATTGAGCCCCAAGGCACGCCTATTTGTACTCTCGACCCGGAAGAACTCATACAATTAATAACATCTTTTTGCGTTTTGTTACTTAAATATGAAACAATTTAAATATTACTATCGTAGTGTCGAAGTTTCCTGATTAATGTTTCATGACGTACACAATCGAGAAAAAACCGGCCAAGAGCGTGTCGGGCCACGCTCAGTGTAGGGTTCCGTAGTTTCCCGTCCGTCACAATAAGTGTTCCCACTTATGAGTTTAAAGGTGGGTATCCATTATGTTCGCGCTCCAGCAGCGCTCCACGCTCCTGTAACTACTCCCGGTAGTGGGTACTGTTGTTTTCATCCAAGTTCAAAATGATTTTCCTAGAAAGTCCTTATAAAGTTCTGCTTTTCAGATTTTTTTCATATTTTCTAAACTTATGGTTCAAAAGTTAGAGGGGGGGGGGGGACACATTGTTTTTTACTTTTGGAGCGATTATTTTCGAAATTATTGACATTATCAAAAAATGATTTTAGTAAACCCCTATTCATTTTTAAATACCTTTCCAACAATATATCGCACGTTAGGGTTGAAATTAAAAAAAAATCACTTCCCACTTTACATATAGGGGGGCTACCCTAATAAAACATTTTTTTCCAATTTTTATTTTACCAATTTGTCGGCGTGATTGATACACTTATTGGTACCAAATTTCAGCTTTCTAGTGCTAACGGTCACAGAGATTAAGCGAGGACGGACAGACGGACAGACAGACATGGCGAAACTATAAGGGTTCCTAGTTGACTACGGAACCCTAAAAAGTTTTGGTTAGGTCACAGAATACACCCAAAGTATCCTGATTAAATATATCTTCTTAGTGATATTTATTCAGCTCAACACCAGTATCAGTTGTCGAGCGACCCCTTGTAAAACCGAATTGATTTTTATTTTGTAAATTATGTATATTTTTTTACATTTGATCAAGAATTTTTTTTTTCAAAATTTTTACTAAGTGTTGGCAGTACAGAAATAGGTCTAAAATTGGCGTGTCCTAATGTACTACCAGATTTAAATAAAAGTATTACTTTACTATGCTTCATTAAATCAGGAAACACACCAGATTCGAAACTAATATTAAAAATAATAGATAGTTGAGGTGCGATTGCATCTATTATATACGCAATAACTTTAACGGAAATCTCCCACAGATCTGCAGTTTTCTTAATATCAATTTTAAAATATTTTACAATATCTTTTGATGATACTTTATAAAATGTAAAATTATTTGTACACGCATTTATATTTTGTTTAAGTAATGATTCGGCAACGGCAGGAAATGAATTCAGTGACTTAGTGGTTAAAATCGGAATATCAGTAAAATATTGCTCAAAACCCATTGCAACATCCTGATCTGATTCAGTCAATTTGTTGTTAAAACTTAACTGATAATTTCAATTGCAAGAGTTCTAGTTACCAGTTTCACTATTAATTATACTCCATGTTATTTTAATTTTATTAGAAGCCGCCTTAATTTTGTTGCTCAATGCAAAGACTTGGCTGTAGAGCACACTCTTTTAATTATTTTTGAATATTTTTTTACATATTCCCTAAATACGACGCTAGGATTATATGACGTTTCATGGTAAACTTCATATAACTTTTGGCTGTTTTTATGGACTCCTACCATCACCCAATAATTTTATGCCTTCCGATTGTTCAAGGAGAATGTTTTAGAAGTATTATCAAATTCATTGCAAATAAGCTTAAATAATGTTCTATACAAAAAATCTGGATTATTTTGGTTTGAATGAGTGATGGAAGTTTTATCACTGTTACTTCTCCAAGCGACGTGCATTTATTGGAACAAACACAACTTTCTCATTTACTTGCTCTTTGTAACGAAACTAATTGTCCACAGTGATCAGAACTTAAGTTTTGAATTATACATTTATGCAACAGCTTAAAATTTGTAAAAAAGTTATCTATACATGTTGTGCTAGATTCATCAATTAGAAAGACCATATGATTTAAACAATGATCTAAATTTAACATTGGTGGCATAAGCTTCTAGGATATTGATATTCAAGTTCCCACATATTACAGATTTATTCTGTTTATCAAGACAAAAACTTCATACATATTTTTTTCGAATGTTTTGTTGGTAATTTTTATTTATTTGTTTGAATGGAATAGTAATTTTACATGAAATTCTTAGTAAAAACTTCATTCTTTAATATGATGAAATTCCGAAAAGTAACGTTTTATTCTGTAAATTAAATTCTGGCATGTTTCATCCACTACTGGCTGACCTTCGATAACTACGAAGTGATAAAGTTTGACCTGGACATTGCCGTGGACCTCTACCGTGGTAAGAAAATTTTGGTTTTTCTTGACCCCCTTACAGTCTCCTAATCGATTTTTTTGTCTTTATAATGGAAATATTGGAATAAAGTAACAGCATCGAGTTTCAACAGTCCTAAAATTAGAACATACCACAGTAATGCTACAATTGTAATAAAACTTTTTAAGCAAAAATAAAGTATGTTACCTTCGGTGTATTATTTTTCTTTTTGACTTCAGGAGTTGCTTCTACCGGCTTCTCTTCGGAACTCTCCTCGTTCATCACATCTTTGAGTTTATCGAACTCCTCCTCAGGATTTTTGGCGTGGTCATCGATATCGCCGAATTTCTGGTTACATATGACACAGAAAATAATGATAAATTTAACATCGTAACGGAATACAATTTCGGTATTTTAATATAACTCAATAATAATAATAATAATAATAACTCAATACATTCAACTTCATATAATCCATAGATTACAGGCTTTAGTGCCTCCCTCTCCTTTACACCATCGGACAATCAGGCGGTCGGCATCGGATCTTCAACCCTTTGTTGTCAATATTCTAACGCAGTGGAACCAAGTGTTGTACTTTATATCATGAGGTCCTTTCATAATACGTACAGCAAAGCAGTGGAATAATTTGTCTGCCCGCGTCTGTCTTTCCGTTCGAATATAATCTGTTTGTCTTCAAGACAAGAGTGAATAGGCTTCTGTTACGCTAAGACAGTAAGATTTACCACCAAGTGGGATTGTGGTCAAGCTTTTATACATGGTAGAGACATGCTGCAGTTATGTTAGTAGTATAGTTGTAGCACGACTGGGTTGGCTCGACCGGGAACGACCACGCTCTCACAGAATACCAGCGTAAAATAGCAGCTTAATGCTGCTGTGTTACGTATAGTGAGTGTAGAGAACAGGAGACCCTTTTTACTGAAGACGAGGCAAATCCATCTTAGTCCTCACGGGTGACAACGCATCTGCATTTTGATTCGTAATCGAGGATAGATGTAGATGTCTATGGGCCACAGAAACCACTTACCATTAGGTGGACTGTGTGCTCGTTTGTTACTCCATGTCAGTTGGAAATGTGCTTACGCAAATTTCCAACTCAACTTTTGAGATATTGACGTTTGAGGAATGGAGTCAGTGAATGATTCGTTTCGTGTAGCTTTATATCGACTACGAGTTATGCTAGATTTGCTTACACAATGTTAAAAAATACTTAAGGAATATTTAAGCATTTATCATTTTCGACCTGAAGGTAGGTTGGTTCCTTTTTGCATAAATACGTCTAACTTTTCGACCAAGGCTGAAAAACGTGGTGCAGAAATTATCTAATGAATGAATATTTCAAGGGCATGTAATGTCTGCAAACATGCACTAGACAATCATTTGTTGTTACTCTACAAAAATATTTCAGTTTGAATTAATTACAAAAAGAAAACCAATTCAGGATTGTTATGGATGTTCAGTTGTTTTTTTTTAATAAATCGATATCTACAGTATTGAGTTTTCTTCTGTAATTGGAGACTATTTAATTGCATAAATTGCAGAATGACAAACACTTGTTCCGTATTGGATTCGAACTGGCTGGCCTCAGCGACACAACTCTTTACTGTTTTTCTGATGCTCTAATACAGGGGTAGCGAACCATAGTCATAAACGCGCCGTGAAATTATTTTGACTTCGTGATTATTGCGAAAATAGTCGAAATATCGACTCAACTATTTATTTACTCAAAAAATAAATAAGAGTTTTCAGTTGAGATTATTTACACATTCTATTGATGCAGATTAGATGACAAATAACTTATACTGGGGTTGCAAAATCGTAAATATAACACAAATGAACTTTTAAATGCAGTTGTGTCAACGCAATTGACCAAACAAACTATGCATTCTTTGGCGGAAGCGTAGACTTGTGAAGGGCTGTAATGATGATGAGACGAACTATGCGTCATTAGCAATCGTAGTCCACGATGTAACTACAATAACAAACGATCGCGCTTAGTAGGATCATTCGCGTTCGTTCGTAATACCTATAATACTTCAGTGAACTATGCGATCGGTGGCGTGCCCAAAATATTTGTGTCACGTGCCTAGCGTTGCCAGACGTCCGGATAAAACCGGACACAGGCTTTTTGGTTGCGTGTCCGGCCAAATTAGACGGTGTCCGGTTTTTGTTAGGCTTTTTAAATTTGACATACATACTATTGCAATTATCGAAATTAATATTGTAATGAATATTGAATAATTAATAATAAAGAAAATTGTTTTATTCAATTGATGTTATTTCGTTAGAACTTTAGAAGAACTTTAGTTAGAATTTTACGGTAAATGATAAAAAGCATTCTTTTACGTTTAAAAAAATGTCTTTTACTACGACAAAAAAAAGGGTATCCGGCCTTTTTACCAAAATGTCCGGTTAAGCTCGCTAGTCTGTCCGGCTTTTCGGTTTTAAGAGCTGGCATCCCTACACGTACTATTGGTTCGCCATCCCTGCTCTAATACATAGCATAGTATAATGTCCTCCAGACAGAATTTCGGAGGCTAGCCATCGGCGCAGGACAGAATTATAATGCCCAAGTGTATGCGCAAGCACAGGTGCACTCTCTATTCCCTCATAATCCGATGGGACAGTAAACCGACACGACCAGAGAGAGATCAGGCGCAGGACCAACGGCTTTACGTGCTTTCCGAGTCACGGGGATGAGACACTGCCAACTTCCTGACTCCGGGCAGCTACTGAGAATTTCTTGACAGAAAAACTCAATAATTGATTTTTTTTGGCCCGACCCGGGATTCGAACCCAGGACCTCATGATCTGCAGTCGCACTACTACAACCACTAGACCAACGAAGAAGTCAAGTACACAGAATGGAAAACAATTACAGACCTATCGATAACAGATGTATGATGTACTGAAGTAGATGTTCTATGATATACAAAGGACGATCAAAACTTTAGAGCTTATTACTTAATGGCGAACCCAGCAGATCAGTTTAGGTTTCCTTAATAAACATCTATATAATCATATACGCACCTCGGGATGGACAATGTACTCTTCAATCTGATTGACAGCCTCTTTGAAGGCAGCAGTCTTGCAAGATTTAATCAGTTGCTCCTTGTGTTCCTGGTATGGCTTGATGTTGTGCTCTTCGATCCACGCACTGTTGACAATATATACTTTATTTAAGCGAAGCCGGCACCACGGTAATCCAGGATTCATATTTTCAGTGAGCTTATCACGAGCAACATATATAATTGAACATGTAATAAAAAGAAAAAGCGGAATTAAACTTTAGATGAAAATTAAAAGAAGTTTCTTTCAAGTAGTAGAGCCATGCTGTAACTATATAAGTAGTAGAGTTGTAGCACGAATGGATCGACTCTAGCGGAGAAGGACCACGCTCTCACAGAATACCAGCTTAATGCTGCTGTGTTTCGTATGGTGAGTGTAGAGAACCGGAGACCCTTTTTACCTGAACCGAATAGAACTAAAATGAATCAAATGATTTCTTAATAAGTTGGTGTTAATTTAGAAGTATAAAATCCCAGACTTTATAAAGTAAAATTATTTTATTTACTAAGTTATCTTTTACCCTTTTGAGTGGATTAGAGTATATTAAATTATAATTGCAACTCCCCTGGTGTTGGAGTTGTTTATGAGCGGCGGTAGTCACTTACCATCAGGTGAGCCGCATGCTCGTTTGCCTCCTCTTCCATATAAAAAAGTACCACAATCCTAATGTCGCTTAAATAGTTACACATTACAACTTCATCCCCCATTTAGCCACTCCTTAGGAAGGTTTTTTTTACTAAATTTATAATTTTTTATACGTGGTAGAGCCACGCTAAAGTTATATTAGTAGTATAGTTGTAGCACGAATGGGTCGGCTCGACCGGAGAAGAACCACACTCTCACAGAATACCAGCGTAAAATAGCAGCTCAACGCTGCTTTGCTTCGTATGGTGAGTGTAGAGAACAGGAGACCCCTTTTACTGGAAACGAGGCAATCCATCTCAGTCCTCACGGGTGACAACGCATCTGCATTTTGATGCATAATCGAGAATAGATGTAGATATCTATGGGCCACAGCAACCACTTACCAACAGGTGGACTGTGTGCTCGTTTGTCACCCTATCCTATAAAAAAGGACTACACCCGAAATATAATCTATCTAATAAAAAATATAAACATCACAATCGACTTACAATTGACAAAAAGACAAATAAAAAACAGTTTTTGAAGTCGGTTAGTAACTATTACATTGTGCCAACGCCCGTATTCTTTTATCAAGAAATCTTCGTCCTATGTGGATCGTGCTATTTTTAGTATAAGGCAGTAAACAGCTAAAGCTATTTCGGAGGCTGACATTCTGGAGCGCATCTTCTTTTTCTCTAACACTCCATTGCTAGACAAAGGTTTCTCCTATTAGGAAAGTAAATTACCTTGATCTCCACGCGTGGGATTAGAGAACGCAATACCAAACGTATGATCTGGGTATTTAACTTCCGGCATATACGAGATGGTACACCGTCATCTAGCAGTCCATTAGGCTTTTTTGAATATCATTTATATTCATAGAATTATTTACATTGACAATAATGTCTCTATTGTCTAATTGTTTCTAAATTAGGTCTAAAAAATTTCTTTCAACTTAGACTTCAAAAAGGAGGAGGTTCTCAATTTGAGTGTACGAGTATGTTCTTTTTTTTGTATGTATGTTACGCGATATCTTCGCAGATTGTGAACCAATTTTAATAATTCTTTTTCTAAACTAGGCCCAAGGGGAGTCCCCTCAAATTTGGGGGAAAATTAGACCTCTAAGGGTTCCAAATAAATAACTTTTTTACGTGGTAGAGCCATGCTGCAGCTATATTAATTGTATAGCTGTAGCACGAATGGGTCGGCTCGACCGGGGAAGGACCACGCTCTCACAGAATACCAGCGTAAAATAGCAGCTTAATACTGCTGTGTTTCGTATGGTGAGTGTAGAGAACCGGATACCCTTTTTACTGGAAAAGAGGCATTCCATCTTAGTCCTCAAGGCTGACAACGCATCTTCATTTTGATTCGCAAATGAGGATAGATGTAGTTGTCTATGGACCACAGCAGCCACTTACCATCATCAGCAGCCACTTATCATCATGTGGACTGTGTGCTCGCTTGTCACCCTTTTCCTATATAAAAAAAACTTCTATAGCAGTTAGAAGTCGATTTTAATTACTTAATATATTTGGTAAACATGGTTAAGTTTAATTTACAGTGAAAATAAAGTATTATATCGCGAGCGTGCGGTTACTATTCACTTGCCCAGTAGGTACATAATGGTCCCTTTGAACCGGACAAAATATATTAAATAAAGATGCTTTCAATATTCAAAATATTTACCTTAAGCAGTAACAAATTTTGATTAAAAACTACTTTTACGGATTTTATCACGTTTACTTTTAATTTTAATTATTTTTATTTTTAATTCCCAACGTTTCGGGTGCTTTCCAGTACCCATGGTCACAGGGGACTGAGGTGACTGACGTCTCTATGTCATTGTTAAACCCGGAGTAACTTCAGCTTTTTTAATTATTTTTTATGGTCCGATCTATGCAGAATGAACTATGTCTTGAAGTCTTGCAGTGGTATGCTTGGGTTTAGTTTTAATTTTATTGATTATAGGGTCCCAAGCAGGTGGTAGTACCCAGCCCCATTCTCTATTGATATTAGGATGTTGTTTTTTTAATTTCAATAGCCTCACGTATCAATCTTGGTAGGAATCGGTGTTCTTTCTCGAGGATTTGTGGTCTATCAAATCTGATGTAATGGTTGGTTTAATCAATGTGCAGTGTTCGCGTAAATATAAGAAATCAGTAACACATTCTTAAATATAAGTTTATTTTTACGGATTTTATCACGTTTCATTTGACTTATTTTTATTTGCCGATTGACTTTAAATACATTCATGCCATTTTACGGGCTGTTTGTTTGATGACCTAGAAGTTTACTTCACATGAATCAATGAATTATTTAAAGGCGTTATTTTCCGCTTCTTCAAAATTGTAATTTTCCAAAAAAACTCTAAATTGCGGCAAGGCCGGAGAAAAAAGTGAATGAGGAAGTCTCTAGGTTTAGTTTTGCTAATTTTGCCAACGTCTATTGTGCAGTGTATGGCCAGGCGTTGCCATGAAGAAACGATGACGAAAAGCAGTTAACCTATTATATTTAATTTGGGTAGTTTGAGTGCCAGCTTCTCCACTATCATATGCAATTATTGACAATAAAGAAAATAAGGGAAACGAAAGAACTGTTGTATGTGGTGATTTGAATGGATGGGTAGGTATCGCTCGACCAGGATACGAGTCGGTGCTTGGAAAGTTTGGCGATAAAAGGGTTAATGATGCTGGCAAGCTTATACTGGCTGTATGCAAGGAAAAGGGTCTTCTTGTGACAAACACTATGTTTAATCACAGGAAGATCCATATGTACACTAGAGAAAGAAAGAATGAGAGAAGTATGATTGATTTGTTCCTGGTGGATGACCGACTGCGAAAACAGGTGATGGATACACGAGTGTTCAGGGGTGCTGACCTGGGAACGGATCATTATCTAGTAATTACTAGATTTAGGGGTTTGTTCGCGGGTTGGCGCCACCGGACAGCAGTAACAGAACCACAGTCGGTCTGTCGCATCCGAAGCTGGAAGCTTCAGGAAGCGGATACTAGGGACAAATATAACACGAGGGTAGCCGAAAAGCTTGACACCATCAATGGCAGGAAAGAATGTGTGGAGAGAACATGGCAGAACCTTAGGGATGGAATGGTAAGTGCAGCGGAAGAAGTATGTGGTACGACAAAAAGAGGTAGTAGTAAAAGAAGAGATGCATGGTGGAATGATGAAGTGAAAGAAGCTGTAAAAAAGAAGAAAAAAGCATGGTTAGACTACTTGGCCTCTAGTAACGATGAGCATATGAGAGAGAAGATGAAAGAAAGATATAAGCTGCAGAAAGTTCATGCGAAAACATTGATTGAGGAAGTACGTGAAAGGTGTAGAATAGAAGCTGACGAGAGGTTGTCGCACAACTTTAGGGAAAACTCCAAACTCTTCTGGAAAGAGGTTGGAAGGTCCCGGAGTGGTGCGACAGCTTTAAGAATGAACAAAGTGCTTTCGAGAACCAATGACGTCCTCTCAGAAAAATCGGACGTCATGCAGCGATGGAGTGAATTTTATAGAGAATTGTATGCGTGTCATGATCTGAAGGATCCGGGGGTGACGCCGTGACTGGCACGCCAGACACGGACCTCGATGACACTGAGGTCATCAGCATGAAAGAGATTGAACGTGCGATTCGAAGTTTGAAATGTGGTAAGGCTGCGGGACTAGACAGAGTTACTGCTGAAATGATCAAGTACGGTGGGCCCCGCGTCTGGGACAGCTATCATCTGCTGTGCAATTTGTGCTGGCGGACGGGAGATGTCCCGGATGATTGGCGATCCGCGGTCATTGTGCCTTTATATAAAGGTAAAGGTTCACATTTTGACTGCGGGTGCTATCAGCTTGACCAGTTTAGCAAGTAAAGTTTACTCGAAGGTTTTGACACGCAGGATGCAAGAGAAATCGGAAAGATTCTTATGGGAGGCACAATGCGGATTTAGACCTGGAAGAGGATGCACGGATCAAATGTTTTCTCTCCGCATGATCACGGAGAAGCTTCTGAGTGTTAACCAGAGGATTTTCTGTGCTTTTGTGGATCTGGAGAAAGCATTTGATAAGGTTATAAGGAAGAAAATGTGGGAACTGTTGCCGGGATACGGTGTGGATGGTCGATTGTTAAGGGCTGTGCAGTCACTTTACTATGACTGTAAAGCCTGTGTGCGGGTAGGGCATGACCTGTCACCCATGTTTAGCGTCCAAGCGGGCGTAAAACAGGGTTGTGTCATGTCTTCCTGGCTGTTCATACTGTATCTCGACAGCTGTTTACAGAAGCTGAAAGATAGCTGTTTGGGTGTGAAATTGGGTGACATAAAAGTTAATTGTCTGCTGTATGCTGATGATGCAGTGCTTATTGCACCACCAGAAGCAGAACTGCAGGCATTAGTCACGTGTATGAAAGAGGAATGTGAAATTAAAGGTCTCCGTTTGAATGCTAATAAAACTAAGGTTCTGGTATTTGAAAAGGACGAAGAGAGAACGAAATGTGAAATATGGGTAAATCAGGAATGTCTAGAACAGGTAAATGAAATTGTATACTTGGGGAGTGCTTTCAGCCGGGATGGAAGATGTGATTTAGATGTGGATAGGCGTGTCGCTGCCGGAAACAAAGTCAATGGTGCCCTGAATGCATTAGTAAAAAGGCAAGGCGTGGTGAAAAGTGCACGCCTTGCAATACATAACGCAGTGTTGGTACCGACTTTGTTATATGGCAGCGAAACCTGGGTATGCCAGAAGAAGCATAAAAGCAAGTTGAATGCAGTGGAGATGCGATCTCTTCGTAAAATGTGTGGCGTTACCATAGCCGACCGAAAGCGAAACGAAGAGATTCGCAATATGGCAGGATTGAAAGATGACCTTATCACAAAAATTGATAGGGGCGTACTCCAATGGTTTGGGCACGTTGAACGAATGAGTGAAGACCGAATGGTGAAGAAAATATATAGAGCGAAAGTAAATATTAAAAGGTGTCGAGGTAGACCGAGACTAACTTTCGAAGACCATGTGAGCAAATTGCTCGAAGAGGGGAGGGTCAAGAGTACTCGGATACCTAGACGTGCATGTATGAAGAAGTTAATGAACCTGAAAGAAGCGAAAGAGGTATGTAAGGATCGTGACACTTGGCGATCTGTTCTCTCTGGCTACCCCGTTAGGGATTGTGCGTGACGATAAGTAAGTAAGTAAGACAATAAAACGGTTAGGAGTAACTGTAATACAAGATAGCAAGAAGCCTAGTGAGTAACACCAATAGCCCACCAAACTGCCACCATAATGCCCCGGCTACACGCTCCGTCTTGCCAGCACAGTCCAGGCCTATGCATGTGCAGTCATGACTGTACAATGGCTCGTGCAGGTAAGTTTGTGTAAACTGGACTGTGCAAACCTCAGTGTTTTGAGAGCTAGTCACGTCACGATGTAGCCGGAAGAGGTTTTTTTAAACGGAGCCTTATATTATTGTTTACTTGTAAAAAAGCAACAAATAAGAAAGTTAGTTTTTCAAGTAATAAATGATAAACTTCATTTTTTTGTTCCTGTCGGAATATTCCTTACGTTTAATTTTCCACAACGCCGGCAACGATTTGTACAATTCTATGAATTCGATTAAAAAATCCCTGGAATAATTGCGTACATCACTCATTTTTAAGATTTTATAACATAACATGTGTCGTCAACAATAATTAAGACGGACTGAAGCGCGGCTTGAATAACCGGTCACACGCTCAAGTAAGCTCACAGGCAAAACCGTGCAATCCAAGCTCGCGCAGTCTAATCTTCAGCACGTCAACGATTACGCAGGTCGCCTGCGCGAGCCACCGTCTTGCCGTCCACACGCACGCGCTTACCTGTGCAAACTGGTTTGTGCAGGCATGCTCACAGGCAAGACGGAGCGTGTAGCCGGGCCATAAGATTCTTCTAGATAATCTTGTGTTTAGGTTACCGTTGGTTTTGGGCACCTAGATCTAACCACTGTGATGAACGCTTGCAATTGATGAATAGAATCCACTTTTTATCGCAGGTAACATTCGACTAAAAACCCTAATTTCAATTTCACTTCAACAATACAATGCATGCAAGTTTAGTCATTCAGTTCGTGAGGTACCCATATGTCAAGCTTCTTTATTTTACTGATTTTCCACAAATGACTTAATATAGTTTGAACACTTCAAAAACCGACACCAGCTCAGCCTGAGTTTGAGACGAATCCGCTTCCACTATCGCCTTTAATTCGTCATTACCAATTTTCTTCTCCGGGCGGCCTATAGGTTCATTTGTGAGGTCGAAAATTCTCGAACATAAGATATTGAAACAATAACGCACAGTTATTTCGTTAGTAGTGAGTGCTTGGTGTGCCGTTGTTTCACGACGCATTGTTTTACGTCAAAAAATACGAAGTTTCTTAAAGTTTTTGCAATAGGAATTACATGCTTTAAATATAAAATTTGAATTTAGAATTCCAAGTCAAACTACAGCCAATTAGTGTGAAATTGCCAGTTAAAAATAACGGCATTTTCAAAGGTACTACGCGTTCATTTCGAGTTTGCCGTCGTAGACCGTTACGACGTCACAGCTGACGGTACCGTAGACGAAAAAAGTCATCATGTTTATGTTTTTTAGTATTCATATTTTCAATAAAGTTAAATAATAACGTGTTCGATGAAATAAAATATTTTTTGAATGATGATGATGATGAAATAATAACGTGTTCGATAAAATAAAATTTTCATTTTTACACATACACATTTTTAAATATTCGAAAAAAATCAAATTACTCATTGTAACAGAACAAATTAACGAATATCAACAGAAACAAAAACAAAAAATCAACAGTAACAAAAACAACAGCAAAAACAGTAACAAACTAGAGAACGTACGGGAGCATAAAAAACGGACGTAAGCACACTTCGACGTTGCTATCGGTACTAAAAGGGCGACGCTTGAGGCGCGGAATGAGGGGGCGCGGCGGGAGGTAACGGCATTCTTGAAGTGAACGACTAGTAAAGCCCTGATAAAATATGCATTAATTTAAAATTAATTTTTATATATACATAACAAGCGCTCTGCCATGGCTTCGCACGGCAATTGATTTTTATTTATATAGGTACACCATTGAAGTAATATGTACTTACGTACTAGAACAGCTATTTCAAACCAAAAATGTGCGCTACTCTGTGTTCGCGCGGTTGGTTTTTTTATCATAGAATAAACATAGGTAGAATTATTTGTGCAATATCTTAGCCGTGTGTACTTACACGACGGCATATTTGTATCAAGAGATTTTTTTTTAAATCAACACAACACGCCTAGAGAGTGACTGATTAAAGTGCGGTGCATGCACCGCAGTTGAGTGGAACAGAGTAGCTGAATGCAGTGTCGCCTCTAGTACGTTGTACATAATAGCTCAATGAGGTACACACTTTATTTTTGCACGGGGCTCGAATATCCGACAATCAAAACATGAGCTTACAAAGAATAAAACATATTTGGGAAATTGAGGCTGTGCTTTAAATCGCGCTAATAATATTTTTGTATGGTTAAGTTGTAAGTACCCGGTTGACCGAGCTTTGCTCGGTATTTTTCGCTCGGTTTTTTTTTTAATTCGTGTGTTTTGAAAATTATATTTGGATACAAATTACAAACTGATGAAATACGAATAATATTTTTTGATCTTAGCGACATAATAGAAAAAACTGAACTGGTTATTTGAATAAAAAATTATGAGTGCAATTAGTTTAATTTAAATTTTCGTGTTTTTAAAAAATACTAAAAAAAGGGCTCGAAAAAATAGATTTTCTCAAAAAAGAAAGGAACTTCTTTTTTTCTTGTAGGGCCTGTTACATGCATTAATAAATTGGCATAAATATATAATATACTAAAATAAATGTATATCATACATTAATACATACGTAATAATATGTGCTTTGCGGAGTATGTATTAAAAATATTACACAATTTTTCACCCTGTCATTCAGATTCAGCCCTAACATACTCCTTAACGACCGCATTTCTACTGCGTTCATTCTACTCTCGTGCTTCTTCTGCCACACCCAACTTTCACTACCATATGTTAGGTAGGGACTAACACAGCATTGTGAATTGCCATACATGCCTTTTTCAACACATTTTGACTCTTCACAATAGAGTGCAGGCCCCCATTTACTCTATTGCCTGCATTCACTCGTCGTTCTATATCCTTATCACATCTCCCATCCCCGCTAAATAAATCCATTTTTTATTCTTAATCAAGGATAAAAGTAGATGTTTATGGGCCACAGCATCCACTCACCATTACGTGGACTGTGTGTTCTATAAAAAAATAATTAAGTATTCCAAGCCAATTGAACCAAACAAAAATGTATTAATACTGGATGATACTAAAGTATATTCAGTATGTGTGGTGATGGAGGCTGCGAATCACTACACCCCCTCCCCCCATGCACCAATTCTTCAATTCAAATTCAATCAGCATAAAAAGCAGACTTACTATTGAGGCATGTATGCATGCAGTCACAACAATGTCCTGCAAGCCATCACTTGCAGTGGGAACTGACCACATGTGCCTTACTTACAAAATTATTTATTAAGTATTTTGTAAGTAATTTGGCACATGGCACATTAGTTTTCATGGATTTTATCGCGTATATGAACTTATTTTATAATCTTGAAGTTTTTATTTATAGGAGAGGGGGCGAACGAGCACATAGTCCACCTGATGGTAAATGGATACTGTAGTACATTTATCCTCAATTAAGAATCAAAACGCAGATGCGTTGCCACCCCTGAGGACCAAGATGGAATGCCTTGTTTCCATTAAAAAAGGGTCTCTGGATCTCAACACTCACCATACGAAACACAGCAGTATTAATCTGCTATTTTACTCTGGTATTCTGTGAGTGTGGTCCTTCCCTGGTTGAGCTGACCCATTCGTGCTACAACTATAATATAGCTGCAGCGTGGCTCTATGAAATAAAAGATTAAATTGAGGATCAATCCTTGTCTATTGCTACAATAAAATCTCACAATTTGTGCTAGTAAAACATTTTTTTTATAGAATTGTGACAAAGGAGCACACAGTCCACCCGATGGTAAGTGTATCCTGTGGCCTCTAGACATCTACATTTATCCTCAATTAAGAATCAAAACGCAAATGCGTTGCCAAACCTGAGGACTAAAATGGAATGCCTTGTTTCCAGTAAAAAAGGGTCAACGGATCTCTATACTCACCATACGAAACACAGCAGTATTAAGCTGCTATTTTATGCTGGTATTCTTTAAGAGCGTGGTCCTTCCCCGGTTGAGCCGACCCATTCATGCTACAACCATAATATAGCTGCAGCATGGCTCTACAACGTTAAAGACAAAATCGAGGATTCATTAGGAACCATTTTTGTCTACTGCTTCAATAAAATAAATCTCATTAAAATTAAATCTCACAATTCATGCTCGCAAAACATTGCACTTTATACTTGGTAAAGACACACTGCAGCTTTACTATGGTTACAGAACGAATAGGTCGGTTCAAGCATGGTAGGACCACACTCTCACAAAATACCAGCTTGAAATAGCAGCATAACACTGCTATGTTTTGTATGGTGAGTCATGAGAACCAGAGAATGCTTTTAATGGTTACGAGGTATTATAGTTTTATGGGGCTACAATGCATTTGCATTTTGATTCTTAATTGTGCATAAATGTAGGTGTCTATGAGCTACAGTACCCACGGACCATCAGGTGGAATGTGTGCTTGGTTGTCACACTTATTACATAAAAAAATTAACACTTTAAGTTTTAGAAGTTATATTCATGTCAAAAAAAATGAATTAATTATTATCATAATAGAATATTTCAAGTTTAATTATTTACTTAGCAAAGGAAGCTCAATTAAGACTTTATTATATTATTTTTTTCCAGTCATGTTGTGAGAGGTTCAAACGCAATGGATGAAAAACATTCCCATTCATCCTCTAAAAAAATGTGGTTGCATTAGAAATATAACTAAAAAACCTTACATTATGCATAAAAATTGATAATTTTAAAGGTACGTTTAAATATTAAAAACGGATATGAGATTAATTCTCAAAATATGTATTTACCTTTTGTAAACAAAAATAACAGGTACTTACTAATTGTTAGTTCCAAAGAAATAAATGCACTGAACATTGGTTGTCTTCTTAGGAGGCTTCAGCTCTGGTGTAGGGATTGCTACCTGAAAACCATTGTCATATAAAAATTAAAAACCATGTAACCAAACTTAAATTCAAAACATACTTCTGTCTCTTTCTATCATGAAGTATTATTTATAGAAAGTGAGAGAACCACAACATAGGATAACGGGGTAAGACAATTCCAGATAAGATTAAGAGGCTAACTAGAACTACTAATTAGTGTCTTTTAACTAAAATGCACAAATAAAATCATAATTGAATAACCAAATAGCGCCTTTACAACGTAATCATGATTTTCCCGCTCATAACAACATTACTTATAAAATGCCAATTTATATTTCTTACTCACATGCAAGTTTTGGTGACATTAAACTTATTATTTAGGAAGCTATGTACAAGACGTTTATTTACTTTAATTTAAATTAGTAATAAAAAACTGAAGCAACTCACCCGGCCGGGCCAGGGACTGAAACCCTTCATTTTAGCCCTGAAACAAGCAAACCATTAATTATATTTATTGACATATTAGCAATGAATAAATGTCTTAAATTTAATATAAATTTTTGAAACGAACCAAACTAAATCACCAAGTTTATAAATTTCGCTCATTGTATACGTCTACTCAATTCAATTTTCCACGACGAACTAAACCAGAGAGAAAATGAATTATCATAGAAAACACAAACTTTACGCGTCTTTTATAGTCTATGGTACTAGAGCCAATTTAAGAACATCAAAATCGTAAAATCTTTAACCGTCATTTTAAAATTCGTCTTTACAAAACAAACATCATCATCAACAGTTCTTCACAAGACCACCGCTGACTTAGAACTCTCCCAAGGAATGCCACAAAACACGGTCCTGAGCCACCTGTATTCATCGACTTCCTGCGTGTCTTACCATGTCGTCACTCCATCTAGAAGGGGGTGGCCCTACACTTTGTCTACCGGTACGAAATCAACATCAGTATTACATAATTTATCGACCGTTCTATAACTTTCCAAATTACAAGGGACCGAGGTTAATTATTTACTTTTTATTTTATAGCTATGCTTACAATTTATATCAGATGATTAAATATATAACCATATTATTTTCAGGGTAAAATTGATACTCATACAAGAATTATGGTTCGGTGAATATAAGCAAACAATCTTTTCTTCGTAATTGTTGAAAACAAAAACCGTTTTTTGTTTTCATCTTTACGATTGGTGTCGTTGTACACGTACTCTATATGCGGATAATCTGTATTATTATTCCTTCAATAGGGAAGTGTGGTCGTAATAAATACTGGATGTTGACATGACATTTAAATATCGATGTGTAATGTATTGACTGATCAAGTAGTATTAATTGATGTTCATAAATATTTGTGTGAATTTCGAATAAATAAAATCTGAAATAACACGTCTGTAACACTAGTGTATCAAGACCAGAACAAATAAATAGAAAGATAAAAAAGACCCGCTTACTTATGTCATCATCATCATCATCATTACAGCCCTTTACAAGTCTACTGCTGAACATAGGCTTCCCCCAAGGTATTCCACAAAGCACGGACCTGAGCCACCTGCATCCATCGACTTCCTGCATGTCTTACCAAGTCGTCACTCTACTCGAGAACCTTTTTTCCCCAACGGTTGTCGGTTCTTCGAGCTATATGGCCGGCCCATTGCCACTTCAGCTTACTAATCCGTTGGGCTATGTCGGTCACTCTGGTTCTACTGCGGATATCCTCATTTTTAAGTTTATCGCGCAGAGAAACTCCGAACATAGCCCTCTCCATAGCTCGTTGAGCGACTTTTTTCGTCCTCATACGGCCAGCAGTGAAGGACCACGTCTCAGTTCCATATATCATCACTGACAACACGCACTGGTTGTACAACTTAGTTTTCAGGTTTTGAGGTATACCTGATGAGAAAATGTGTCGTAATTTCCCGAACGCTGCCCATTTTTTTTAACATGGTGAAATGCCTACGCATACCCGCCTCGCGAGGGCAAGGACGGGTTATGTCGGACTCGCACCGACTAAAACCCCATGGTGTTCCACCTTCGTCGCATATTGGCAGGGCTACGGGAACGCTTTCGCACACTTCCGCGGCCCTACCAGCGACTGCCGCCCCATGGCAGCACCTTCTCGGGAGAGGAATATTCCTCCCCGTTCTCCTTCCCAAGTAAGGCGCACCGGAACACATGGCACGCCTTCCTCCACGGCCTCCAATTACATCTGCGCACCAGACGCCCCCGCGTCCGATGCGCGAAGGCCATGGGGCCAGGAAAAACGAGCACTTAGAAGTACTAGCCTTCCCGACCCCAGCGGCGGATCTGGTCTATGGCTCCGCCGCCAACCAAGATTCGGCTGCGGAGGATAGGGAGAGCGGTGCCTCGCAATACCACAATCCTCTCCCCCCGCAGCCCCATCACCACCGCATCAACGGTGCGGCCCCGTTTGAGTCGCGGAGGATAGGGCGAGTGGCGCATCGCCATACCAACACTCCTCTTCCCCCGCGACTCCACCTCGGCTGCAGCTGTAGAGGGTACGGAGTCCCCACTCGCTGCAGTCCACCAGCACACATCCGAAGTGGGCTCCCCAAGCCCACTCGGAGTGGCCACCTCAGGCCAGCCATTCACCTCGGGCCAGTCACGTGGGTTCCTCTTTGTTCACCGTGGGAGACCAAGCTACGGCTACTAAGCCCCCCGCCACGACAAGGCGGGAACCCGTTCGGGGGGGCCGAACGCTGCCCAGCCGAGTTGAATTCGTCGATTGAGCTCTCGGTTGAAGTTGGACTTACCTAGCTGGACTATTTGTCCCAGGTAAACGTACTCGTCAACAACTTCAAGATTAGTGCTCCCAACAACTACCGGCGTAGGTGTGATATGGACATTAAACATAATCTTTGTTTTGTCCATGGTCATCTTAAGACCTATCCGTTGGGAGGCACTATTGAGGTCATAGTGCTTAAGTCCTCCAGCGATTCTGCCATAAGGACTATATCGTCGGCAAATCGAGGGTGAGTGATGTACTCGCCATTGATGTTAATACCGTATCCTTTCCAGTCCAGTAGCTTGAAAACGTCTTCCAATGCAGCGGTGAAGAGTTTCGGGGAAATAACATCACCCTGTCTTAAACCTCTCTGCAGTTGCTTACTTACTTATGTACGTGCATCTTAAGTTTAGATTTTGCAATTTAATATAATTATGCTGTAAAATAATTTCATTACCTCTCGTAGAATCCTCTAGCTTACATCAGACATGAAATACATAGATCGTTGACGGGCAGTAGTGTCAATGTTCGAGATTCCTGGTTTAGCGATCGTCAACCCACTATAAAAATTAAGGCTAATTCTCCATACAAAGATAAACATCTATGTCCAGCAGACTTTTACCAGTTTATGAAGAAAAATAATTTCAAGTACATATTTCGCAGAGCTTAGTGCTCCTTATTTAAGTCATATTAAAAGTGTTAGAGATAAGAAATATATTATTTAGTACCATAAATTATTTTCAGGATTAATTGCTGTTCAAGTGGGATTAATAATTATGAAAGTTAATCTTGTACTTTCTTTGCTGAACAAAGTAATGGTGATAAACGAGCATACAATCCACAGTTTGCACGTACCGAAGCATTAATCACGCTATCAAAGTTCCGAAGTACTGTGGTAAATATTGAATAGCTCCAAACTATCAAACAGACAATTGGCCACTCCCCAGGCTGAACACCTTGCCTGGTGGGAGATCTTTTTCTTCTTCATGTCCAAATACTCATGAACTACTTTGAGTGTAATGTTCCTAACAACTAAAAGCGTAGGTGTGACATGGAAATAACACATAATCTTTGTCTTGCCTATGTTTATCATAAGACCAATCCATTGAGAGACACTTTTAAAGTCATTGAGCGGAGTGCTAGACTCCAATGTTGATACTGTATCTTTTCCAGTCCAGTAGCTTGAGGACGTCTCCAACGCCGCGGTGAAGAGTTTTGGGGGTATGTTCTCTCTAGTTTTTGTACTCGGTTTCGGTATTAAGAGACCCAATGCAACCTTACAGTAAAAACACTTCATCACTTCGATATACCAAAAATCAATTAGGCACCGCTGAAGGGACTGTAGTACCGTCCAAATTTTAATGAATACAAAAGATTTTTCATATTCTATATACGCAAGTTATTAAATCTGTATGCAAGACGATTCATAATTACTCTCGTCAACAAGCCCAATGCACTTCTCCATGCCTCTGGAGTTGTGTCACCATGGGAGTCTGAATTAAAGGGTTTCTGAAGGTCTTTAAGTACTGGTTTTCCCCACTCTCAGACGCTCTGCTTCAATTCTATCCTCGCCAGGGGCCTTGCCGGTTTTTATGTGCTGGATAGTCATTATTATCTTGCTCAGACTGATGTCCTGAATATAATCGGAATAGCGTCGGATGAGACTTGCTTATAGACGTTACTTATACTTCGCGTGGCTTCAACGATGATGTATACAGCTGTCCGTTGAACATCTCAATCTCATTCAAAAATTTAGTTGTGCCGGAAAGGATGCTATCAAAGTCGAAATTAAAGACTTTCTCATAATCCATGGAAGTTATCAATCTGTGTTCAAGATTTAAAATTTCTCGTGAAAACATTACATAGATGCGGCTCGGAAGGGAAATCATATATGGTTCTTTAATATCATACAACAATAAAACAATCAGAGTGTTACTAAATAAGTTAGTTTAGTTTATTATACATATGTATTAGAATTTTAAAGGTTTTCCTTATTATCTTTACTTAATTTATATATAATGAGACAATCAAAACGCAAGGCGAAGACATAATATGATTGTACTTATCAAATTTTCGATATCGACGCTGCGATGTTACTTAAGTCGATATTGATATATGTCGACTTACAAAATCGATGTTCTACACGGAATATAAAAAAAATGTTCTACCCAATTTTTGATAATCTTCATTCTGCTAGCTGTCAATGTCACTATCAGCTGGTGGTCTTACTCTTACCTCAAAGGGTACCTATGTTCCGAAATACAACGCAGTGTACTGTCCAATACAAATGACGTCATAAATCGACGCTATACTGGTGATTCGTTATGATTCGTTACAAAACATTGGACAGTATATGACGTCTTACTTTTGCGCCATTTAGAAAAGTGTTGGCGATTATTTTGTCATTTTGCGATCCAAAAATCATTATATCCTCTGAATGGATATACCAGCAATTATTCTATAATTTTTTGTATTTGAATAAATAGAAACAAATTCTGGCATGCTTCATTCAGCGCACACACAATTAAAAATTGTTTTATTGTGGCCGGATATCCCACGCAATATGGCGGCGGCACGCCAGTACAATATACTGTCAATTGATGACGTCATTAGCGTTTAACAGTGTACTGTGTTGTATTTCGGAACATACCCTTAGTAGTCTGTGGCTGCTGTTGTATTCACAGAGTACATTATAGTTGTATTTTTTTTCCGATGGAGCGCCAAAATTAATTTTTATTTCAAAACCAAACAAACGAAGTCGAATTATTTCAAAGATGTCTAAACGATTTTACTTCCCGCAACAGCATGGTGAAAGAAAAAAGGCAAAGTTGGACATTACTATATCTGACCACAACTTTCCTTTAAGTCAAAATATTGATAGAGACCAAGGTAAATAAAATTGCAGTAAACATTACATTTATTAGTATCTTACTTTCTGTATTTTGCTTAGTACAAAAGAACAAAATGTAATGGCAAGCTTTACTTAATTTATTCAATAAGTATAAAAGCTTAGTTTCTTTGTCATTTCCCTTGTATAAATGGAAACCTTGCAGATAATTGGGGAGATGATAATGACGACGAAATACTACTATTAGCAAGCCAGGCCTGTGAACAGGCCTACAGTGGCAATACTAGTACACTACCAGATTACAGTATTTGTATGCAACCATCTTCTACCAGCACACAAATTTTTGAACCCGCTTCCAGTACTTCTAAAACCACTTTCACATTTAAAAAACCAACGGCTGATGCTCTATCAACTGTCTCAACAAAGTTAAGAGATAAATGTGAACTCATATCATCCCCATTACCTTGCATGTCCAAAGTTATTCAGAAAACCAATCCAGATAATTTGGCAGAAGACATGATATTTAATGACAAAATCTACCAAAGTGATGCTGACTATGTCTATCGTCAATTATTACAACTCCGAGAAGAAAACTCAAAGCTTAAATCAGAGAATGGAAAGTTGCTGGAAAAATGTGTCACCAAAGAGGGGGAAGTGTCAATTTTACGCACTCAATTGAAGACAAGCCAAATGGCTGCGGATAATGCAAGATTAGAGAAAATTAAGGTACAGGAAAAAGTGCAAATGGAATGGACAGATAAATTGGCCGCAGTCAATAATCAGTTGCAAGATTTGAGGACTCAGTTGGATTTTAAGGTAGTTATTTAAGAAAAGTCTTGCTTTTAAAATGAAGAAGATAATTTCTATACTTATTAAACTAGATAAATGAATGTTTGGAATTAGCATTATCTTTCCATTTATATCTCCAATATTATTATTTACAGAATCTTGAGATAACTAGCATAAAGGAAAAATGCAAGATGCTGGAATCTTCCAAAGTAAAACTGACTCAGGTGATTGTAGCTAAGAATGACATATCAACTAGGTAAACAAAATAAATAAGTTTCATATTTAGTGAAAGTTTGAAAATTAACAAATATTATTAATAATTTTTTCGTATATGGTAGAGCCATGCTGCAGCTATACATGATAGAGGCAAATTTGCAGCTAGCTATATTAGTAGTATAGTTGTAGCACAAATGGGTCGGCTCGATGGGGGAAGGACCATGCTCTCACAGTATACCAGCGTAAAATAGCAGCTTAACACTGCTATGTTTCCTATGGTATGGTAAGTGTAGAGAACCAGAGACCCTTTTTATTGGAAACAATGCATTACATCTTAGTCCTCACAGTTGACAATGTATCTGTATTTTGATTCATAGTTGAGGAAAGATGTAGTCTGTGAGCCACAGCAACCATTAACCATCAGGTGGTGCTGGTGGTCACTGTGTGCTTGTTATTCGGTAAAAAAAAACTTCAGCCATTATAATGAGAAAATATATGCGAAAACCTTTATAGTTTTCTGTGATTTCAATGTACCTATAGCCTTTGTTTAGGTGTGCTGATGTCGAAGTGCATTTGTGATCTCATATTTTTTAAATTTTATTATTAAAGTAAACAATTGCTTACACTGCTTAACATAAATTGAAAAACCATTGTAGTTCAGGGTTTGACCAATTGCCATAAATTTCATTGTAAGCATTCATTCAAGCAACCCAAGTTTATTCCTCACAAATTCTTAGGTTTCATTACAATGGTTTTAGTGAAGACATATGGATCTGAGGCATGGTTTTTCATACCTGGCCATATGAGGAAGCTCCAAGCTGAGGCAAGCTATAGAGAGGTCTGTACTTGAAGTTTCTCATGATAGACTTAGAAATGAGGATATCTGCAGTAGAACCAGAGTAGCCAGATCACACAGATCAGTAAGCTGAAGTGGAAAGGGACCATTGGGAAAGAAAGTTTCTTAAGTGGCAGCCTCATACTGGAAAGCAATGTGTAGAACGGCCCCCCAAATAAATGGAGTGACATTCTGGTAAGAGATGCAGGAAGTTGATAGATGCAGGACTCAGTACCATGCTTTGTGGTATTCCTTGGGGGAGGCCCATTTTCAGCAGTGGACTTGTGGAGGAATGTAATGATGATGATCACAATATTATCCTTAACTAACATTTAGAAAGATAACTTTAACAAAGATAACGAAAGACTGCTTGCTATCTCTCCAAACATGCTTTCTTCAAGAAAAGAGTGTACTCCTTTCTAATGGCCCGGCAATGCATCTGCTATTTCTCTGGTGTTGCAGATGTTTATTGGCGAAGATGATCACTTACTCTTCCATAAAAAAAATTCTATCATGTTGTTAGTGCTTTTGTGGCTCAGTTCTACCACCAACACCAACAATAAATATACAATAAATATTGGGGTAGCGCCCAGTGCATATTGATGGTGTTATACAATAGACCTGTTATAAATAAATCATAATTCTTTATTCACAATTTATAAAGTGCAGTTGTGTTTCACTAACAATAGTGCATAGCATGCAAATTATAGTTTTAAAATGTTCATATAATGACAATATTAAGTAATTAATTTAAATCTAAAAAATTATATTAATAATTATCTAAAAAATGGAGGGGTAATATACCAAGTGTTTTAAATAGCAGTTTACAGGATTCCTCTGGCAATATGCCGCATATTGAAAAAATAATTTACTTTTTTAATGTTTTATATATGAATTATGTTGAATGATTTTCATTATATTTTCAGTCATAGACACAACAATAGCTATGCAATACCTAGTGATTATTTGCCATCACATTTAAAAAGGGTAAAGACTCTAACTAAAAATGTGCAGACTGAAAACCATACATCTCCGTGTTTACTTCAACTTAATGTAGTTTATAGAGATGGTAAGTACCTACTGTTTAACATTATAATTTTGTTTTACTTGTGCGAGCAGCTATGCAGGTCTAATAAGACCGGTATCACTGTGATTGCAAAATTTAAATTACATTTTATGCCTAACTGTATAATTAGGGAGTATTATTTAGGATTTCTTACTATCAGTAATCTTTATTTGATAGTAAGCACTCCTAAATAACACTGGATATGGGTTAGTGGACATTTTTACACTGCCCCTAGAATAGAACAGAATACAATAATTTATGATTCAATATAGATTGCAAGTAATTCTAATTGGAAGTTATTTTTTACTTTGTTTTTTACTTTCACCACTGGTTCGGAAGAATAGCCTCTGTTCTAGGAAGAATCAGCAAGAAACCTAGCAAGACTTTTTTAAAGTAAATTATACCATAAGAAAGCTTGTACAAACAGGGTTATTATCAACCATGTATTCATTTATGGTATTATAACTCTTTTGGCATTTCTTGGTATTAGAGACCTTGTATATTTTCTGGGACTTTGTTGTTATAGTCTTTGTTAATTCATATGTCAATGTATATATTACTGACTCTGTGGAGTCCAGACACTAGTATCATTAGCTTGTGTTTGTACCTGGTGTTTACAGAAAGTATATCACTTTATGTATTAAAACTAAAAGTGAAGAACCCCACTCTATAATCTTATTCAAGCAAATAAAATAATCTATGTTAAAAAAGCAATTTAATATTTTTATAAGTAACATTTATTTTTCAGAACAAGGGAAGCTTAATCAAGTTCTACCCCTCACAGTAGAACCTTCAGCAGAGCAGCACTCACTTCTTGAATACAATGAGAAACTGCAAAGGCCAAATGACAGCATTCCTAATAGGTGTAAAGTCTTCAGCACTTTCCACAGGATACCAAATACTCCAAGTCCTAGTAAAGTTAGCAGTATGAACATAATCACCTTGAGTGATATCTATGAGGATTTGGCATTTATCTCTGCTAATAAAGGTATAGAGAAAATGCAACAGAGTTATAAAAATGTAAGTTTTTAACTTTAGTAGTTTATTAGATGATTTTTAAAGTTTATCTGGCTAAATATTATTTTCTCACCTATTTCCCATGGTGAGCAGCGTTATAAGCTATATCATGGCATCATAGGAAAATCTGCCACCTATTTATGGCTTTTGAAGAGAGTATCACTTACTGAGAAACATAAAAGCAAAAATGTTACATGTGCATTGAGTAGGCATAACATATTTTGGACTTAAGACTTAGTTAATTGTTAAAGTCTTGCTGAGAATATTAAAAAAGCAGAGGGTAATTCAAGAATATTTCATAGGAGATTACTAGTAAATAAGTGGATTATGTAGTGGCGGAGTAAGAATATCCACTACCCCATATCTTCCCGTGGGTGTGGTAAGACGCGACATAGGGAAACAAATCATTGCCAAACCACTGTGACAAATATGAGGCCAACTAATGGAAAGGCCTATGTCCAGCAGTGGACTTAATTATGCTGTAGCGGTAACGGTAATGGTACTAGTACTTACTAGTAAGCGCTGTCACACTCCCAGAATGAAAACCCGTTAGGCCGCGCAAAATAAGATTAGAATTTTGTTTCATTGACAATTTTGATTATTTTTTAATCATGATATACGAACTGCCAGGGGACATTCAAAACAGCCTATAATGAATGCTATAAGAGACGAGAATGGTCATATTCTGAATGATGAAGTTTTGAGTTTAAAAAGATGGAAGGAATATTTTGAAAGCGTGTTTATGAGTGCGGAGACAACGTATGAACTAAATGAAATAGAAACTCCGAAAGAAGAGGAAAAAGGTAGAGAGATAAGTATAGATGAAATGATAAAAGCAATGAAAAGAATGAAAGCAGGTATGGCTGCCAGATATGATAGAGTTTCACTCGAAATACTCAGAGAGAAAGTGGTGGCAGGCCTGCTGCATATCTTGTTTAATTTATGCTGGGAAATGAAGGGGGTACCGGTAGACTGGTGCAAAGCCGTGACAGTCCCAATATATAAAGGAAAAGAGTCGCAGCAGGACTGTAAAAACTACCGTGGTATCTGCCTTTTTAGCATCGTGCGAAAACTATGCTAAGGAACTAATTGAAAGGTCATGAAAGAAACTGATGGAAAAATTTGGGATGTGCAAGCGGGATTTAGAAAGGGAATGGGATGTACAGATCAAGTCTTTTCCATGCGCATGATCGAGGTGAAATTTTTGGCCAAAAACCAAAAGGTTTTTGTGCGTTTATAGACTTGGAAAAGGCCTATGACAGAGTGGATAGGGATGTGCTATGGCATACACTGAACTCATTTGGGTTGAGCGTTGGCTTGATACAGGCATTGGAGTCTCTTTAAAGGGACTCTAGTGCTTGTGTTAGGATCAACGGGGTCTACTCAGAATGGTTTGGCATCTATACAGGTGTCAGACAGGGGTGTGTGGCTTCTCCATGACTGTTCAACCTATTTATGAACAGTTGTTTGGAAAATTTGAAAGTTGAAGAATGCAGATTAAGAATGGGTGAGTTAACCGTCAAATGCATTTAGTACTCCGATGATCAAGCTATTCTTGCGTCGTCAGCAGCCGAGCTGCAAATGACAGTTACATTAAAGAACAGATCAATAAAAGAAAGGGGTATGAAAGTGAACGCAAGTAACACGAAAGTTATGGTTTTTGAAAGAGAAGAAAGTAAAACGATATGTGAAATAAGAATAGAAGAGGAGTTGATCGAGCAAGTAGATGAGTTTGTATATTTAGATTGCGTATTTAGCAGTGATGTGAGATATGATAAGGATATAGAACGACGAGTAAACGCAGGAAATAAAGTAAATGGGGCCCTACACTCTTCACTATTGTGAAGAGTCAAAATGTGTCAAAAAAGGCACAATATATGGAAATTCACAATGCTGTGTTGGTCCCTACTTTAAACATATGGTAGTGAAAGTTGGGTGTGGCAGAAGAAGCGCGAGAGTAGAATAAACTTTGTACAGTTCTCTAAAGTTAGGGCTGAATCTGAATGACAGTATGAGAAATTGTGTGATAAGGGAAGAGAGTGGTTTGCAAGATGATGTTGTGACCAGGATTAAGAAAGGAATGCTTCGGTGGTTTGGTCATGTGGAAAGTATGAACGAGGAAAGAGTGACAAAGAAAATTTATGTTGCAGAAGTGAATGGCAGAGTCGGAAAGGGGCATCCTAGGCAAACATTTATGGAACAAATTAACGATTTATTGAAAACGGGCCAAATTAGGAGTACCCTTAACCAACGAGCATGTACGCGTAGGTGCGTTAGGACGTGAAGGAGGCGAGAGAACTCTGTCAGGATCGTGCCAAATGGAAGTCTGTAGTCTCTGCCTACCCCTCTGGGTGACAGGCGTGAGTGTTTGTGTTTATCTGAAGTGACAAATTAACTTATGTCCACCTGATGGTAAGTATGCAGTCCCTTGACACCTGCAGCCAACACCAAACAAAAAGGCTACAGATCTGTTGTCACCTCTGAGCACTAAGATGGAAGGCCTCACACTCTGTAATAATACTGACTCTATATCCAATAGACTGGAACACTGCAGTGCCAGCATTGTTATTTGGCATCAAAAATAGGCAAAGGTACCTACCCAGATAGATTCCCAAGCAGGAAAGCAGTACCTACCATCTAGCTAGCCGATCAACAAAAACAGTAGCAGACACTTTTTTTATTCAATATAGATTATAAAATAATACTCATTGAAAGTCACTCTTTTGTTTAATTTACTACAATAGGGTGACAAACGTGCACACAGTCCACCTGATGGTAAGTAGTTGCTGTGGCCCATAGACATCTTCTACATCTATCCTTACATTACAAATCAAAATGCAGATGTATGGTCACCCATGACCCGCGAGGACTAAGATGGAATGCCTCGTTTCCAGTAAGAAAGGTCTCCGGTTCTCTACACTCACTATGCTAAACACAGTGACATAAACTACTATTTTACGCTGGTATTCTGTGAGAGTGTGGTCCTCCCCCGGTCGAACCGACCCATTCGTGCTATTCTAATATACCCTGGGGAAAACCAACAAGAAATCCAGCTAGACTTTTTCTAGTTTTTTTTTAAACAAAAATACACAATTGTACATGTTACATGATTAAGAACACAAAACAAATTAAAAATAGCTTGGTAGTAAGCACCTCATCCCCAAGGGTTACTATCATTAATTTATATACTCCCATCATTATGCAATCTGGTTATTTTTAATCAATTCCAGGTTTTCAGAGCAGCACAAAGCTCACTGAAAGAAATCGTTCATCAACTTGAGACGTTGATGCATAGAACGACGACTGCATTCCAAAAGGAAATGGACGAAAAATACATTGAAGCAACTGCAAACTTTTTAGTTATAACAGATGAAGATTTGGTTTGTGGAAAGTATGTATAGAGAATTCAACTTATCTTGTCCCATCGGTAACTTAACAATTTCCCTGTCCGCAAAAAAGACACAACAGTTAAACAATCGAAATGTTCGTTATATATGACTTACGGGATAGTGAAATGGTTAAGAGGCGACAAGGAGAGCCAGAAACACATGGTCTCAAACAGATAGTGTTATACCATCTTGTATTTACCAGATGTAAAATCCCAGACTGGTGATGAAGAGCAGATGATGAACATCTGGTAATACAATCGCCAATCTGAGTGTCAAGTGTGACAAAGCAAAACTTCGCTTTATAGGGTAGTTATAATAATGTCCTTCGAACTGAATTTTGGTCACTTTTTTGGTTGGTTGGTTTTATAATCAGCCACGCTGCAGCTATATTATGGTTTAGCATGAATGGGTTGGCTCGACCGGGGTAGGACCACTCACAGAATACCAGCGTAAACTACATACATACATAAACACTCACGCCTGTCACCTAGAGGGTTAGGCAGACACTATGGACTTCCATTTGGCATGATCCATACATACCTCTCTCGCCCCCTTTATATCCATATATCAACGCATATAGGCTCGTCGGTTAAGGGTACTTCTAATTTGGCCCATTCTCAAAATATCGCCAATTTGGTCGATACACCAGCGTAAAATAGGAGCTTAATACCTGCTGTGTTTCCTATAATGAGTGCAGAGATCTGGAGACCCTTTTTTACTGGAAACGAGGCAATTCATCTTAGTTCTCAGGGGTGACAACGCATCTGCATTTTGATTCTTAATCGAGGATAAATGTAGATGTCTATGGACTACAGCATCTACTTGCCATCAGGTGGACTGTGTTCTCGTTTGTCATCCTTATTATATACAAAAAAAAAACAGCAACGGAGACTAGCCATCTGCACAGGACAAGATTTAGTGGCCAAGTGTTTGCGCAAGAACAGTTGCACTATATTTCAAGATTGCCAAGTTTTTTTTTTATAAAACTGAAGTGGTAAATGATAAATGAACTTACAGTCCATCTTATGGTAAGTGGCTACTGTAATGCATGGACGTCAGCGGGCAATTTCAAAAAAAGAAGCCTATAGATTTGTTGTCACCTCTGAGGACTAAGATGGAATGCGTCACAGCCTGGAATTATACTGAAATCTAAATACCACCAACCGAAACAGGGCGCTGCAGGCACTGTTAATTGGTGTCAGAAATAGTTATAAAAGGTTAAAGGTTTACTCCACACAGTTGACTTACATTTCACAGAACTGAGACCATGTCATGTCAGACCCTACATGTTCATCATAAATGTGTCTCAGATTTATGTTGTCTTGTTTAAACAATATGATCAGGGTAGCGTATCTCTTACTAGATACTAAAGTATCTAAGTATATGTTTGATTGATATGAAAACAGTCAATGTTCTTATGTCGACCTATGGCGAAGTAATCACAGGTTTTTACAGTACCTACAAAAAAAGACTTCCTTTCTTTGATTTTCTACAGTGAAATCAATTTTAAGTCTTACGATACGCGGCATTCCCGTAAATTTTTGTATTTTTCTATTTAGCAACTAGCTGTAGCCTGCGACTTTGCGCACGTGTAACTTGATTTTTTTTCTTTTGCGCGGAATCCAATTATATTACTGAAATAAATTAATGTAAGTTACTCCTTTTAACATCAGCTATCTGCCAGTGAAAGTCCCGTCAAAATCTGTCCAACCGTTTCGGAGATAAGCCGGAACAAACAGACAGACAAAAATTGTGTTTGTGTTATAAATACGGTATATTTTTTTAATTATAAGTATTTTATATAGTTAACTTGGTTAATCCACAGAGCAGAAAGGAAAGAACCCTGTCAGTCACTAATGACATTAGCAGAATTTGTTGGGACCACTTATCTTGGCAGGAGGACAATTCCAGAAAGCTTTTGTCGTTTCCTCATAATCCAGTCTTACCACATCCTCGGGACATTATTGATTTCAAGCTTATAATAAATTCCAGACCGCTTTACAAGGAAGAGCAGGCAATCACTGCTAGAAGAATCACCGCTATAGTGTACCACATTCTAGAAAATTCCAAAGCTGCACAACTGCTTAGTATAGAAGATAACAACACCTCAACAGGACAAGAAAGTACTTTAATTGAACTCATGAATAGGATATGCACTCTATTGGATGATACAGTAAGTTTTATTCTTACTTCATCAGGCCATAAACATATACTGATGGACATGGGTCTCTATATTTTTATAGCAATGGGTGAAAAACGAGCACACAGTCCACCTGATTGTACGTGGATGCTGTGGCCCATAGACATCTACGTTTATCCTCAATTAAGAATCAAATTGCAAATGCGTTACGACTAAGTTAGAATGCCTCGATTCCAATAAAAAGGGTCACCGGTTCTCTACACTCACCGTATGAAACACAGCAGCATTACGCTGCTATTTTACGCTCATATTCTGTGAGAGCGTGGTCTTGCCCTGGTCGAGCCGTCCCATTCGTGCTACAACCGTAATATAGCTGCAGCGTGGCACTACCACGTGAAAGACTCTCTCGTTGTAGGTGGAATTTAGGTTAATTGTTACGTTTTCCTGGGGTTTGCCAATCGAATTACCAGACATCTTGTATCTTTTACAAATCTGTTCATCATTAATCTGAGTATTTTTACATTTGGTGTTCATCCTTTTTTTTATAAATCTTGACAAACGAACCTACAGTCCACCTGATGGCAAGTATCTACTGCAGCCCTTGGACACATTCAGCCAACTTCAAAATAAAAAGGCTGGACATACGAGTACGGTGTCACCTCTGAGGTATACCCTACAGATCGGAACGCTGCTGGGCAAGCATTGCTATTTCCTAGCAGAAATATATAAAAGATATTGCTAGACATACTAGAGATCGAATCGAGACTGATTTCATGATTTTGATACTTTTGCATACTGTGCATGAGAACATGCTTAATAATATATTTAACCCATATTGTGTGAGAGAGATGACATGCTTTGGCCGCCATTTTTGGGACGTTTCTTAAAGGTGAACGCACACTTATTCGAGCCGAACGCGTCGCACGAATTGAAGTCAAGGTCCTCTCGCACTACAGATGTAAAGCAACCGTTGACAATTTATCCAAAGCAGCCGATACGCAACCGTTGTCAACCGGTTGTTTATTCGACTACAGACCAAAAAAAGGAGGGTTATGTTGTTAGTGTGCGGGTGGCTAAGCTGAATCGCAATGATGCTATAAAACTACTTGGCCGATTTAAAAAAAATTACCATTTTTTATAGGATAGGGTGACAAACGAGCACACAGTCCACCTGATGGTAAGTGGTTTCTGTGGCCCATAGCCATCTACATCTATCCTCGATTACCAATAAAAATGCAGATGCGTTGTTATCCGTGAGGACTAAGATGGAATGCTTCGTTTCCAGTAAAAAGGCTCTCCGGTTCTCTACATACACCATACGAAACACAGCAGTATTAAGCTACTATATTACGCTGGTATTCATTAGAATTATATTTGAATGCTATTATGACTATGAAACGTAAGATGCATTTTATTATAGAAGGTGCTATTATTAACGAATATCGAATAGGTTTTTAAGGTTAAACTCTACTTGACCGATTTTGAAAATTCTTTCACCACTAGAAAGTTATGTATAATTATAGATGTCTAATGTAGGATGCATTTTATTATAGAGGGCGCTACTTTCTATGAATACGTTTTATTGGTTAATCTCGAAAAGTACTTGACCGATTTTGAAAATTCTTTCACCACTAGAATGCTATGTATAATTATGGATGTCTAATGTAGGATGCTTTTTATTATATAGGTGGCTACTTTCTATGAATATGTTTTTTGGCTAATCTTAAAAAGTAATTGACCGATTTTGAAATTTTTTTCACCATTATATTACATTACAAGGCATTACTTGTGTGTTTAAATTATATTATAATAATTATTTGTGGGATTAATATTTTTTAAATAAATAAAAGAAAATACCTACGTAAGATGATAAATTCCAATGATTATTTTACAATTTAAGAATCATATTCACACACTTTACAAAAAACGAAAAAAGTGGCCAAGTGCTAGTCGGAATCGCTCGCCCTTGAATGCTTCGGAAGTAGTAAGCGTAGATTGTACGTCTAGCCAAATTTTTTTTTAATTATGTGCGAGCAGCTATGCAGGTCTAGGTAAAGAGACCAGTATCACTGCAACCTAGAAGATCTATTGTGATCGCTGCTATGGCTATAGTTCACTGCTAAGCCCTATGTCTTCAATGAATCGAAGGAGTTGCTTAGCCGTGAGCAATTTCACTTCTTCTGGGCGGAGTAGATAGTGTCCTAGATGAGTGTTACGTTTGCGCATTAAGGGTCCGCAATCGGTTAGGATGTGTAGAGGCGTTTCTTCCGTTATGGAACAGAACCGACACATCCTTGAGTTGCTTAGTCCCAGGATGGACATGTGCTTTTTAAGACAACAGTGTCCAGTTAGGGCTCTTGCCAGAATGCGCAATTTATTTTTACTTAATTCCAAGGCTTCTGAAGCGAATTTACGATCAAAAGCCCGGATTAAGGTTTTAGAATGTTTTGTGGTTTAAGGTTTTAGGTGTGTCAGACCAGATCTTAAGTGATTTATTGTGGTAAAGAGTTTCAAGGGTCAATCGGGCTAGGCTTCTTGAGATCCGAACAAAATGGCTCGGGTCCAAATTGTGTGCACTTTGAGCCCTCCCGTGCAAGTTTGTCGGCAAATTCGTTGCCTACAATACCCTCGTGACCCGGAACCCGTTTAAACGGTTCACGCAGTCTCCAACTAGCTTTGAGTTCACTAAGTTTGATCTCAGCGCTAGCAGTGCTGCTTGACTATCAGAGTTTATGTAAATTTTATGGTTGACGTAGTGTTTTTGCAGATTGATTTCCGCACACCGAAGTATGGCGAAAATTTCTACCTGGAAGATAGAGGTGTATCTACCCAAATTCATACTAAGTTTGAATTTGGGGCGTTCCCCGTAAATTCCAAAGCCTACGTCGAGGCCCATTTTAGACCCATCGGTATACCATATGAGGCTACCGACCTCACAGATAACCTGGCCATTCAGCCAGTCTTCTCTGGAGGGTAATTCCACTATATACTTTTTATCAAAAGTGTATAGTGGACGCATGATATCTGAGATCATGCATAAGACCGGTGATTCCTTAATTGAGTCGAGCATGGATCTTAATCTGTAGGAGAGCAAGCTCAGACCGCCCTGGGCGTTAATTCTATACAAACTAGCCCTCGCCTCCTTGTCTAGATAGAGACCAAGGGGCGTTAGGCATAGAAGCGCATTAAGAGCCGCTCCAGGCGATGATCGCATAGCTCCAGTTGCCATTAGGCAGGCAGTCTTTGTAGACAATTTAGTCTGTCCGCAGTCGTCTTTTGGCTGGCCTTGTTCCACCAGACAATAGAGGCGTAGGTGAGAATCGGCCTCACTATGCTGCTGTACAGCCATAGGACCATACTGGGACTACAAGCCCCAGTTGTTCCCGACCAAATAACTGCACGTACCTAAAGCAATTTTTGCCTTATGGCATACGTTGCTAAGGTGAGAGTTCCACGTTAGTTTTTGGTCGATTGTTACGCCCAAGTACTTAACTTCCGTGGAAAATGGTACTTCTTTGCCATTAAGTTTTGGTTGGACTAATTTGTCCAACCGTCTCTTTTTGGTAAAGGGTATTATATAACACCATAAACACCAGTTATTTATGGTGTTTAGGGCTCTTTGTATAATTGACGATAAAGTACTATGGCAAAAGCCCCTTGCAATGATCACAAGGTCATCAGCATATCCCAATGTGTCAATGCGTAGGTCTGCCATTTTGTACAATAGTTGGTCAACCGCAAGAGTCCAAAGAAGGGGTGACAAAACACCTCCTTGTGGGCAGCCTCTTGTGGTTGCAACCTCAATCGAAGTTTGAAACAGCGCTATTTTTGCCTTTCTGTTTGAGAGCATCGACTTCACTCATCTGATGGTTGTGGGGTCAACATTTTTATATGTTAGGCCCTCAATCAGCAGTGATGTGGGGCTACTGTCGGAGGCGCCCTCAATATCTAGAAAGGCACAAAGAGCTATTTCATTGAAATAATATTAGTTTTGACGGCATTTATCGCGTGTATTTAACTTTTTAAATACCCGACGTTTCGAGAGCTTTACAGCACACATGGTCACGGGAAGGACTGAAATGTTCAACGTCCAGATGTCATAGTTAACCGCGGTTACCATAGATTAATATTTTACTTTTGTTCCGATCTACACAGTATGAACTTATGGTATCATGAAGTCTTGCAGTTGTACATACATAAACACTCACGCCTGTCACCCAGAGGGGTAGGCAGAGACTACAGACTTCCATTTGGCACGATCCTGACACACCTCTCTCGCCTCCTTCACATCCATACACCTACGCATACATGCTCGTCGGTTAAGGGTACTCCTAATTTGGCCCGTTTTCAAAATATCGCCAATTTGGTCGATAAACTTTTTTCTAGGGCGTCCCTTCCCGACTTGGCCGTTCACATCTGCCATATAAATTTGCTTTGTCACTCTTTCCTCATTCATTCTTTCTACGTGACCAAACCACCGAAGCATTCCTTTCTTAATCCTGGTCACAATATCATCTTGCATACCACATTTATCTCTTATCACGCAATTTCTCACCCTGTCATTCAGATTCAACCCTAGCATATTCCTTAAAGACCGCATTTCTACAGCATTTATTCTACTTTCGTGCTTCTTCTGCCACACCCAGCTTTCACTACCATACATTAAAGTAGGTACTAACACAGCATCATGAATTACCATACGTGCCTGTTTTGACACATTCTGGTTCTTCATAATAGAGTGTAGTGCCCCATTCACTCTATTCCCTGCATTTACTCGTCGTTCTATATCCCTATCATATCTACCATCCCTGCTAAATACACATCCCAAATACACAAACTCATCCACTTGCTCAATTAACTCTCCTTCTATTCTTATTTCACATACCGTTTTGCTTTCTTCTCTTTCAAAAACCATCACTTTCGTCTTACTTGCGTTCACTTTCATTCCCCTTTCTTTTAATTCCCAGTTCATTAATGTAACCATCATTTGCAACTCAGCCGCCGATGACGCAAATATGACTTGATCGTCGGCATTGAATAAAACTATTATTTACGGATTTTATCGCGTTTAATTACATTAATTTATTTTTATTATTATCCCGACGTTTCGGGTACTTTACAGCGCCCATGGTCACGGGGGGGACTGAGATGTTTGACGTCCCAATGTCATAGTTAGTCCGGCTACCTTCAGTTTTTTAATATTAATTTTTTTTTGGTCCGATTTACGCAAAACGATCATATAGTATCATGAAGTCTTGCAGTGGTATGCTTGGGTTTGGGTTTAATTTTGTTAATTATAGGATCCCAAGCAGATGGTAGCACCCAACCATCTTCTCTATTGAAATTTGGATGTTTTTTAATTTCAATAGCCTCGCGTATCATCCTTGGTAGGAATCGGTGTTCTTTTGCGAGAATTTGTGGTTTATCAAATCTAATGTAATGGTGGGGACGATCTTGAACATGTTCGCAGACTGCAGACTTCCCGGAGCGTCGGTGCTTCACATCAGCTATATGTTCCTTCACGCGGGTTTTTATAGATCTCTTTGTTTGACCTATGTAAGAGAGACCGCATTCACAATCTAGCTTGTACACACCTGCATCTTGTAGAGGAATATTACATTTGATGGATGGTAAAAATTGACTAATCTTCTTCAGCGGCTTGTAGTATGTCTTAATGGACGCTCGCTTCAAGATGTAGCCAATCTTGTTCGTGACTCCTCTAACATACGGTAGTAGAGCAGGCGCGCGCTCGACTGTGGCCGGCTTCACTCGTTCACTGTGACGTAGGCGCGGGACCCGAAGCTTGTTGTCTTGCAATACTTGCTTGACATGCTGAAGCTCCGCAGCCAGATGTTTTCTGTCACAGATCCCTCGTGCTCTCTGAAACAAAGATTTACCCACGGTAGCTAACTGTGAAGGATGATGGTGAGATTCACCATTTAGATATCGGTTGGTATTGATCATCGGCATACAAAAGGCATTTGACGGTTAACGCGCCCATTCTTAACCCACATTCTTCATCTTTCAAAGTTTGCAAACACCGGTCCATTAATAGGTTCAACAGCCAAGGGGAAGCTACATAGCCCTGTCTGACACCTTTTTGGGTGCCAAACCAGTCCGAGTAGACCCCATTGATCCTGACACAAGCACTAGAGTCCCTATAAAGAGACCTTAATGCCCGTATCAAACCAGCGCTCAACCCAAATGAGTTCAGTGTTTAAAGTAAAGTAAAGTAAAGTAAAGTTACAGCCTATATACGTCCCACTGCTGGGCACAGGCCTCCCCTCATTTCTGAGAGGGTTTTAGGGCAAGGAAGTGTCCGCCGCGCTGCCCAAATGCGTGTTGGCGAACTTCACATGTCTTCGAAATATTTTTTTTTTATTATTCCTCAGACATGCAGGTTTCCTCACGATGTTTTCCTTCACCGCCAAGCACGTGGTAAATCAGCACTTAAAATTGCATTTAACAATTTCATTGGTGCCGGCGGGGATCGAACCCGGGTTACTCGCGTTCTGTTATATTTACTGCGAGCGTTAACCACTGAGCTACCACGGTTCAGTGTTTGCCATAACACATTCCTGTCCACTCTGTCATCGTGTGTCAAGATGCTTGGGTTGGGATTTAATTTTATTTATTATAGGATCCCAAGCAGATGGTAGCACCCAGCCATCTTCTCTATTGAAATTTGGATGTTTTTTGATTTCAATAGCCTCGCGAATCATCCTTGGAAGGAATCGGTGTTCTTTTGTGGTCTATCAAATCTGATGTACGACGGTGGCGATCCTGTACGTGTTCACAGACTGCAGACTTCCCGGAGCGTCGATTCTTCACATCAGCTATATGTTCTTTAACGTGGGTTTTAATTGATCTTTTAGTTTGTCCTATGTAGGAGAGACCACATTCACAATCAAGCTTGAACACTCCTGCATCTTGCAGAGGGACGTTACACTTGACTAATGGTAAAAACTGACCAATCTTCTTCGGCGGCTTGAAGTATGTTTTGATGGAAGCGCGCTTCAAGATGTAGCCAATCTTGTCAGTGACTCCTCTAACATATGGCAGGATAGCAGGTACACGCTCGACTGTGGCCGGCTTCACTCGTTCTCTGTGACGTAGGCGCGGGACCCGAAGCTTGTTGTCATGCAAAACTTGCTTGACGTGTTGGAGCTCGGCAGCCAGGTGTTTACTGTCACAGATCCCTCGTGCTCTCTGAAACAAAGATTTACCCACGGTAGCTAACTGTGAAGGATGGTGGTGAGAATCACCGTTTAAATATCTATCTGTATGGGTCTTTTTTCTATACACAGTATGGCTCAAGGTGTTATCAGGATTCCGAATTACTAACATCTAGAAAAGCTAAGGAATTGTTTGCCTCTAACTCCATTATGAACTGAATTTTAGAATTTATAGAGTTAAGATGGTCTAAAAATGCAGTTACTTTATCTAAAGGTAGAATTGTGAAAGTGTCGTCTACGTACCGCTTGTAGAATCTTGGATTTATGGGAGAAGTGAGCAGGGCTTTCTCTTCAAAGTCTTCCATGAATATGTCGGCGACAATGGGAGATACAGGAGAGCTCATCGCCACACCATCTACTTGCTTGTAGAACTCCTCCTTCCACAATAGGTAGCCAGATGTAAGGCAGTGTCTGAGTAATACTGCATATTCTACGGGCTCTATGTTGTTTTCTTTCAGCCTTCTAGTTACAATTGAGTAAACAATGACTGCACATCAAAACTGACCATAGTTTCATTGTCTGCCAGATGTAGGTCTTTAATCTCGCTGACAAAATGGTAGGAATCCTTTATGTGTGCTCTTGTACGCCCCCTGAGCGGTGAGAGTATTTTCGCTAAGTGTTGAGCCAATCTGTAAGTTGGTGAATCGACTTTTTCGAGCCTGTCAATGACACTGATCAGGGCTGTTTCCGTAGATTTGCCTCTGCGGTAAGCATGCTGGTTGTAATGTATGGGCCTCGCTCGTAGCTAGAGCTACATCCCTTATATATCTATCTGTAACCTTTTCCAATGTCTTAAGGAGAAAGGAAGATAGGCTTATAGGTCTAAAGGACTTTGGTAAAGCGTAGTCCTTTCTACCAGCCTTAGGTATAAATAGAACCTTGACATTTGTCCATCGTTCTGGAATATATCCCCATGCAAAACTTGCTCTGAAGATTTTCACCAGATAAGGAAGAAGGATGTCGATACCCCTCTGTAGTTGGATGGGAATTATTTCATCCCCCCGCTTGATTTAAATGGTTCAAAGGAGTCAACAGCCCACTGCACCATGTTTGGCCTTATTATTTTTGCAGCCCTACGCCAGTCCTCATTGCAAGGCCTTAGTAGGGCTCTGAAAGAGTTCAAGGCTGAAGTCTTGTATGACCCTGGGAAATGGGTTGACGCTAGTAACTCCAATGTTTCTGTTTCACTATTAGTGAAGTTACCATCGGGCTTTTTAAGAAGCCCGATCTGATTAGGTTTAGCTTTCGATAGCATCTTGTGTAGTCTTGCACTGCGAGGCAAAGACTCAACTTCCTCGCATAGCTTCCTCCACGATGCTCTCTTGGCTTTCCTAATTTCTTTATTATATTCAGTTAGGGCTGCACTATAAATATCCCACTCTTTGGTTTTCTTAGCCTTATTCAATAGTTTCCCGGTCTTTTCCCTAAGGTCTTTCAGCTTAGAATTCCACTAAGAAACTTTTCGTGTTGAGGTCTTGGTTTTGACGGGACAACTGTCCTCGAAGGCTTCACGGATACCTACGGTTACTGTCTCCGTCGCTAACTCCAGACTTTCAATTGTTTTGATGCTTTTAGGAAACGTTTCCAAATTCCTCATTAGGCTATCTCTATAGATACCCCAGGAGGACGCTTTCGGATCCCTAAAAGTAACGGTTTCAAAGGTTGGTGATGCTCCAATCACAAACTTAATGTGCTTGTGATCAGACATCGAGTTTTCGCTACTAACATGCCAGTTATTTATCCGCCTGGACATGTTATTGGTAGCAAAGGTTATGTCTCATTCAATCAATATTTTTAAAAGAAGATTATTTGAATATATTTATAATGATGAAACTATGCATTAAAATTATACTTGATCCACCGCCTTATAGTTGATAGTAACACAATGAACTCGCTTCTTGGTTAACGATCGACCGGTATAATTTTTATTTATTTTTTTACTACCCACACGCACTAGAATTATAATATAGATGTTATTGTTCTCATGTAAGTGACTTATTGTCTTAATGAGAAATAAAGTTCTTTAAACCGAAAGGTTATGTCTAACACTTCTTGCCTAGCACGCGTTACAAAGGTTGGTGTACAACCTAAGTTTAGGCTTACCAGGCGGTTGGAGATGAGAAAATCATAAAGTAACTCACCTCTTTCGTTGATGTTGGTGCTTCCCCAGGCTGTGTGGTGAGCATTAGCATCACAACCCACCACAAGTTCGGCGTTGTGTTTTCGGGCGAACTCCGCCACTTGCTCTAACTCGATGGTAGGATCTGCGTTCTCGCCGGGAAGATAGGCTGAGCAAATGATTACTCTGGCCCCCCCTGTGCATCTCTTGAGATTCATGAAGGCTGTAACCAGGTCATCATTGCAGTACTCGGGAACAGCTAAAAGTTCAATATTTTTATTATAAATTATACAAGCTCTGGGTCTACAGCCTTTGGTATTGACAAGAATCTTACCGGCAGCCGCCAATCCCAGAACTTGACCGTTGGCCACCCAAGGCTCTTGTATAAGGGCGAGGTCAATGTTGTCCTCTGCAAAGCAAACCACCACGGCAGAAGCAGCTGATGCATGGTGAAGATTTGCTTGGAGGACCCTCGTCTTACCCTTGGGTTTGGCCATTTATGGGCGTGGGGGACCGGGATCTTTTCCGCCTGTTGAGGACGAGGACGTCATTTTCCTGCGAACTTGACCCCCGCCTTACCTTTCCTCGAACCGCTCCCACCTCCCCTCCACCCCGGCCTGGACGACACCAGCGGAGGCCGTCGGACCGAGGCGAAATCTGCGCCTTGGGTCTTCGTCACACTCACCGGTGGCGTTCCAGCCTCACCCCGAGAGGTAGAGGGCTGAGGGGATTGGGGTTGGGGTTGGGGCGGTTCGGGCTCCATTGCCGCGTCAGAGCCTCCCCTGACTTTAAAAGTTATCATCTTAAAGCCAAGGATGACTCTGCCGCCTGCCTTCCGAAGAGTCTCCGTCGAAGAGTCGTCCAGAGAAAAGGTTACTAGGAACCCATTCTCCTCGTTCCTACAGTGGGGGATTCTCCAGAGCTCAGTATAGAGCCCTTCATTTTGTGCCCTCAACAGCACAGCCGCCTCCTCTGGAGAGTCGGCTTCGCTGCGGGGCAAGTAGGTAATGCCCAGCGTAGGCTTAGGCAGTTCGCCCTCGGTATTACCGAGAGCTCTGCCTCCGGCCAGGGCTTTAGTTTTCCGATTTCACCCACAATCCAGTCCTGGCTTGCCTTATTCAGGCACGTTACCAGAATCCAACCTGGCTTGTGTGTGAAACCGGAAAATTTTGGGCCCATTCCCGGTTGCGACCCACAGGCCGTCTTAGCGATGGCCTGTGTTAGTGCCCGGTGGACCAGCCGCATCTGCTCCATACTCATAAGATTCGAATTGCGAATTCCTATACGCGCGGAGCTAGCTACGGCACTGAAGCTGAGCTTCTTCTCCTCCGTTGCCAGCTTCTTCCTGGGCTGGTCTTTGAGGGACTCTTCCTCAGACCGACTGCGTTTTTTCGCCTTCGGAACTGGGGAAGGCTTGGGCATAGGAATTTCGTCCCAAAGCTTCTGGCAGAGAAGTCGGCAGAGAGAGAGGGCCTCTTCGGCTCCAATCTCAGCTGCTATCAGCCTTCGGTACCTTTTCCTCGCAGCCCCACTAAGCTTATAAGGCCTAGCGAACTTTTTCTTTTCCCCTCTCTGGTTCGTTTCCGATTGTGGTTAGGCTGCAAACGTGCCCTCCACTTCACGGCTCGTCCCAGGTTGGGGCGCACTGTTGCAGGGTGTTGGTGAGGCTAAAAGAGCCTCTTCCAAACCTGCAGCTGATTCCATTAAAGGAGACTTCTCACTGTCTTTTACAAAACTCTTTTACAAAATGTCGGTTTTCATCCATTTTGTTTCCACGAGTAGCTAGGGAAATACTTGGTCACCCCCGGTAGAGCCCCGCATGCCGAGGGAAGGGCTAAAATACTACCCGAATCGCCCTGGTCTCGGGTAGGCACCGTTTGCGACTGGACTCCCTCCAGCCACGCATCCATCGGCACGGTACGCTTGACACCTTGGATTGGGTTGGGATAGGAAAAGGGGTAGGGATAAAAGAAAAGAAAAAGAGGATCGTCCGAGTGTTTCTGTTCTGTCTGTTTCCTATTGAACCAGACCAAATAACAGGCGGCAACCACGTGAAGGAGAACTCCTCAGACTTGCCCTGGGGATCAACACGACCTGCGCTCTCCCCCAGAGCCATACGCCAAACTGCTCGCCGGACAGGAGAGCAGAATAGGTGTTAATCTAGTCCTATTTATAATATCAAAAAGTTAGAGGTAGACTAGCCCCCGCCCCTAGCCAAAATACCGATATTATTATCGCCAGCAACAAATTACTTTGTTTTTCAGTGTTTTTATACAAACACTGAAATGAATGACAAAGTTGTATTTGCGGTTTTTGAAAATGTGCTACATCTCAAAAAAAATAGACTTATACTTAGTCGGGTCATAAGTTATGTCAAAACCTTATTATTTAAAAAAATTGAATACTGGCTAGATGAATTTCACAAATTTAAAAAATATAACGTTTGCGCTTGCCGAAAATAAAAAATACATTAATTTTCATTAATTTTCAAATATGGAGTGGTCGAATAAAGAAGAGTAGCGGTTATCGCGTTGTGGTTACAAGCCAAAAGAGATTTTCAATATTCTACCTCTGTGGTTACAAGCCAAAAGAGATTTTCAATATTCTACGAAAATTGAAAATAACCCTACTATTTGTTTATCGTACTGTCAAACGATTCACTGAAGATTCAAGCTTCGAAGATCGTAATAGAACCGGCCGACTTCGTACAGTTAGGACACCCGCGATAATCAAAGCAGTGCAGGCGCGAATCCAACGAAATCCTGTTCGTAAACAAAAAATCTTAGCCCTTGGGCCCTAGCCCTAGCCCTAGATGGGCTTAAGCAGAACCACGGTCAAAAGAGTGATCAATGAAGTCCTAGTACTACGAGCTTATCGTAAGAAAATCAGACATTTTTTGAACGAGCGATTGAAAAAAAAATAGGCTGGATAGATCCCGCGCTTTGTTACGGCGGTACGCGGGAAAAATACCGCGAAATTTTGTTTTCGGATGAAATTTTTTTTAACATCGAAGAAAGTTATAATAAACAAAATAATAAGGTGTATGCCCACAGCAGTGAAGAAGCCAGCACGCGTATTTCGAGGGTTCAACGAGCACAGTATCCTTCGTTACTCATGGTTTGGCTTGGAGTCTCATATTCAGGCTTAACTGAGGTGATTTTCTGTGAAAAAGGTGTAAAAACCAGTGCCGAGGTTTACCAAAATACCGTATCGTAATACATAGTGGAACATAGTGGAACCTCTTTCTCAAATAATGTTCAAATCAGACATTGAATATTCCAACAGGCACGCAAAACTGGTTGAGCGTCCATGGAATTGATTTTATCGGATATACACACAATAATCTTCTAGTAAAGATTTAAGCTCACCGAATTATAAAATGTGGCAACATTTGGAGAAGAAAGTGTGCTAAACCTCATCAGAATTTGGAATCTCTCCGAACATCTTTGGCAAAAGCAGCGGCAGAAATAGATATGAGTGTGGTGCGTGCTGCGATTGATGATTGGCCGCGTCGATTAAGGGCATGTGTTCAAAATATGGGAGGGCATTTTGAATAATGGAAATAAAATTGTATTCTAAATTAAATTACCTTTCATTTTTATAATTTCTATATATTTATATATACATAAATTTCTATATAGTTATCAAAAAGTGTCATCTGGGGGCACGGCAGTACCCCCGCCAAGTCGAGCAAAAAAGCGGCACGGCCGTACCATACTTTTCTCGAAGCAATTCAGGCCATTTTTGACCCCCTATAGCTAAGTTGTAGATAAAACTAGAAGCCTGAATTTTCAGTAACCAAACAGGCTTTATATAAACACGATATATTTCTATCTAACAACATCTTATAGTGACCATATCAATATTTGAAATCTTTATTGTTTTAAATAAATAGATTGACTTGGCAATCGCACTAAACAATCTAATTTAATATAGTACTTGATAGTATTATAGAGATACATTGTGTTTTTATGCGATGGCCTAAGTCAATCTATTTATTTAAAACGTAAACGATTTTTAATATTGATATGGTCACAATAAGATGTTAGGTTAGCTAATTACGTAATAACTTTAAACAGGAGAAACCTTAAGGAGGGCCTGAATAAATTGGCCGACTTGGTATTGCATGGATCTCACAACTTTTTACGGTAGAAGAACAGAGTTGCGAGGCTTGGTTTTTTTTACAAGTTATGTTTTTGATGGCGTTCATTTTACAAAAAGTTTTTGACAAAACTTATGAGCTGATTGCTATTATAGGGCTTTCTGTGATTTATTCATTACCAAAGAGAAAAAACTTATTGCATAATAAAAAAAAATGTTTTTATCCATTTCAAGCCATCAAACGCGGTTGTCGACCGTTGAAAAAGAAAACAAGCGTTGTTATCCGCTCGTTTGAAATCGTTGACAATCGCCTTCACATCTATATCTCGTGCACGTACACGCACCGTAAGAATCGTTTCCATTTCCTTTACACCTGTCACACTGTAATTACATGTGAATTGTGATCGATCTTGACGAGGTTTTTATTGTCAGTAATTTATTATTGGAAGATGAAGAAAGTACTAATTCAATTAGATTCACTATAGTCAAGCAAATCTAAGAAATACATTTTGACAGCTGTCAGACTTATTGCACCAAGCATGCCAACCGTGCAAAATGGGAGCGTACCATATTCAATTCTTAAAAAAATCGATATTGATTATTTAGAGTTGGTAATCATTTACAGTTTGGTTTGAATAATACCAGAAACGGATAATTTAAAACACAAGATTTATCAGTTTCTGCATATATTTTGTTACTGTTTATTTCTAGAGACAAAGTTATAAATATTTAAGATTGAAACTAGATTAAAAATAAATTTATTTAATCACTTTCAGTTCAACTAGTTGAACTGTCGTTGTTTAGATTAATTCTTATTTAATTTTAAATAATGCAGTCAAAACTAATGACTTTCTTTGTTTTTTTTTTAAAGAATATTAACAATGCTATAAACATTACTAATATTCCCCTTAACCACTTGTGGTAAGCTTAAATTACTTGTGTTACGAGTGGTTCACGCCAGTAGTCGAATGGCGGATTCGAACCCACGACCTTTTTGAGTTCGCGGTCCGCGCCCTGCCATTAGGCTACTGTCGCTTCGATTCAACATCATCCATAGTAAAAATTTTTGTTTTTTCTACCACTTTTGCCCAATCATCCCTTGTGACATGGACATATGCTTCAACGATTCTTCTAGAAACAGTCCAAAAAGTTATCGCCGAGTCACAAAACAAGAAGACAAACACAAAATCACAAAATTACGCACAGTGTGCTCCCAAAATGGCGGGAGATTGAAATTACGTATTGGTTTTTTAATGCGGCCTTGTATATGACTTATTTTGCCTACACTTTACGTTGACAAAGTAAGAAAACGAACTTGTTTTATTCACGACTCACGTAATTTAAGAAATTTTTAAAAATAAAAATTTAATTTGTTTAATTAAATTTTTATAATACATAAAAAAATTATGTATCGATTATTTGAATATGTTTACCGATTATTTGAATATATTTGCCGATTATTCGCATAACAATGAATTTTAATCAACCAAACGCGTTTTAAGCGAAAGAAGCCTAATGGCAGAGCGCGGACCGCGAACTCAAAAAGGTCGTGGGTTCAAATCCACCATTCGACTACTGGCGTAAACCACTCGTAACACTAGCAATTTAAGCTTACCACGAGTGGTTAAGGGGAATATTAGTAATGTTTATAGCATTGTTAATATTCTTTAAAAAAAAAACGCTACGGAAAGGTTCATAGCGACATATCATTGAAACGACGTCAAGTAAAAAAGTTGATACTGGTTATTTTTTTAAGATTTTGCTCTTTGAAAGATTCAAATTTAAATTAGTGATAAAAAACTATACACTTTGTAATGAAATATAGATCACTTCATAATTCTTCGGATTTACGTAAAAGGTTAATTTGAATCGTGTGAGTATGCTTGTGCAAAGTTATTGCGGAATGATTAATATGAAACGTCAAAAGGTATTTCTTAGATTTGACTATAATTTTCTTAAATTAAGAAGTAGTTACTCGCATGTTGCTCTGTCGCACGCAACTGTCAGAATGCTAGCGCATCGGTTGATTCAATCGTATCGCCCTGATCATCCGGATTCGTCTATGGTTTCTGGGGTACTTCCAGATTCGGACGATTCGACGCCGGGGCAGGTGTGTGAGGTTTCCTATGATTTCATATAAAGAGTTTTAAAATTCTTTTCATTCGACGCGTTCGGTTTAGATAGTGTGTGTTCACCTTAAATAGCTCTATACTTTCAATGTTGAAGTGACAGTTTTAAATCATGTGCAATATCCATGTCACACTTATGCCGGTACTTAGTTGTTGGAAGCACTAAATTCGAAGTTGTTGACGAGTATGTTTACCTGGGACAAATAATACGACTAGGTAAGTCCAACTTCGACCGAGAGGTCAATCGACGGATTCAACTCGGCTGGGCAGCCTTCTGGAAATTATGACACAGTCATCTTCTCTTCAGGAATTTCTTAAAACTTGAAAACGAGATTGTACAAGTGATGACTTATAGATCTGAGACGTGGTCCTTCACTGTTGGCCAAGGTCGCTTAACGAGCTATGGAAAAGGCTATACTTGGGGTTTCTCTGCATGATAAACTTAGAAATAAGGATATCCGCAGTAGAACTAGAGTGACCGACATGGCCCAACGGATTAGTAAGCTGAAGTGGCAATGGGACGGCCAGCCATATAGCTCGAAGAACCGATAACCGATGTGAAAAATTTCTAGAGTGGCAGCCTCGTACCGGTAGGCGAAGTGTATGGCGACCCCCCACTAGGTGGAGTGACGATCTGGTAAGGCATGCAGGAAGTCGATGTGTGCAGGTGGCTCAGGACCATACTTTGTGGCATTCCTTGGGGGAGGCCTATGTTCAGCAGTGGGCTTGTGATGAGCTGCAATGATGATGAGAAACAGCTTTATAATGGTCACCTCATTCTTAGAACTTATTCGTCCATTCTATTACAGCCTATACAAGTCCCCAGCTAAACAGCGAAGGACGATCTGCAACGCCTCTCATTCGCTTTCTTTTCTGATTCAGCGGTCGACAGGAGCCAGCCAGTGCTTATCATTTACATTTTATATATAGTTTACACATTAATTTATATTATACATGATTCCGTTTATAATCGGAAAAATTCACTGGATTATACATATTATATTTCTTCATGTTACACAAGAAACAGCCATAATTACATTCGAATAATAAAACTGATTTCATTTTTCAGTCCTGTGCCGTTTTATACAGCGGACTACTGCAATCGGTTACCAAGCTTTTGGGCAGAGTTTTGACACATCAACAAGCAAATATGACAGTTATGCTCAATGTAATAAAGACTATAATAGATTCAAGGCCGATGCTGTTCGTCTCGTGTGAAACATTACGAATATTAAGGGTCCTGACGTCGACAGAACCCCTAGAAAACTTTTGTTGTGGCGGCAACACTGGAAATTTAAAGCTTGATTATGATCAAGGTGTAATTTTATATAAGAAAGGTGAGTATTATTTAAACACGTATTTTTATGCGCGCCACGCTGCAGCTATATTATGGTTGTAGCACGAATGGGTCGGTTCGACCGGGGATGGACCACGCTCTCACAGAATACCAGCATAAAATAGCAGCTTAATACTACTGTGTTTCATATGGTGAGTGTGGAGAACCGGAGACCCGTTTTACTGGAAACGAGGCTTTCCATCACAGTTCTCGGAAGTGATGACGCATCTGCATTTTGACTCTTAATCGTGGTTAAATATAAATATCTATGGGCCACGGGCCACTTGCCATCAGGTGTCCTGTGTGCTTGTTTGTCACCCTCATTCTATAAAAAAACTATCTATCGTAAGCCATAAGCTCTTTTTATATTTTTAACCGACTTCAAAAAGGAGTGGGTATTCAATTTAACTATGTTTTTTATGTGTGTTACCTCAGGACTTTTTTCTGGGTGAATTGATTTTGATTACTATTTTTATTCTATCGCGTTTATTTAACTGATTTTACTTATTGAATAAAACTATTATTTACGGATTTTATCGCGTTTAATTCAACTTTAATTTATTTTTATTATCCCGACGTTTCGGGTGCTTTACAGCACCCGTGGTCACGGGGGGGGGGGACTGAGATCCGGACGTTTCGGGTGCTGTTAAGCACGCAAGCAGCAAGTGTAGTGTTCGCGTAAATTTAAGAAATCATTATTTGAAAGCTGATGCCTCTCGTGTGGTCCCATATAAATTTGATCAAGACCTGACAAGTTGTTTTTAAGTTATCCTTAATAATGCGTATTTAATTGATTTCTGCTACATTGACGATGTTCTCATTTTATTCATATTGAAGTCGGTTGTACAAAATTTTGAATTTTACCACCTGTTTTTTATCTTTTCAACCATAGTTGTCTCTTGCGACTCTTGGGACGAAATTGGTTGATCGTTTCTTATACTAATATTATACAGTAAGAAATTGTTACTAAATAAATTCATTTCAGATTCGTGCTTTCTGCAAGTGCTTCTAAAACAAATCGAAGCTGCGCTCAAGTGTATAGAGAAACAGAATTTAATAGAGCAAGCAGTCAGTTTGACTCAGGATCTTCTTCTGTTTTATATTGACCTGAGTTATAGTTGCAGTGAAAATCCAGATAAGCCGAGGTAATCCTGTTCGATTTTAATTTCCATCCATCCATTCATAACGGTCTATAGAAGAGTCGACTGCTAAACATAGGCCTACAGATTGCCTCTTTCAGGATAATTTGCTATAGTTGGCGCACTTAGCAGACGGTTTGGTTAGAATATCTAACGCAGACTTGTTCTGAAATACTTTTATATTTTTACCTTCGTTTAAAAAACCTTTATTTTTTATTAATTATCAATCATTATCATTAGTGATCAAACTATATTTGCCTGTACAATATTATTGGTAGTTTCGCTACATGTAATTAGCTTTCAATTAGATTTCAATTATGTAGAAGCGACAGTAGCCTAATGACAGAGCGCGGACCGCGAACTCAAAAAGGTCGTGGGTTCGAATACGCCATTCTTCTACTGGCGTGAACCATTCGTAACACAAGCAATTTAAGCTTACCACGAGTGGTGAAGGGGAATATTAGTAATGTTTATAGCATTGTTAACACTCTTTTATTAAAAAATTAGCCTAAAGTACTAATACAAACATTCTACGCGTTTTGCTGTATGTTATATGAATGCCCCCTTACAAATTTGCGAACTATGCAGCAACCGCATATTTTCGCTCAATACGAGTATTCCTGTTCGCATGGCGGTTTTGCCGACTTGATGGGAAATGCGGCCGCCGTCGACTCAACCGCCGTAAACCCAAGAATTGCACTCCACTTCGTTTCAAACAACTGCGGTGGTTTGGTCATGTAGGAAGAATGAATGAGGAAAAGTGACAAAGCGAATATATGTTGCAGAAGTAAACGGAAGAGTCGGTAAGGGACGTCCTACTCGAAAGTTTGTCGACCAAATTGGCGATATATTGAAAATGGGCCAAGAGTACCCTTAAGCGATGAGCATGTATGCGTAGGTATATGGATGTAGAGGAGGCGAGAGAGGTATGTCAGGATCGTGCCAAATGGAAGTCTGTAGTCTCTGCCTACCCCTTTGGGTGACAGGCGTGAGTGTTTTTGTTATGTTAATCCCATCTAGTGGTAGGCAGTAGTGAAGCCCTAGTCTCACTATCTTTGTGCAAGAATAGTCTATTGACTCTTACCCTATAAACATCCAAACTGTAAACAGGTGAAAATGCATATGCTAGAAAATTATTCTACTACTACTTTGCAGTACGGATCACGAAAGGCGAAACATAGTTTTTGGTTCGAATGTGCAGATGCGTATGTAGGAATGCTTCTATTCCAGTCTTAGGTTCTCTACACTACACCGTACGAAACAACAGCATTAAGCTTCCATTTTACGCGGGTATTCTGTTAGAGCATGGTTTTACCTTGTTCGAGCCGAACCCTCTGATTGACGGGCGTGAGTGTTTAAAACATTTTTTTATTCAATATAGATTACAAGTAATTCTTATTGAAAGTCAATATTTTACGTTACCACTGGTTCGAAAAAAAACCTCTGTCCTGGGAAGAACCAGCAAGAAACTTTTTTTTTAAATAAATTTTACAATGTCAAGGGTCTCAGAACTTTTACAAAATTTATTTTATAAACAGCTTGGAAGCGACCACCTCATTCCCAGGGGTTAATATCATCCATATATTCATTTATATCATAATAACCCTTTTTATACAGTTTTTTTTAATTAAATATTTAAACTAGGTAATAGAGAGACATTGTATATTTTCTGGGATTTTGTTGTAATAGCGTATATATTGCCCCAAGAAGGAATTACTGACTTTGTGGAGTCGAGAAACTGGTAGCACCAGCTTGTGTTGTCAGTATATCTATGAAAATTTGATGTACGTTCACAAAAACTATCTTTGTTTTTGTGAACGTACATCAAATTTTCATAGATATACTGAGAGGCCAAAGTTAATATATTTATTTCTTTAAAATTTTCTCTAAGAGACTCTCTCGGTTTAAGGTTGCAAATAGCCCTAAAGGCCGTCTTCTGCAAAACAAAAATAGTTTCTAAATCAGCCGCATTCGTTTATGTGTATGTATGTATGTTATGTATTCGTTTCCAACATAGAACAAGTGTAAACATAATTAGAATTTAGTTATTTTAATTGTAATGTTGTTCTTTAACCGTTGGAGCAAAAGGTTTTCGAGCGGCAGCCTCGCATTTGTAAGTGTGTAGTGTAGGGCGTCCCCCCACTAGATGGAGTGACTAACTGGTAAGACATGCAGCATGTTGATGGATGCAGGTGGCTCAGGACCGTGCTTTGTGGCATTCCTTGTGGGAGGCCTGTGTTCCGCATTGGACTTGTGAAGGGCTGTAATGATGATGATGACGATGGTTCTTTTAATTCAATTTATAACGTAATTAATGGGTCATTCGTCGTCGACATCAATAATTACTCACCAAAAAAAAAGCTTATTACACAAACCATGCCTGGTGTGCTGTTCACAGCTGCGAGTGCAGACAGACGTTCCTGCAAGTGATAGTGTTCGCGCTGAGAATTTGCGCCGTTATGTTGGAATGCAACAAAGTTGGAGAATCGGGTAAGTTATCCGCTGAAGTTCTAGTTCATTATATAGCTAGGTAATTGTATTAACTGGAATACCAGCGCTGCAGACCACGCTCTCACAGAATACCAGCGTAAAATAAAATAGTTGCTTAATGCTGTTATGTTTCAAATGGTGAGTGTAGAGAACCGGAGACCCTTTTTACTAGAAACGAGGCATTCCATCTTAGTTCTCAGGGATGGCAACGCATCTGTATTCTAATTCTTAATCGAGGATAGATGTAGATGTCTATGGTTCAAGGCATTAACTTACCATCAAGTGGACTGTTTGTGAACTAAATGGAATGCCTGTTTCCAGTAAAATGGTTTGAGAGTGAAATAAGTAGAATATGTAAATAAGTATAATACACTTTCAATAAGCATTTTTGTAATTTATATTAAATAAAAATGTTTATATTCTATTTTTTTTTTGGAAAATTTCAGAAAATGCGAAACTGATATCAGTGTGCCGCAGCGGGCTGCAAGTGCTGTACCGGCGCGTGCTCTGTGACTTGGAATTTTGCCCACTGCTGGGATACAACGAGGGGCACCTCATCGAGTTTTGCGAAATCATGCGCGGATTTTCACACGACGAATTATATTGTGAGTGCATTCGTATACGATACACTAGTTTATCCAATAGTTTAAAGAAAACCCACATGAATCGAGACTTGGCTTTATTCAAAAAGTAGGTAATCATATTATTATTTTATAGGATATGGTGACAAACGAGCACACAGTCGTCCACCAGATGTTAAGAGCGGCCAACCCGTCTTACTTTTCATACAAACGCTCGTACGTGATTATAGCTTGTAATAGTAGATCTTTCTTTGAAATGTTTGAACTAATAGGTATCTTTTGCACTATAGCTAGGTTTCTATCAAAACAAAGAATCAAAACTTGGAGAAACAAATTCAGTATAAGCCTCCAAAAATCTGCTTTTTTGCACAAAATTACCTGAATTTTGGCCGTTCATAATGTACTCGAGTTTCTAAATGACAAACATTTATTTCACGAACTTGTAAGGCTTACTGAAAAACACGTTTTTCCTGGAACAAGTTTTATGAAATTTCCGCACACTATTTTTCGTTCAATGTTATCGCGTTCTCACTTGCTTGTTAGTCAAGTGGCGGTGAGGTATGCGGGGGCGAGTCGTGCGGGGTCGGGGCGGGGTGAGACGGGGGAGTTGAATGACGCTCGGCTCTCGGAGAATTGTTAGCAGGTATAGAATTTGTTGACTGCGCTTACGCGAATGTGCTGTTCTATTTTAATTTTAGTGAATTCTGTTTTATCTACTACAACGGTCATGTTTTTTTTACACTACTTTTTGACACTGCTTTGGCTTGCGAAAGGTTTAGTATTGTGAACAACAGAAAATGATTCACGTTTCCCACGCAAACTGCCAATGAGAGATAGACTCGATGATTGACTGTATTAGATGATAATAATTAAATTTTTTCTAAATTTTCAATCACTTCTGACAGTTCAAAAACTGTTTGTGTTCGGAAAACGGAATCTTCTCGACAACTGAGTTGTTTTATGTATTGTTTATAAAATGTGACAAAGTTTTTAAGAATAAAAATTGATATTTACCCAACTGTATTTAGACTACTTTATTTGATCAACCGCCTGTACTACGGTACAAATTTGTACCTATACAAACACACATTTGTAGTCATTTACATACGGTACGTACATGTTAAATAATTAGGTAAGTTACCTAATTTCCGCATCCTCTAATACAATACTGGAAATTTCTAGCTTTATGTGTTTACAGTTTTTTACTAGCGAAAATCTGTCTGACTTTCTTTGTTCGTCCATGAGGTACTTGTATATATGAAATAAGAAAAAGCTAATGTATGTTATAAATAATTTCCATATCGTCAAAAATAACGCACGCACGGTACATAGATTGGTAAAAATACTGTACAAATAAATCTCCGAGGCCAAGCGTTACGTCCGTACTAGGCAAAGCATGTAATATTATAAAGTAATACGGTACTAAATGTAAAACTATGGCTATGCGCACGCGAGCACATAGTTGCGAGACGCGCGCGTGCGATTCAATATTATTGTCATGAATGGCTCGCTCACTAGCGGATAGTGATCTACCGCCCGCGAGTGAGCGGCAAAAGTTACCGAATGCTAACCGAGCGCTCAGGCGCTATCTCTCTCTTTTCGCTTTGCCTCTCTTTCTAACATTGCGCTGGATGAAACAACAAGCTTTTCAACTATACTCGCGTTGACGATAGACGGGCCGGGAAGGGCCCTCTTAAGTGCATGCTGTGGCCCATAGACATTCACATCTATCCTCGATTACGAATCAAAATGCAGATGCGTTGTCACGCCTGAGGACTAAGATGGAATGCCTCGTTTCCAGTAAAAAGGTTCTCCGGTTCTATACACAGCATTAAGCTACTATTTTATGGTAGTATTCTGTGAGAGCGTGGTCCTTCCCCGGTCGAGCACTCAATCGTGCTACAACTATACTACTAATATAACTGGAGCATGGCTCTACCACGTATTAAAATATATAAAACATATTTTAAAATATATGTATAATACATTTTAATATAATACATACCGCAAAATAAAGAGATAGTTATTAATTTTATGTATAGTTGCCAGCTATAATGGCTTGATCGGTGAAGGACCACACTATCATAGAATACTAGCCTGAAATGGCAGTTTAATGCTGCTGTGCTTCGTATACCGTATAGTGGAGGTGTAAGCCCACCCCATATCATCTTTTGGGTGTCATAAGAGACGACAGATGGAGGAAAATCAGGTGGGCAGCAGCATCTTCCTAATAACGACTAAAAATAAAAAAACTGCGGTTGCTAACCCCTCTTGCCCAATTGCCCCCCTATGAGGCAATCTATGGAGGAGGCCTAGGTTCAGCAGTGGACTTTAACCTTCAAGCGCCATAAAAATCCAATGCAGTCGCATGCGAACGGCAAATCCCGAGCGGTCGCTTGCGACCGCACCCACCCATATCACTTAAAACCATTAAAACTTATATTTAGAGACTACTTTTCTAAGAAGAAGTTTGGCATTATAAAATCTATACAAAATTCTCTATCCTGTGGTCTAAACAAAAGTCAGGTTTTACTTCATAAAAAAAACATACCAAGCGAATGTTCGCAGCGTGAAAATCACAATTATTTCAACATATATTACTCGAAATTATTTACAAAAACTTTCATTACAATTTTATAATAAAACACTCGAAAAATCTAAAAACCAACACAATAACATTCATGCAAAAATGGCGTACGAAGTGAACGTAGATAATAATAAATATTCATAGGATAACAATTTTTTATTGCACTAGACTAGAGGATAGAGTATTGCATATTGATTATATAATGCCAAACTTCTTCATAGAAAAGTAGTCTTTATATATAAGTTATTATGGGTTAAAGTGCTGTGGGTGGGTGCGACCTCATGAGACCGCTAGGGATTTGACGGAATATGGCCGCGGTCTCATGAGACCGCCCTAGCGGTCTCATGGTTGAGAGGTTAATAGGCTGTAACGGTCACTATTAGTAAATTATTGAGATTAATTAATGTTTTCATTATAATGTTTTCATATTTTGAAAATATACAATTATTGCACAATATTATATTAATTACGGCATTTATTACATTAAGAAGTTTTATTTCTGTGCAGGCAACATGTTGTCTGAACTGCGGTCAGCGCTCCTCAGTCCTGAAGATGCGACATCAGGACACCGTCAGCCCTGGATACACAGCTTCCAAAACTTCTCCATCTCGGACTGAATACCTCACATGGTGGTGAAACCAAAACTCGAAGTTTCTTCGCAATATCCCTTGATTTACTCGTTCAAAGAGGGTTATGCACAAACCACGCGATTGGCGTGTCTTTGTTATCGATATTCCACGCACTAGAACCAAACGGTTTCCTTCATCTTTTGTAATGCGTAGAGAAAAGTAAACATTTGCTTGTCTATTCGTCCCAATACAATCTGGGCGTCTTCAAGGCAAGAGTAAAACGTTTTAATTACCACTTACCTGGTGAGATTGTAGTCAAGCAATGGCTTAGATGTAAAAAACAAATTAGTCCGCCGGAATTGCGCGTTGGTTTCGCGTGTCCTTGAAATAAACTATTTCTCAGACATTCGGGTTCCCACACGTTTTTCTTTACTAATATACAAGAGGTAATTCAACGCATTAAAGTAATTGCAATCAACAATTATTGCTGAAGACGATGGAACCGGAGTTGTTCTATTAGCCCCTTATCATAACATCTCAAACTTACCTCAACCTGAACTACGGGTACTGCGAAAGAACTTACGGGACCATATTATAATGTAATTAATACTAACTGTTGAACAGCTTCATTAACTATTATTATCTTAAAATTTATACATAAAAAAATAATTGACTCCATAAGTGACTTAGTGTGACAGAAAATCAATTCAAAACTGTAAATATTTACAATAAATTATTTTTAATTGTTATTTATTTTTTTACTCGATAAATCAGATTGCCTATGTAATACGTATGTTATTTGTGAATGTATAGCAGAATCACGGCGTCCAGTCTAACGCAGACCAGCCAACTGCGCAGGACAGTATTATAGTGCTAAGTGTATGCGCAAGCACAGGTGCATTCTCTACTCCCCCCCCATAGTCAGATGGGACGGTAAACCGACACGACCGGTGAGAGATCAGGCGCAGGACCAACGGCTTTACGTGCTTTTACAAAGCACGGGGGTGAAACGTCGCCAATTTCCTTACTCCGGGCTGCTACTGAGAATATGTGGGCCTAGGGCTCACCCCCAAACGTGTTCCCGTCTTGTCGTGGCGGGGGGGCTAAGTAGCCGTGGCTTGGTCACCCGCGGTGAACAAAGAGCAACCCACATGGCTGGCCTGAGGTGAAGCGCCGGCCCGAGGTGGTCACTCCGATTGGGCTTGGCAAGCCCACTTCAGATGTGTGCTGGTGAGCTGCGGCGAGAGGGGTGTCCTCTCCCCCTACCGCTTCAGCCGAGGTGGAGTCGTGGAGGAAGAGGTGTGTTAGTATGGTGATGCGCCACTCGCCCTATCTTCCGCGACTCAAACGGGGCCGCACCGTTGATGCAGTGGTGGTGGGGCTGCGGGGGGGTGTGTCGGTATTGCGGGCACTGCTTTCCCTTTCCTCCGCAGCCGAATCTTGGTTGGCGGCGGAGCCATAGACCAGATCCGCCGCTAGGATCGGGAAGGCTAGTGCTTCTGATTGCTCGTTTTTCCTGGCCCCATAGCCTTCGCGCATCGGACCCGGGGGCTTATGTTGCGCAGGTTTAGTTGGAGGCCGTGAAGGAAAGTGCGCCATGTGTTCTGGTGTGCCTTACCTGGAAAGGAGAACGGGGAGGAGTAGTCCTCTCCAGAGTTGGTGTCGCCATGGGGCGGCCGGTGCTGGAGGGGCCGCGGGTATGTGCGAAAGCGTACACGTGGCCCTGCCAATATGCGGCGAAGGTGGAACACCATGGGGTTTTAGTCGGTGCGAGTCCGACATAACCCGTCCTTGCCCCCACGAGGCGGGTATGCGTAGGCATTTCCCAATGTAAAAAAAGGTGGGCCTAGGGCCAGGTGGTCAAAGCCTACGGACGCTTGCGAGTAGCAATCCCGTATCGCGAGCGTGTATGCGTAGATATATGGATGTAAAGGAGGCGTGGGTAAGGTATATGGAGAAGGAGGATGGCGAGAGGTGTGTCAGGATCGTGCCAAACGAAAGTCCGTTGTCTCTGCCTACCCTTCCGGATGACAGGCGTGAGTTTATATGTTTTTGGATGCACTGCGTTACAATTTAAACATATTTAATATCTCTATCTCTATACTACTATATATAGTAGAATCTCTATATACTAACTCAAAAACGGCTCGACCTATTTTGATGAAATATTTTGTTTGTATTTAAATGGGTCCCTAGATAGTTAAGATTTGGACCCGGTAGGTGCCATTGTTGTCGAGATCCAGAAATCACCCGTGCGAAGCGCGGCGGTACGGATACAGTCCGTACGGATAAAGAATGGGATTAGAAATGGCGACCATCGAGCCCGTACCATCAACATGCACAATACCAATGGTTAAAACCGGCTAATAACGGTATATTATTATAACATATTATTCGGTTAAATGGAAATTTTCTATTAATGGGAAAATGTTTAAAAATAATTGTATACCCAAGTATGTGCATTAATTAATAACATAACTAGCGACCCGCTCTAGCCTCTCCTGGTGGGATCTATTAATGTGATGTCATTTAGACTTAAGATAATAAATAAAGACCATTTTATTTATCTTATCAATATTTCTATTTTAACAAAATCTCTAAATTTTTCGAATAAAATTTAGTTTAGATCACGCCCGGTATTACTCTCTACTTGTTCGTGAATTTTTTTTACAATCGGTTCTGTCATTTCGAATATCAGCTCGGACAGACAAACGAAATTTTTAAACATTTTTTAAATATTAACAAACAAAATCAACAATAATTATGAAGAAAACTCAGAACTCGTCGAAACGCACAAATTGGCAAAGCCAGACTGATTTTCTTTATAGTTTATGGCATTTCGTTATTGGTTGCGTCAACGCACACCTTTGCATTTCGAATTTGTTAATTGAGTTGGCTCGTATAATTCTCTCTTCCGTTCCCTTCCCGCACGGGTCTGCCTAATGGGGGTAGCTCGATACTGGTGGACGCATCTTTGGTCCTCCAATGAGAGGCGCACTCCGCCAAGGTGAAAGGGGTGACGGCGGGAGCTATAAGAAGCGCGTCGCCACCGTTACCCCCAGTGCAATACAATTTAGGTCGTGTCCGCAAGCCGACAACAGTTCGCAAATATCATCGTGCCCGAACGGCCGTAGACAGAGGCCGCTCGCCGCTTCCCCCAGGTAAGTTGCCCATCCTCATTTATGAGCTGTTCCATTTGTTGTGCCTTTATCCGCAGCAGCTCATTTCTCGTCATGTCAGCCAACACCACAAATTAATTTCATAGCAAGTATATTGTCCATAGTCCGCTACATGCCACGTCCGCCACTTGATCGTTCGCCTCGCCATACCTTTCGTCACCTTCGCGAACCCAGTTATCATTGATGACAATGACAAGTTGAACTGAAGTTATAGAACGTATGAAAAACGCATCAATCATATTACAATGTTTTTCTTTTTTTGTAATCTTTACCGGCGGGTGCGAAGATAGAAAGCGACAGTGTGCGAGCGAGAAGTGAATAGAAGCGACGCCATTTTCAATCCCATTCTTTAACCGCACGGGTAGTAAGATTAATTCTTTTATACGTATTTCACTGAGCTAAACAGCTGGACGGATTTTGATAATTTTTTTGTGTTTGATAGTCCTTGAATGGTTTAAATTCGCAATTGTACCTGAGAGGCGGCGCTGTCGTTAGATCCAGAAATAAGCTGCGCGAAGCCGGGATTGGATCGTTAGCATCAAATAAATATCCGTGGCCTTGGAGTGGCTCATAAAGTTACTAATATTTCTTGATAGGTGCTTTCGTATTTTTGACACAGTGTAAATTCCTCCTGCATCCGCTGGTGAGTGAAGTCACTGCATTACAATTTAATTATATTTAATATATAATATGCAGCAATGATAGTTTTGAACGTATAAAAAGGTATGTAGAAGTGAAAGATCGAGACGGATATATGAGAGGGACGGAAGAAACGTATGGCGATATGATCGAAGATATAAGACGAAGACGTCTATAGTTACGTTTAAAATTAAGTAATTATTTTAACAAGCAATCCGTTTCCGCTAATTTCGAAAACCATTTTTTTATTTAATAATTTATTATATAACATTGGGTGACAAACGAACACACCGTCCACCTGATGGTAAGTGGATGCTGTGGCCCATAGACATCTACATTTATCCTCAATTAAGAATCAAAATGCAAATGCGTTGATGACGAGACGAGAGACGACGAAAGATGGAATGTCTGTCTTCGGTTCTCTACACTCACCATCCGAAACACAGTAGGATTACACTGCTATTTTATGGTATTCTGTGAGAGCGTGGTCCTGCCCCGGTCGAGCCGATCCATTTGTGCTACAACCATAATATAGCTGCAGCGTGGCTCTACCAAGTAAACAATAATAATATAAAATATCCCACATATATAAATAAATTAAATATATTTTACATAAAGCGGGGCTAATTTTTCCTACATTGCGAGAGCTTCATGTCCAGCAATGGTCTTAAAGCCGTATTACAATATATTTAAAGTATTTAATAAAACAAATGTATACAAAACTGATATTTATTTCTTCATAATAATATTATACTGTAACATTATGATCACAAATGTAACTTAATAAAACTAAACTATTATTAAGCACATGGAAAGAGTTTGTATTCACTTATATCCAACGTGAAGTAACATGTTTTTTATTTATTAACAAAAAAATCACATAACATGAAATGTACAAATGTCAAGTGCTAGCTATAACGCTTTTGTCTTCTGTTGTAATTTTTTTATAGAATAAGGATGACAAACCAGCACACAGTCCATCTGATTGGAAACGGATGTTGTGGCCCATTAACATGTATATACGATAACAAATCAAAATGCAGATGCGTTGTCACTCCTGAGGGCTAAGATGAAATGTATTATTTCCAGTAATAAGGGTCACCGGTATTTTATCATTAAAATTTTTATTTCAAAGCTGACCCACAGCGTTAGTTATATTATTCTTTACAGAATATGCTACACAGATATTTTAAATTAAAAAGCTGCTTGTATACCTGGCAATTTTTTCCGCTTTCTACACCCGAGACAAACTTAGAAAAACCCTCAATTTTTCTAAGTTTGTCACCACAACAAATATTTATAGTATGGAAAAGTTAAGACTAATATTTTGTATTACATACTTTATATAACTAAGTGTAATGTTACTTGGAAGTAACTTAATATTTATATTATAAGATATAAAATGTATTTATATGTAACCATAAATAGTTCTTATGTTGGATATAATAGAGTCAAACATGAGCCCTGATAGGGCGTAGCGATATTTTAATTTAACTTGAAGAAGTTTTAACAGAAAGTAAATAAAATTAAATATTAATTGATAAGTATTTAAAAGAATCGCCATGCCTGATCTTTTTTATATTGATCATTTTATACAAAAATAAGTTACTAGGTTTTATCTGGCATCATAAAGGAATGTTCGGTGTCAATTTTGAAAAAAAAAAATACTTCTCCTATTCATCCATTAAGTCTAAACTCTCGCTCACACTTTGACTGTTGAGCTACCCACACTTACTGGAATATCTCCAGTGGAAGGTACATGAAAGAAAAAAAGCATAAAACCGGTAGCTAGGAGAAAATGAAATGCCAGAATTGAACCTACAACTATAGGGAAATATCTGGACTTCCTTAACGCTGGCAGAAGCCAAAATATGAGCACTGCACCAGAAACAAACGCCGCCATGAGGACGAAAAGCCACTGCAGCCAAGATACTTGGATCGTCCAGAGTATAGCTACAGGGATATAAATTGATAGAGAATATCCATACAGACAAAATAGAGACATCATGGATGGCGTATTTGAAACCTAAAACAATAAACAAAATTTATAATTTTATTTATGACAATAGCTGAAAATAAACTTCCAATTCGGCTTATCATAAGTGCATAAAGGTGAACGAACGCACACTAAACCGAGCCGAACGCGTCGGACGGATGAAGTTAAAGAGGCCTCGTACACACACATACACTCGGCGTCAAAAAAATCGCACATCCGAAAAAAGTAATTTAAATACTATTTTAACACAACAGGCCAATGGCAATGTTGTGGTTTGAGGGTATAATTCGAAAGGTAACTTCATTAGCTTTCAGGAATTTTAATTGAATTTTACTTTTATAACGAGACGAAAGAGAAATTAAAGAAAAAGACAGGGTACAATTAATAATTTTAATTAATAATTTAAAAAAAAACTTAATAAATACAAAAAAAGTTCTTAAAACCTAGTGTTACCCCCCCCCCCCCCTTGCCTTGATAACGGCTTCCATGCGATCTTTCACGGGTCGCAACAGCCTCTTTGGGTATTTGTTCCCACTCTTCAAGTACCGCATCTTGGAGCTCTTGGAGAGTGGTTAGAGCTGGATCTCGAGCTCGCACGCGCCGTTTTAGGTCATCCCAGAGATGTTCTATTGGGTTAAGGTCTGGACTTCGTGCTGGCCAATGCATAACAGGGATATCGACCTCCTGTAAATAATCCCGTATAATAGCCGCGGTGTGGCAACAAGCATTATCATGCATTAACATGAATCCATCACCGACACAACCAGCATACGGGACATGTCCCTCCAGGATTTCCGTAATGTACCGACCAGCATTTAATGACCCTTGCCCACAGCCACCCCGAGTCCGGGAAACGCACACAAGTTCCGTTTTCCCGTCGACGGAAATGCCGCCCCAAAACATACACGAGCCACCCCGTATTCGACGGATTCTTCGAAGCAGGGTTGTGTGAACCTCTACCCCAGTCTTCTGTAGACCCTTCTATGTCTGTCATTGCAGAAGAGACAGACCCTCGTCTCATCAGAGACTACGGTCCGCCACTGTTCTAGAGTCCACTCGCAATGATTGCGAGCAAACTCTAGGCGATCTCTGCGATGCTGTGCAGTAAGTTTTGGACCTTTACCAGGTCTATGGGCTGTTAAACTCTTTTCGTGTAACCTTCTTCTTATCGTAGAAACACTCACAGATGTTCTCCGAGTTGATCGAAGCTGTTGTTGCAACTCATTTGTAAAACGGTTTCGTAAAGACGTCGTAACGATGAAACGGTCATCTCTTTCTGACGTGCATCGTTTTCTTCCAAATCCCGGTTTTCTAACATAACCACCAGTCTGCTGAAAACGTTGGATCACCCGTCGAACTGAAAAACGGGACAGGTTCAACTGTCGAGCAACGTCACACTGCCGCACCCCCGACTGCAATAGGGCAATCACTTGAGCGGCTTCTTCAGAGCTGGTGTCCATCTTTACTTGTTCTTACTTGGGTTACTTGTTCACGTGTGTTCACTGCAAAGTCTAGATTACGACTGCCCCATATTTCATCCAGATCGACCCTTTTATACCCTTTTTAGGTGATGTAACTAGCGTCCTCACTAACGAGCATTTGACGGTGTTTATTTTTGACGCTCTATAATGATAAATGTTTTAATAATTTTTTTATTAGTAATGTAAAGCTATTCAAATACCCATTTCAAACATACCAATATTTATATAAATATAATTCGTTTCTAGCCATTACAGCCATTTTTCGCGCAAACTCAGAGAGGTGCGATTTTTGTGACGCTGAGTGTATATACGCACCGAAGGAATAGACCGCGCCGAAAAAATCGTTTCCATTTCCTTTGTACCCGTCGCACTGTAATTAATAATTAATTGTAAATTGTGATTGATCTTGATGAGGTTTTTATTGTCAGTCCTTTACTATTGGAAGATGAAGAAAGTACTTATTTAATTAAATTAGAATCATCCATTTTTTAATGTACTCGCACGTAGTAGTACTCGCACGTTGCTCTGTCACACGCAATTTTGTTCTATGCGTTCGGCTCGGATAGTATTTGTTCACCTTTATACCTTTAAGTGTAAATGAGTGGTCAAACTTTGTCAGAAATACCCATTATTTAATAAATCAATATATTAGGTTGAATGTAAAAGCTAAATTGAAAAGTTATCAATTTTAATCACGGATTTCTAGATCCTAGATTAGACAGTATTATTGTATTACACATGTAACCGAGTCTTCACTTGTTACGTAATACTCAAAGTAGAGTAATTGACAAAATAAAAAAATATTTTTACCAAATAGACAAAGCTATAAAAAAGTGTGTGGGTTGGCGATAGACATCCAGTACTTGATTTTAATAATGTTTTTAGTCTAGGAGGCTTGTTAGGGTTAAGCTTAAACCTATTACATTGTTTTTATATGTCGGAAATGCGTTTTGAATTAATTACGATAAAAACAAATTTCATTAAAAATTGTGTAATAACGAAAAGCAAATATGTCAATTTGTTCTCTTATTATGAAGTAGATGTCCGGTACTTGATTTTTTTGTTTTTAATTTAGGAGGATTGTCAGGGTTAAGCTCGAACCATTTACACTGTTTTTGGATTTCGGAAATGCCTTTTGAATTAATTACGATAAAAATAAATTTCACTAAAAATTGTGTAATAACAAAACGTAAATACGTCAATTTGTTTTTTTAACACAGATACACTCATAAAAAAGTTAATCACTCGGACCAAGAGAATCCATTTGTAGCTGGAGACGGGACTTATATACAACAAATTGAGTAGCGCAGTGGAGAGCAGTCAGGAGGTTTATCAGGAAACAAAATTATAACAATTCACATTACTGATTATTTCATTTATCACTATCATAGCAGAGTTTAGAGCAACCAGACTTTATAGATAATATTGGTCGAATCGGTTCTAAAACCGAATTAGCACACCCCGACTCCACATAGCCTTGTCTGCCCTACCCCTAGAGTGTTTTTGTAAAGCCGTAGGCCTTCGGCGACCAGCCTCAGCCGCTACGGCTCACTTAGGTGCCTGCGATTTGCTACGCAACGGCGAAGGGGCTGCACTTCCCGCAGTGCCGAAGCCGTTGCAGAAGTTACTTTGCGTCAATATTCTTGTATAAAAAAGTGGGGTTATGATTTTATAAAAAAAAATTATTGCTCAAACTACATTTTCACAACGGGGGAAAGGGTAGAGGGGGCTTCCTATGACCCCCTCCCCTCCCTCTCCCAACACCGTACGCGAGTACCGGACGTCTATAGTTTACCCAAGTGTGTACTTATGTAAGTTCATGTGCTAAAATTTATTACGAAATTTGTCCACAATTTAAATCTCACCTGTGTTTCAATTTCATCCTGACCTTCAGGCACTACGGTCCATTTTAAAGCTGCCCACAATGCTAAGGGCACCAACCATACATAGCCCAAGATTGCCGTGGCTGCATATGATACCAAGTGAAAATCGTACCGCCAATGAACAGCTTTATTAGCATTTTGTAGGTAGTTTGCAATGTTACCACTTACTGCAATTGTGAAGATCTGAAATACATAGACAGACAAAATTTCTAAAAGTAATTGATTTTGCTTCAGTTTTTTTTTATGGTAAGCTGGTAAGTCACCAGGACTATTGCTGCAGATATAAACGGCAGAGCGGAAAGGGACGCTCTAGACGAAAGTTTATCGCCCAAATTGGCGATATATTAAAAATGGGCCAGATTAGGAGTGCCCTTAACCGACGACCATGTATGCGTAGGTATATAAATGTAAAGGCGAGAAAGGTGTGTCAGGATTGTGCCAAATGGAAGTCCGTAGTGTCTGCCTACCACTCTGGGTGACAGGCGTGAGTATTTATGTATGACTATTGGAAAACTACGGAATATAAAAAACAATGTTCGGATTAATCCCAGCCGCCAAATTTCGTGAACGCACTACACGGCAAACGTCCCGATACCATCCACACCATCTGGATGCTTGGCGGTCCACCACTGTACGTTTCACAAGGAGTTTTCTTCCACGTACAACCTCTCTGTGGAATAGTTTACCACCGGCGATTTTTCCGGACCGATACTACCTGGGGACCTTCAAGAAAAGAGCTTACTCCTTTCTAAAGGGCCGGCAACGCACCCGCAATTCTCCTGGTGTTGCGGTTGATCATGGGCGGCGGTAGTCACTTAACATCAGGTGAGCCGCATGCTCGTTTGCCCCCTCTTCTATAAAAAAAAAAAAAAAAAAAACAAGACGAAGCCCAAAGTGGGCGCGGCGGGCCTGTCATAACTACAGATAGTAGAGCGTAATTTACTGTCAGTCGTAGGCTCAAAAACAATATATAAAAAAAATATTTTGAAAAGAAATATTTCGAACCTAAGAAACGTGTAATTTTTCCTTTTTTGCATAGAAACGTGACGAAATATGGACAAAATATCAAATTTCCTTTATAACAAGTAATATTTAACCTTGTTTCGTTGGTTTAAGGCTTTAAGGAATTATGCGAACTAATTTCAGCCGCACAGTTTCACCATCGCACATCGCGACAAAACTCGCGATACCATTCATACCATCTGGATGACTGGCAGTCCACCACTGTGCGATTTAAAAGAAGTTTTCTTCCACGCACGAACAATACGACTTAGGGCCCTTCAAGAAAAGAGCCTTCTCCTTTTTAAAATCTGCAATTACCCTGGTGTTGCAGTTGTTCATGGGCGGCGGTAGTCACTTACCATCAGTTTCACTGACCAAGTTGTCAATCGATTCATCTATATCAAAAATTAAGGAAAAGAAAAGATATCTCTGTATTATAGTGTTAATAATTATTACTACTCCGTATTTTTTACTTAGTGTATTAATTTGCACCCAAAGAACAGTGTCATTTTTAATCATTATTTCTGCTGTGCTACTGGGGCAAAAATAATGATCACAATACGAGGGTGGATTGAAAAGTACTCGGCCTAACACAGATCCATTCATTCTAAAAATCAAATCTACCCACATTATTTAGTTCAGTTCAGACTAGTTCATTGTGTGAAGTTCGAAATGTGTGCGATAATTAGTTGTCATTTTATAAATTTATTAACTAAGTAATCGGACATAATTTCCGCGAATGGAGCAAATCGAGCAGCGTGCCGTCATTAAGTACCTCCATAAGAAGGGGCTATCATCAAAAGCCATCCATGATGACATGGTCAGTACATTAGGCGATTGTGCTCTGTCATATTCATCCGTCAAAAAATGGATAGCAGAATTTAAGCGTGGTAGAGAGAGTGTGAAAGATGAACCCCGCTCTGGAAGGCCTTCGACGTCAACTACTGACGAAAATATTAAAAAGTACTTGATTTAATAATGGGAGACCGCAGATTAAAAATTAGAGAGATAGCCGAGATTATAGGCATCTCTTATGAACGAACTCAAAACATTATTGTCAACGAGTTGGGTTTCCACAAGGTGTCTGCGAGGTGGGTTCCGCGACTGCTTTCAGTTGAACAAAAAAGGACGCGATTGAATATTTCACGCGACTGTTTGGAGTTATTTGAAGCCGATGCAGATGATTTTTTGAATCGTTTTGTTACTATGGACGAAACATGGGTTCATTACTGTACACCGGAAACAAAACAACAATCAAAACAGTGGAGAAGACCTGGTTCACCACCCCCTAAAAAGGCTAAGTCGATTTTGTCGGCAAATAAGGTGATGGCTTCAGTATTCTGGGACTCGAGAGGTGTGATTATGATTGATTATCTTGAAAGGGGTCAGACTATAAACTCTGATTACTACTGCACCTTACTACGTCGTTTACGAGAGGAAATAAAAGAAAAACGTCGAGGAATGCTCAGAAGAAAAGTCCTGTTTCATCAAGATAACGCCCGTGTTCACACGTCAGTACAGTCAATGGCTGAAATTCACAACTGTGGCTTTGAACTGTTACCGCATCCGCCGTATTCACCTGATCTGGCACCATCAGACTTCTTTCTGTTCCCTAACCTAAAAAAGCACTTGGGAGGTCAAAGATTTTCGACAAACGACGAGGTCAAAGCAGCTGTAGACGCATATTTTGACTCTAAGGAAGAATCATTTTTTTTCAACGGTCTAAATGCTTGGAAGGGGAGGTGGCAAAAGTGTATTGAACTTGATGGTGATTATGTAGAAAAATAAAAATATAACTGATTTAGTATGTGTTTATTTTCTTGGTTAGGCCGAGTACTTTTCAATCCACCCTCGTATAATGATGATGATGATAGAGCTATACAATCATTAAATTCTGGATATGATATGGCAGCCCATCAGGCAATTGTTGAGAGTCCTAATTCTTCCCTTCCTTTCATGAGTGTGCTCTACTGGGAAATGACAACAACTCCTCTAGTAATGATAATTTCTGCGAACTTATGATATCAATTCTAATTAACATGACCTCCCGTTTTAGTGACACGGAACTTCCTCTCAGCTTACACCAAAAACTTACTCAGCTTTCCTCCTTAGCCCGTAACATTCGCAGTCCCGCCAATTCTTCAATGGAATTGTCGGAGCATTAGAAATAAAAAAAATGAACTCATTTACCTCATTAATAAATTTCACCCCTTCATTCTTGCCATCCAGGAGACATGGCTTAGGCCTGAGTCTCATTTTAGGGTTTCAGGCTACGCATGCCTCCGGGATGATAGGAGTGATGGTCGTGCTGGCACCTCTATTTTAATTTCAAGAACAGTTACATTTTCACAAATTCCTCTCCCTCCTCATAGTCCAGCAGTAAATGCTGTTGCTATTAAGGCCCTTGATGTCTCTATTCTCTCTGTTTACATTCCTAATCCTGATGTAAATGTTTTAACAGAACTTGCAACACTTATTTCTTCTCTGTCACCTCCTATGGTTATTTTGGGAGATTTTAATATGCATCATACTGTTTGGGGCTCCCATCTGTGTGATTCACTGGCTCCCTTATTTTTAGATCTTATTGATAATTTTTAGATCTTATTGATAATTTTAATCTCTGTATTCTAAATGACGGGTCTCCTACCCGTCGAGTATCCCCATTACAAAATGTTAAAAGTGCCGTTGACCTAACTCTCTGCTCCCCAGATATTGCTTCCCTTCTTTTGTGGCAAATATTACCTTATAGCTATGGCAGTGACCATTTTCCTATATTCATCACTCCTCCTATTTCACCTACAATAAATTTTACATTTTGCCCAAGACTAAAGTATAATCTATCCAAAGCTAATTGGCAATTATATTCTACAGTTTTGGAACAAGAGGTTTCAACTCTTCCCCCAATTAACAATGATAATATTGCTCCTGTATATATAGAGTTCAGAAATGCAATTATTTCTGCTGCTAATAAGTCAATCCCCTTAAAAAACCTTTCAAAAATAATTATCCTTCCCCTCCTTGGTGGGACCAAGATTGTTCAGCAGCTTGTAGGAGAAGAAAAGAAGCTGAATTAATATACTCCCATTCTATGACTGCAGAGAATTATATCTCCTACAAAAAAATTGCTGCAGAAACCTTAAAATTACTGTCAGACAAAAAGCAAACTGGTTGGTTTAAATTCTGTGAGTCACTGTCACCTAGGACTCCCCCTTCTTTGGTCTGGAGAAATGTTAAAAAATATCGCTGTGCAGTTTCTAGTGAAAATATAATTTCTAATGATCCTTCCCCGTGGATAGATGAATTCTCTAATAAACTTGCACCACAAACAGTCCCATCTTATGATGAATGCCTAGTTTTTAATTCGGCTTTTTTAAAAACAAATGATAAATTGGATTCCCCCTTTTCTTCTCAGGAATTGTTTACTGTACTCAATGGCCTTAAAGACTCCTCACCAGGTATTGATGGGATTCCTTATTCGTTTATAATTAATAGTAGTGAGAACACTAAAACTGTCTTACTATCCATTTTAAATTTTATTTATATTACTGGTGATCCTCCTGCTGAATGGAAAACCCAAATTATTTTGCCCATTCTCAAACCAGGTAAGTCTAGCAATGACCCTTCCAGTTACCGACCTATTGCCCTTTCTTGTACTTTGGCAAAAATCTTGGAACATTTAATAAAAAATCGCTTGGAGTGGTTTTTGGAAAGGAATAATCTCTTATCTAAAAGCCAATTCGGTTTCCGAAAAGGTTTAAGTACCATGGATAGCCTAAGTACTTTGGTCACAGATATTCATATTGCTTTTTCAAAACATGAATTTCTCATAGGAGTTTTCTTGGATATTTCTTCTGCATATGATAATGTGCTTCTTCCTGTGCTCAGGCAGAAAATGCTTAATCTGAGCATTCCAGTGAGGATAGTCAATTACGTCTCTAACTTTCTCTCTTCTAGATCAATATCTATAAATGTTAAAAATCTCCTGCTTCCCCCAAAAACTATATGGAAAGGACTTCCACAAGGCTCAGTTCTTAGTCCTCTCCTTTATTCTATATATACTCACGATTTAGAACTTTCAGTAAATTCTTTTTGTAATGTTCTTCAATATGCAGACGATTTAGCTCTATACATCTCCTCAAACAACTTCACAGTGGCATGTTCCCGTCTAAACTCATCCATGGATTATATACAAGAATGGTTAACTAATCATGGCCTCTCTTTATCTGTGGCCAAGAGTAGTGTGGTGATCTTTTCCCGCCAAAGGCGAGTTCCCGATATATCTGTTGTATATGATAAGCAACCTATTCCAGTTAGAGGCAATGTTAAATTTTTGGGAGTTATCCTTGACTCGAAATTGGCCTTCGGTCCATACATTGAATGTATAACACAAAAATGCGAAAAAAACATAAATATTCTTCGGTCTTTGTCAGGTGTTTGGTGGGGGTCCCATCCTTTTTCTCAGAAATTACTGTACAATGCTTTAATACGAAGCCACCTTGACTATGGATGTTTTCTGTTGGAGCCTTGCAATAAATCATCCCTGAAAGTAATGGACAAAATTCAATCGAAATGCCTTCGCATTATTACAGGGGCAATGAAATCCTCACCAATAAATGTTCTTCAGGTTGAGTGCGTAGATCCTCCTTTAAGATTAAGAAGGCAATACCTTTCAGACAGATTCTTATTTAAGATCTGCCAGCTTTCAGATCATCCCCTAATTCCTAAATTGCACCTTCTTTCGGAGTATATCTCATCTGACTGATACTGGACCCATAAGGACTCTCCCTGCTTGTTTAAAAGTTTTGTAATTTTTCTTCAGCTTCCTTACCCAATCTTTCAATGTAAAATAAATCCACTCTGTGATGTTCCTTATGAGGCTATTGTTTACCAACCCGACATTCATCTAGATCTAGGTATAGAAAAGGATTCTCCAATGGCAAATTTGAAATTAATAGAAATTATAGAAAACACCTTTAAAGATTGGCTTGTCATGTACACAGACGCTTCAAAACAGTCTGATGAAGACTATACTGGAGCTGCTGTTTGGATTCCTAAGTTCAAAATCATTCTTAACTTTAAATGCCCCTCACTATCCTCCACTTTTACCGGTGAAGCAACTGCAATCAGTGAAGCTTTGTTATATGTAGAGTCACATAATCTTAATAAAACAGTTATTTTCACAGATTCAAAAAGTTGTTTGTTAACTATTTTGTCCAATCAATTCCATAACAAACATAAATTTCCACTAATTCTTAAAATAAAAAATACCCCATTAAGACGCCATCTTAAAGGAATCCATGTTTCAGTGGCCTGGATTCCAGGCCACAGTGGTATCCATGGTAACGAAACAGCTGATGTACTCGCTAAAAATGCAATTGCTAATGGCATTCTTCATAATTTAATTTACTCACATGACCTAATTTTGCTAGCTAAAAGGAAACTGAATGAAAATTGGAATAAATTATGGGAAGTTTCCAAAAATGTTAAAGGTAAGCACTATGCTGCCATCCAAGAGGTTATTCCTCCCAAGCCTTGGTTCTTTAAATTTAACAAAGCAAATAAACATCCAACTTCAATCATTTGTAGATTAAGAATTGGACACACCTGTACACATGCACATCTGGCAAAAATCAGAGTAAGGGATAGCTCATTGTGTGAATGTGGCTTAGATGAAGGTTCCACAAACCACATTTTTTTCAACTGTCCCAAATTATCTTCCTCCCTTTATGATTACCTTCCTCCTTATATTCCTCGACCTATAGATTTTAATTCTCTTTTAACATATACCAGTACTCCTTTTGTGTATATTTTATGTGATTTTATTAATACTAATAATATGAAACTTTAAATCCTTGTCACTTTTAACATATGGGTAAGAGTCTAACACCTGTGTTTGTCATATTTGTTCTAGGTATTTCAACAAATAGATTTGTCAAAATTCTCGGAGGAAAACTGAATCCTTGTATTATCACAGACTCTTATTTTAATTAAACTCATAAGCTTTCATTTTCTACTCAATACGTCATTGGCGAATTTTATCAAACCGCCACAAAAGAAAGAAGAAGAAGTTTGAAACAGCGCTATTTTTGCCTTTCTGTTTGAGAGCATCGACTTCACCCATCTGATGGTTGTGGGGTCAACATTTTTAGATGTCAGGCCCCCAATCAGCAGTGATGTGGGGCTACTGACGAAGGTGCCCTCAATATTTAGAAAGGCACAAAGAGCTATTTCTTTATCCTCCAGTACTTTTTCAACCCTGTCATTGGCACTGCTCAGGGCTGTTTCCATAGATTTGCCTCTGCGGTAAGCATGCTGGTTGTAATGTATGGGCCTCGTAATTAGAGCTACAGCCCTTATATATCCATCTGTAACCTTTTCCAATGTCTTAAGGAGAAAGGAAGATAGGCTTATAGGTCTAAAGGACTTTGGTAAAGCGTAATCCTTTCTACCAGCCTTAGGTATAAATAAAACTTTGTCAATTGTCCATTGTTCTGGAATATATCCCCATGCGAAACTTGCTCTGATGATTTTCACCAGATAACAAATGCCTTCAAACTGTTCTTCTAGAACTTCAAACATTTCCAAAAAAAAAAACAATTTCTTAATACCTATTAATCCATTTATTCAATTAATTAACCTTTCAATCTCTTAGTGGTCAAATTCAACCGCGGCGCTATTCTGTCAAAATTCAAGCGGTTGGATTCGACTGCGCACACGCACAGCACTTTAAACCATATTTAGAGACTACTTTTCTATAGAATAATATTATTATAGAATCAATATAAAATTTTCTATTCTCTAGTGCAATAAAAAACAGTTATCCTATGGATATTTATTTATAATCTACATTCATTACATACGCCATTTTGGTGTGAATGTTATTGTGTTATTTTTGGATTTTTTTAGTGTTTTATTAGTGTTTTAGTATAGTGTTTTATTATAAAATTGTAATGAAAGTTTTTGTGTGAATATAATTTATCTTTTGACGTAAATAATTTCGAGTAATATATATTGAAATAATTGTGATTTTCATGCTACCGACATTCTCTTGGTATGTTTTTTCTTGTTATAAAAATACAATAGTCTTTTTGTAATGAAGTAAAACCTGACTTTTTGTAATGAAGTAAAAACTGACTTGACTTTTTATAGAGAATTTTGTATAGATTTTATGATGTCAAACTTCTTCATCGAAAAGTAGTCTCTAAATATAAGTTTCAATGGTTTTAAGTACTGTGGGTGGGTGCGGTTGCAAGCAACCGCTCGGGAATTTCCGGGCGCATGCGAATGCATGGGATTTTTATGGGGATTGAAGGGTTAATCTCAGATCAACATGCTTCAGAACATTGACGAAAAGATTCTTGAAAATAACATTTTTCCATGTAAAATTCTTCCAGCATTGTTGTACATCAGAGTGTTTGCAGGATATATAAAAACCTATATATATATTATAAAATAATTACTTGAAAGCTACAAAATATTTCCATATAAAATCTGTTAAAGCATCAGAGCATTTTTTTTACATCAATCAGGACAAAAACTAACATCAATAAAGACACCAAAATTGTGCAGCATGTAAGTATTAAATCCAACCCAAATAATCTTTCAGATTATAAAAACAAAATGGAGTAAGCTTTTTCGATGATATTTAGTTTAAACAATTTAACAACATTTTACAGTTTTTTACTAACTGCTTCATAACTTTTTAAGAATGAGAGAACAAGCCTGTGTCCATCATAGTTATGTATAAAGGATGTAACTATTTACTTTAAACTGCCCGAAAGTGTATCATTTGATTTCTAGATAAAGGTAAATAAAATTTATCCTTATTTTGTCTGTTAACATATAGTCAATGTATGTGACGATGATATAATGAACCGTAACCAAGTATTCTAATACTTACAAGGGTGACAGATATCCAAATAGGCCCATATAAGTCAGGTTTCCCTTTGATTCTTTCATCAAAGTAGTTGCGGGAGACTTTCTGAGGCAGAACTGAAGAAATAATCCTCTCAACCACCTCATTGGTGTGCACATCAAAGTACTTCTGATAGTACTCTATTGTCCAAAAATTATGGTTTCCTGCTAAAAAGCACATCAACACCGGATACAGTAAATACTATATAGTTAGCTAATGTAAAATAATTAAAAAAACTAACCTTGTGGTGCTGCTTCCGGTTCATCTACATTTTTGGGGTCTTCAAAACCATAATTTGGATTTGACATGTTGTATTGATTTGTATGTACTGCTTCTACTTCGATTCGCGCACTTCGATCATTATGTTCCGGAGAGTAATCTTGAAAATTTAATAGTTCACCAGTATGAACATTCGACATTATGATCCTGATTTTTAATTTTTACGTTAATAAGGGTTAATAAATAAAAACACTCCTCCTTGCTCCTTGACGTTTCAGGTACACAACATGGGATGTCGAACATCGATGATCATCGATGTTAGAAATTGGAACATCGATGTATTAACATCGATGTTACCACACGTTAAACATCGAAACATCGATGTTGCCACATTTCAAATATCGATGTCAATGAACCAATAATCGATTAATAAGAACTTGTGAACAATGCGAACCCGCGAAATCAATATCACTTAAATATTTCATCTCTTATTAAAGGTTTAAAATTTTGAATAATTAAGGATTCCTAAATACATCGATCACCTAAAAAACTATCATTATGTTGTGTCAAAGTCCCCGTCGAGTGTGAACTGTAACGTCATTGTTGTAACTGTTTTTGCTTTGTTATTGTGGTGTCGTTATCGGCTGTCGCCTAATAACTATTCTAAATAAATTAATATTCAAATTAATTGTTTTTTTTTCCTTGCTGTCCATACACACATAATTTTGAAACAATATATATTTACACAATTTAATTATATTTAGCTGTTTTTTTGAGCTTGGGATAACAAGTTTATGGTTTGCTTGAAGTTTATCAGAATAAATCACTGGGCAATCGTGAGCATAGACAATTTCACTAAAAGTGCATTTTATAAACGGCTGTGGATACTTACTGCCTGGGCTGCCTGATTAAAAATTGTGTGAACAAAGGTGACTGAAAAGTCTATTATTTTGTTTTTGTGAACTTTGTTAATTTTTCCTATATAATCATTTTTTATTTCGCGATAGGAGTAGTTAATATAAAATTTATGTCTAAATCGTAAATTAGGATAGTAAATATTTTAATACCATACATTTGTAATTGTATAGGAACATTTAAATATCAAAATAATAATATTCATGATTATTGGCAAAAAAAAAAACAAATTACTTAACTAAATATTTGTTACGTTTTTCCCATTTTTTAAATTACTGCTTCGCACTGAATGTGTTATTAATTTTTTTAATTTCATAAATTATAAACCATAAACAACACTACAATTTTTTGTACATCTAATTTTAACCTACTAAATAGGTACATGGGTTAATACGTAGACAGAGAAACCTATAGACAAATTGACGCCTTCTTTCACATTCGCACACGAAAAAGATAGATTTATGCATATGTCTTGCATAGAAATGAGATAGAGCGGTGTGATTGTTTGTCCCTTTCTCCGCGCCGGTTTTTTTCTTCAGCGTAGCTATTTAAGGAGTTTACAAGTTGGTTTAAGTGAGAAAAAAGTGTTTCGTGAACGGTTCTAAGAACGGAACTGAACAAGATTGGTGAATCTTGTTCAGTTCCGTTCTTAGAACAATTAAAAATTTTACCTTAATGTGTTTAAAAGTCATAAAGATTATTGTATAATTAAAACTACTTTTACGGATTTTATCGCGTTTATTTTTACTTTTTTATTTTTAATTCCCGACGTTTCGGGCGCTTTCCAGCACCCATGGTCACGGGGGACTGAGATGACTGACGTCCCGATGTCATTGTCAAACCCGGAGTACCTTCAGCTTTTTTAATTATTGTTTATGGTCCGATCTATGCAAAATGAACTGACTATGTCCTGAGGTCTTGCAGTGGTATGCTTGGGTCTATCATTTTGCATAGATCGGACCATAAACAATAATTAAAAAAGCTGAAGGTACTCCGGGTTTAACAATGACATCGGGACGTCAGTCATCTCAGTCCCCCGTGACCATGGGTGCTGGAAAGCACCCGAAACGTCGGGAATTAAAAATAAAAAGTAAAAATAAACGCGATAAAATCCGTAAAAGTAGTTTTAATCATGTGCAATGTTCGCGTAAATATAAGAAATCATTATTATTGTATAACCTAAAAATACGTTATCGTCTTTTCTCACTCGAGGCCACGCCGGTCATTAGTCTATAGGTTTCTCTGTTTACGGGTTAATATTTCCAATATGGACCATCAATTTCAAAGCCCATATTTTTTTGTAGATAGTACTCACTAAAAGAAAGCGTTTTGCAAAGTTTTAGGTTGCGGAAACTTACGGTTCATGAGATATATTTTTTTAAACTTTTCATACAAATTGGCAAATAACACGCATTTACAAAATAAATTTGACAAATGATTGATGTCAAACGTCATCATACTACTTGGTATCGAGTACATTTCGTTAATTTTGGAGACTAACTTTCCAATATGGATCATCGATATATGAGGTTTTAGGGGTGGGAGGGGGGAGGAGCGATGGATACCCCCTGTGCAATCCCCACCCTGTGGAACCCCATGGTTTTGGTGATATTCATGGTTAAAATTTATTATATTATTTATTATTATTCTCGTTACCATATGTCTGGTGAAATGGAGGGCGGATATGTTTTTTTATTAACTAGATTAAATAAAGAAAAGCGAGGGGCTTATGGGAGGAGAGGGGTGTGTGGTTAGTAGCAGGGAAGTGGTGTGGTGGGTTTGTAGCGGGGAAGTGAGATGGGGGGAGGGTTTGAAGGGGAAGTCGTGTTGCGGCGCTCCATGGCAGCTCCGGCGCTGCGGGATCAGCAGTCCCTCCGCCCTAGCGTAGGAAATCACAGGCACCTGAGCTCGCCTTCGCAGCTTCGGCTTTTTGGTCGCCTTCGGCGACCAGCCACAGCCGCTACGGCGATCTCGGTGCCTCCACTTCCCTACGGCAGGCGGGTACTGCTCTGCCTCCACGCCTCCGGGCTCTTATATACACTCTAGGGGTAGGGCAGACAAGACCACGTGGATAGTGGGGTGCTATAATTCGGTTTTGGGTACTTTTTGGATATTAAATAAGTAAGTAAACACTTTATTGTAGTAAGAATTAGATAATACAGCAAGTTGCAAACAATAAAATACAGGTACAAAGGCTGTACTAATTAAGAAATACAAACAAGTTGCAAACAATGAAATACAAGTACTAAGGTGGAACTTAAATGAACTTTATTCTACTTTATATACATATATAATTGCACTTATCAGCTCTTCCTATGCATCTAATTTTTCGTCTCCAAAATTAACGAAATGTACTCGATACCAAGTAGTATTGATACTTTTGATACGATACTTGGTATCGAGTACGTATCGATACTTCCAAAATATTCGGAACCCTACACTAATTGACGTTTGACATCAATCATTTGTCAAATTTATTTTGTAATTGGTGTAATTGCGTGTTATTTGCCAATTTGTATGAAAAGTTTAAAAAAATATATCTCATGAACCGTAAGTTTCCGCAACCTAAAATTTTGCAAAACGCTTTCTTTTAGTGAGTACTATCTGCAAAAAAAATATGGGCTTTGAAATCGATGGTCCATATTGGAAATATTAGCCGGTACATGTGCTATAACATCAATAATGGCCAACATCGATGTTTTGAGTAGGATAAACATCGAACATCGATGTTAAGCTATCGATATGAACATCGATGTCATCATCGATGTTTCTGTAACATCGATCATCCCTAATGTAGGTACACAAAAATCAAAATCAAAAACTCTAAGCCTTGACGTTAACTGACATAGATAATAAATATGTTGATTGCGTAGACAGAGAAACTTTTAATCTCTCTCGTTTCTCTGTTTACGCTTTTACTCGAGATTACAAATATTTCTAACGATTCCGCAATTATCTAATTTTTTTTCCGTTACGATTTATACTATATGGTACATGAACCGCCCGATTTGGTGTAGTTAACGAAAAAATAATTAATTTTATTACTCAGTATCTATAGCGAATAACGCAATAAATGAAATATTTACAGATTCGGTAATTAATTTGCAAACGATTCGCAGTGGTTTCAATGTTCTCAGATTAATATTTTACAAGAAAAACGTGTTTTGCTGCTTTCTCGCAGCGTTAAGTTTTTATTCTTTATAAATAAAATTATACAGTGACATTTTTTATTCGTGATTACAAATATTTCTAACGATTCCGCAATTATCAAATTTTTTTCCGATACGATTTATACAATATGGTACACGAACCGCCCGAATTGGTGTAGAGTAGTTAACGAAAAAATAATTAATTTATTACTCAGTATCTATAGCGAATAACGCAATAATGGCAATATTTACAGAATCGGTTATTAATTTGCAAACGATTCGTAGTGGTTTCAATGTTCTCAGATCAATATCTTACAATAAAAAAGTATTTTTATACTTTCACGCGGCGTAAAACGTTTTTTATTATTTTTTTTATTAATAAAGTTATAAACTAACAATTTTTTTACTCGAGATTACAAATATTTCTAACGATTCCGCAATTATCAATTTTTTTTCGATACGGTTTATACAATGTGGTACACGAACCGCCCGAATTAGTGTAGAGTAGTTGACGAAAAAATAATTAATTTTAATAGCGAATAACGCAATAAATGAAATATTTACAGAATCGGTAATTAATTTGCAAACGATTCGCAGTGGTTTCAATGTTCTCAGATCGATATCTTACGAGAAAAACTTATTTTTCTACTTTCTCGCGGCGTAAAAAGTTTTTTATTCTTTATAAATAAAGTTATCTAATAATCTGATTTTTTTCCGATACGTTTTATTATTATTATTATTATTATTATTAATTTAAGTGATGGTGACTATAGAAAAGGACAGCCTTATCAATATACTCGTTTTATCTATGGTCTTATATATAAAAATCAACATTTTAATAAATATATATATATATATATATATATATATATACATATATATATATATATATATATATATATATATATATATATATATATATATATATATATATATTTATTAAAATGTATAAATATAATATTTCAGATACCAACTAAGGTCTTCCCTTAGTTGGTATCTGAAATTAATTCAGATACCAACTAAGGGAAGACCTGCTACGGACGAAGTGTTCAGCAATAGAACTTAAAAACGTTCGATTTAGAATCAATTTTGCTAAATTTTGTTTAAATTTTGGTGAATTTTGTAACTCAGAACGATTGTGCTACAAAGTTAAAATATATCACAAAACCCACTAAGAAAAATTCTGTTTGCCAAATTTGGCGACGCCGTTTGATCAGCTTTACATTAGTTACGTGTGAGCAAAATAAAACGAAGTAAAAATTCAAACAAAATATTTATTTGCTCTTTATAAAGAATATAATACCAATTTAACTGTATTGAAATAACTTTTAAATTGTTTATTGTATCTTATATGTATATTACTTATTCTTTATACCTGCCACAGATTCTCAAATCATCCAAGGTTAACTGGTAGATAATGCCATAAGAAAATAAGTCGGCATTTTATATCCCTCATTATAAAGTGTGTAAAAAAATGAAATAAATAAATAAAATACTAACTGAAACCCTTGACAAAAGCTGGCTGTGACAAAACATTTAAATACAATAATACAAAAAGGCTAAAAAGTCAAAGGTTTGTTCCACGTACTTGCAAACCTTTTTCGGATATAAACTGCATCAAAAGTGTTTATTACGCCAGTAGTATTTGTTCTCCCTATTATATTACGCATAAACAACAAATTAAAAGAATTCAGACAAAGTTTATAAGGCATTTGAACCATAGCATTCACACGTATATACTATCCTACTGGGGGTTTCGGGGGCAATAAATCGATCTAGCTAGGATTAATTTTAAGAAAATGTCCTTTTGTCCGTGTTTTCAGGTAATAAATTTTAATCTTAATATCGACAAATTAAACGAAGTAACACAAACCAAATTCCTAGGAGTAATAATCGATCAAGATTTAAGCTGGCGAGGTCACATACATCAACTATGCAGTAGAATCAACCAATTTGTTTATGCACTTATTAAAGTAAAAAATGTTACAGACAAAAAAACTGCTGTTCTAACGTATCACGCTTACATAGAATCTTTACTACGTTATGGTGTTGTAATATGGGGCAATGGTACAGATAAACAGAGATTATTTACTGCACAAAAGAAATGCATTAGAGCTATTGCTGGAATCGCACCGGATAAATCCTGCAAACCAATATTTAGGAGCCTAGGTTTGTTGCCACTACCATCTCTGTATATCTACGAAGTTTGTAATTTCGTACATAAACATAATAATCTGTTTACAAAGGCATGTGATATGAATATAAGACTAAAAAGAAATGCAAATAGACTTGTATTAGATGATGTACCGCGATCAAACAAATATAGCAAAAGCTGTTTAACCATGTGTATTCGAATCTATAATAAAATACCAAATGAAATCAAATCGAATAATAATAATATATTTAAAAAAAATTATTGACTTATCTCAATGAAAATCAATTTTATGACATTAGAGACCTATTTGTTAAATGTAAATGATATATATTTTTTAATGAATTGATAATCTTTGTTTATTTATTATTTTATATGTCTAATTGTTTTGTATTATGATTAGAAAATTTCATTTGTATATGTGCTATTTATGTAAATTTGCATGCTATCACAATCACATAGCAAACATGTTGTGCTTTAAGAATTGTACCATCCTTATCTGTCCTTGTTTTATGCAAATATATAAATAAATAAATAAATAAATAAATAAAAAACTACTCCAATATAAGAAGGTAAATTTTGACGGTGTATTAACGATCGTAATAGCCCAAGTGAGACGTCGGGCAGTCGCGAAATCAGAGTGCCCTGGTTCGCGTCCTGTCTGTGGTCTGTTTTTTTCCCTTTTTTTCGAGTTCCCTTCTTTTGTGAGAAAATCTATTATTTCGAGCCCTTTTTTCGTTTTTATTAAATACGAAAATTTAAATTAAACTAATTGCACTCATGATTTTTATTTCAAATAACCAGTTCAGTTTTTTCTATTATGTCAATAAGATCAAAAATATTATTCATGTTTCATCAGTATGTTATTTGTATCTAAATATAATTTACCAAAAAAAATATCGAGGAAAGCTCGGTCATCCAGTTACTACTATACTATACTTACTATATTATACGTTCTTAGAAAATAGACTTCTTAGAGAATAGATGTTGTTGTTTAATATAGAAAATGGCTACCTATTTAAATAATACTGGTTTTTACGGATTTTATCGCGTATATTTAACTTTTTAAATAATATAAAATATAAAATCTGTAAAAACTAGTATTATTTAAATAGGTAGCCATTTTTTATCGCGTAAATGTAAAAAATCATAATGGCTACCTAGATTCTCTGCTTTTACTATCTGCAGTTAACATTAACGTACCTAAGAAACGTTTAAGACATACCCTATTATTTGCCCCAAACTCCAGAAATTACAATTACGCAGTAAACTCACTTTTGACTCGTATTTGCTCAATATATTTTTATAAAAAAATCTCAAACCTAGATATAAATACATGTCCAAAAATAAAATAAAAACAAAGTTATCAAGCTCCTGCAATAAATAACTTATCTATTTGTATTGGCATATACCATTTACTAGAAAATTAAAGGATATTTACCATATAAATTTATATACTGGTTGATTTTTTTACAGTCTAGAAAAAAATGGGCAGTAACAGGTGACCGGAATAGAAGCCTAAGGCACTGATATTTTACTATTATATTTTTCATTAACATATTATGAAATTGATCTATCAATAAATACAACTAGTACATACAAAATCTGAATCTTAGTTTTAGTTTGCTTACTCCACTTTTGGTGTCAACCTTACTTTTGTATAAAGATATTTAATGTAGGATGTATTCAAAACTTAAATAGGGACCCCATAATTGGCTTTTATAACCATTTATGACTCATTTTTATGGTATATTCCCCCCTGGGCATCTGAGGAGGTCAGACGTGTCGATTATATTTTGTGTTTTAAAAAACAATATATAACAATTAGTAATCTTAAAGAAAAATCAATTCATAAAAATAGGAGTGCATGAACAAGAAGTGCTTGCCACCCGATAGTTAAAACTAACTTTTGTATGTCAACATCTACGAGTCTCAGCCGGCAGGGGCGTGTCACCACTACAGCAAATCACCGAGCGACTGAAAAAAACAACAACACCTTCTCCATCTTCGATTGCTCTGATACGACTAACGGGCACATAAAGGCAAGTGAGATTTCTTATCGTTTGACGGCGTCATTAGCATTCTACTTCTCCGGTTATTCTGTGGCCCTAGTACTTCCTGGCAATTATCAATCAACAATATACATTTTATATACATTTTGCGGGTCACACATCTCTTATTTTTCTACTACCAACAGCTGCATAAAGCATGTAAAAGAGTGATTATGTGACATCGCCTTCAACAAGCGACATATCTCACGTGTTTTGTTGGCCGCCTAGTAACAACGTGCGCAACAGGGCACATATGTTATCCATCTCACGGCTGCGATACCTGCAAGTTGCATATCTCCTGTATTCCCTGTTACTCTGGTAATAGAGAGAGCATCTGAGTGCGTGTTCTAACCCGTGACAATATCATCAGTAAAGTGGTGGTTAATAAACATCCTGTATATTTCTGATATCTTGATACAAGCGAGCGCGAAGTTATAATGCCACTAAAACGTACTCCACCACACGCATCTAAAGTAACGTGTACAAGTCATCTCCAACATAGCGAATCGGAGCCAAATATGGCTATCGCTCAGGTACAAGAAGACGAGCCAAGCCAAATAAGCATTGCAATGCGCAGTACTAAACGCAAAAGAGAAGACTCTAGCGAAGAATTAATTAACCTTAAAAATGATCTTACACATATGTTCCTTTCTTGGAAAACCGAACAAGATAATAGTTATTGTACTCTGTTATCCACGATGAAAGAGATCAAGGAACAAAATACAGACATTCAAAAATCCATTGAGTTCTTAGCCCAAAAGTATGATGAACTTACTCAAAAAGTCGGTTCTTTAGAAAATGAAAATAAGCACCAACTTGAGTATATTAACTCACTGGAATCTAAAATTGACATTTTAGAACGTAACTCAAAGGCAACAACAGTTGAAATACGTAACATACCGCTTAACCAGAAAGAGACAAAGGATGACCTACTGAAAATCGTACAAGAGGCAGGAAATTTAATAAATCTACCCATAGAAAAAAAAGATATCAGTGATGTCTATAGAATAAACAAGCAACAACAAAAACAACAAACAACCACTAAAACCACTAATCAAAAACCTGTAATGGTTCACTTTAGTAGCATACTCGTGAAGGAAAATTTTATAAAATCAGTAAAAAAATTCAACAAGGACAATCCTGGAAATACACTTAACACAACGCATCTAAAAATAAACAATACATCCACGCCGGTATTTATCTCCGAAGGCCTGACAGCAAAAACTAGGAAGCTATTCTTTTTAGCTAGAGAATTCACCAAAACGCATAAATACTCCTTTTGTTGGACGTCTAATGGAAGAATATACATCAGAAAAACCGAAGGTATGCCACATATACGTATTGATAACGAAGAACAACTTCTAAAATTAAAAGATAAATGACTAGGTTTATTTAAATCGGCATACCTAAAAGCCTATTTCCTATATTATAGTATAAACATGAGATTAATTCTTACTTATTACAATTTACGATATTTTTTAACATGTATATACATATTTTTTGTTGCGTGCACTTTAACTTATTATCTACACAACACACACTCAATTACATACACATACAATCTAATTACTTACAAGCTAACTAGAATGATATACATACGAACTTTTTCAAAAATTTCAAATATCTTACAAAATACATACAGCTTACCACGTTTTTACATACCATGATATTATCTATATTACTTGCAAGCATAACTATGCTATACTTTAATATAATATATTGTTATTCACAACTTTATAATAGTGTCTTGCCTTATTCCCCAGAAAGTAGAATTACCAAAACGAGCAAAAGTAATATAACGACTTATTTATACAGCACGAACGTTCCTTATGCTCTTAGTGATAAGTATAAAAACTTATCAACGAAATTCTTTATTTTCCGATCAATTCAAGCGCGACATCTTATTATTAAAAATAGTAAAAGGCGCTAACTTAAATGATATCTCTATTGAAATTGATTCACTTTCTGTAGCGAATGTTTATAGCTGCACGCCGGATAAATGTCTTGATTTTGTAACTAAACCAAATCTTGCTCTAAAAATAATTCATCAAAACATTCGTAGTATCAACAAAAATTTTCATGAATTTATCTCTATGATGAGCATGACTCAGGTGAACATGGATATCTTGGTCTTTACCGAGTGTTGGCTTAAATCTGCTGTAACAACTCCTCATCTTGATGGTTTCGCGTCTTTGGCCACTCGTAATAATCCTATACAAAATGATGGAGTCGTTGTTTATGCAAGGCTAGATCTTAACTGTAAAATATACGAGCCAATCCTTAGTGAAGCAAACTGCCTTGTGTGTTACACCAATGACACGGCTGTTATATGTATTTACCTTCTCCATCATACGCAGACATCAACATTTTTTTGAACAGCCTGGAAAACTTGATATCCACGTTGAGCTCCTATAACAATATAGTTTTAATGGGAGATATTAACATTGACGTTAAGGATGATAATCATGATAAACGCTCCCATGAATACCTAAATTCACTAGCCATGCTAGGTTTTTTACCAGCTCATAATAAGCCGACTCGTTTAGAAAACTGTCTCGATCATATTTTGCTGAAAACCAAGCTGGATGCATGTGTTATAATTCTTGAAACTGCAATAACTGACCATGTACCTACTCTTCTGTTACTATATAAAAAGCATAAATGGAAACATCAAGCCGCGAAAACCAAAAAATATTTAAACTTTGTGGAAATCAAACGCGAATTAGATAATTACGACTTTGAAGTCGTTTTGAAAGAATCAGATCCTAATATTGCAACTAATATATTTATAGATATCGTGGGCTGTATTATAAAGAAACATTCCTCAGTTAAAACCATTTCAAGAAAATTTCGTACAGTCAAACCCTGGATGACACCCGGTCTCATCCGATGCATCCGAAATCGTGATTCTTTGCACATAAAGGCTAGAAAGTTGCAGGACAATATCACCATACAAATTACATATAAAAGATATCGTAACTTTCTACAAACTTTATTGAGAAAAGTTAGGTCAGAATATGAAAGATGTGAATTCCTTAAGGCAAAAAACAATATCAAAGAAACATGGAACGTCATTAAAAATATTACGAACACAAAAAAGATTAAAGAGTCTGCTAAAGATCTTCTAAGTTGTCACGGTAGCACTAAGGCGACGTTAAATACTATAAACTCACATTTCGTTCAAGTCGGCAAAAAGTTGGCTTCCAAAATATCATGGTCCTTAGATGGTTCTCCTCCCATGTCACCTTTATCTAACAGTAGCACATTTGTACTATTACCTGTTGATGAGCTACAAGTAGAAAATATCATAAACTCTCTGAGGAATAATTGCGCCGTTGGATGGGACGGAATACAATCTGACGTTATTAAATTATCATGCAAAGCGTTAATCTCACCTATAACGCACATTTGTAATACCTCAATTTCAACTGGGGTATTCCCTGACCTGATGAAGAAAGCTGTAGTCCATCCTATATTTAAATGTGGGGATAGGCATCAAGTTACCAACTATAGACCAATATCGGTTCTCAGTTCGCTATCTAAAATTCTAGAACGCATTCTTAATAATTCTTTGACAGATTTTCTTAAGAGATTCAACATCATTGCCGAGAACCAGTTTGGTTTTAGACCTGGTGTTTCTACCGAAGACGCTGTAATTGAACTTTCCCAAACAGTAACTGCTAAGCTAGATGAGAAACAAAATGCTATGGCATTTTCCTTGACCTCTCTAAAGCGTTCGATACCGTGTCTATCCCCATACTGATTTCTAAATTGGAATGTATCGGCATTCGTGGTCTGCCCCTTAATATTTTCAGAAATTATCTCACTGGAAGGACCCAATGCGTAAAAATTGATGATAACTACAGCGACGAGGAGCATATAGAGTTTGGCGTGCCCCAGGGCAGCATTCTGGGCCCCACGTTCTTTTTAATCTACATCAATGATCTGTGTAGAATTAAGCTAGATAATTGTCGGATCTTCACCTATGCTGACGACACGTCCTTAGTAGTTTGGGGTGTAGATTGGATTCGTGCCAAACATTATGCAGAAAAGGCTATAGTAGAAGTTATGCTTTGGTTATCATCAAATTTACTGACCCTCAATATCGCAAAGACACAACTTATACGCTTTGATCTATCTAAGACTGCGCCAATCTCTGAAAATATCAATTCTATCAAGGCCCATCAGTGTTCATTGCAAGACGCAAATTGCAATTGTGTCTCACTCTCTGCCAAGCCCCAAACTAAATATCTAGGCATCTATATTGACGAAAAACTTAGTTGGTATGAACATGTTAACGCGCTTTGCAATAGGATCAGAAGGTTAATTTATATATTTAAGAATCTTCGCCACTCTGCGAATTTGGATACCTTGAAAATGGTTTACACGTGCCTATGCCAATCCATTTTAATGTACTGCATACCAGTTTGGGGTGGTACCCATAAAACTACAATGCTACACCTTGAGAGAGCACAAAGAACAGTGCTCAAGGTTATGATGAACAAACATAGGATGCACCCTACTGTTGACCTCTACAAAGAGTGTAATGTTTTAACAGTGAGGCAATTGTTTGTTCTTCGCACAATGCTTCGGAAACATTCACAACTTCCTCTAGACTCTAATATCCTTAAGCGACGTATAAGTATCCCTGTGTGTCCAGTACCTTTATGTAGAACAGCTTTCGCAGGACGTCAGTATAATTCAATCAGTTGTCGTTTATACAATAAGATTAATAAGTCGTTAAATATATACAAAATTAACAAACATGAATTAAAATCTAAAATATCAATTTGGTTAAAGTCTCTCACATACGAAGATACGGAAAATCTCGTCAAGAAATAGGCACCACACATATACAATAAACATACATAAATTATTATTATGTATGTCAAAATCATTACCTCATAATCACTCAACTCACACAACACACACACACACACACACACACACACACACACACACGCACACACACACACACACACACACACACACACACACACACACACACACACACACACACACACACACACACACACACACACACACACACACACACACACACACACATGCACGCACACACGCACGCGTGTAATTTTTTTTCTTGTGTATTTCATATTTGTAAAATATATATATTTTGTAAACTTGATAGTAAACTGTTATCTTTATCAGTTAAAATTATTGAATACTGCTCTGTACTTAAATCCTTGTACTATGTTTTGGGAGAAGACCCTGACATTTAAGATACAGGCTTTGCCTAGTTTAGATGTCAGTAGCTTCATATTAATTGTAGAAGTACTTAACTGTAAGCTTAATTTTGTTATACTGTTGTTATCGAGTGTACTTTAACTTAAAGATGCAATAAAGATTATTATTATTATTATTATATTCATAAGAGCTGTCAGTTATACAATAAAATATTTAATTGATTTTTTAATTTAATAATAATAATAATAATAAATTAAATAAACAACGTTAATATAAAATTTTCTAATTACTCGACCACACCTATCAGGTCCAGATTTTGTAATTTTTATTTCTTGCCATCGATCACCGATTAGAATTGTAAATTCGAGTAATTTTGGCTCTTAAATATTTATGTTATTTAGAGTTTGAATTCGTTAATAACTGGACTGCCTATCGGATTCTAGCACTGCTATAAACCATCGCCTCAACGAAAAATATATAGTGCAAATACAACGCCAATCGGTCCATATATTATAAAGATAATTTGCAAAGCGAAGTCAGGCCAGAAACATTGCCAAATTTAATTATTTAAAATTGATTTAACATGCCACATAAAATCATATCACTGTCCTTAAAATAATCGTTTTTGATAGAAGAAAGTTCTCAACTTTTCCTTAGTAAAATTCAAATTTTCTGTCATACATATGGTGAATACGAATATTTAAATAACATTGGCTGATTGACTTTATGAGTAAAGTTCTATGGTATTCTGCAAAATTAGTTTCGATAGAGTGCAATTTCATGCAATTCCGAAAACATATTTGTGCACAATAAAGCTTGACTTATTTTAAAAATTATCCTTGTCATATTTTTGTTTAGTCCTATTAGTTTATAGCCAACTTGTAATTTAAATTCCCGTAATTTTTTTTGATACTGTACATACTTTTGTCTCGTTGGTCTAGTGGTTGTAGTAGTGCGTATGCTGATCATGAGGTCCTGGGTTTGAATCCCGGGTCGGGCCAAAAATCAATTATTATAGAGAGTGCACCAGTGTTTGCGCATACACTTGGGCACTATAATCCTGTCATGCGCCGATGGCTAGCCTCCGTTGAGGCAGGCCGCCGTGGCCGAAATTCGGTCTGGAGGACATTATTACATACTTTTACTGTACTTTGAGCTAGTTTTATCCTTGATAAATATCAAAAAATAATCATTCAATACTTCGTAACTTCGTGTGCATGTTTCACAAACAATTTTTTTTCCAAGTTCGGATTACAAATCCTGCAATGTAGGTAATTAACAACATCGTATGCATATCAGGGGCGGACCGTGAATTTGTGGGGCTCTGGGCTAACACTAGTTGGGGCCCTAACAAATTAGTCAAACTAATCAAGTCAAAAAACTGTAATGATGTATTCACACGGTCTGGAAAAAATTATACGACTTTGATACATAAACAGCAACTGTAAGAGATTATTGCATAAAATATTAACAGGAATTTGTAAGCAGTAATAGTCAAGGAGTAGTGCCATCTTTATCTAGTTGGATTAAAACAATAGAAAGTTTTAAAAATATTGTAAAATTTTAAATTATAAATGGATCAACTCTTTATTACTGCTAAATTTTAACCATGCTCCATTGGAGACATTTTTTGGAGCAATCCGAGCTCATGGCTATAGTAATATAATGCCTACGGCATCATTTGAAGGAGCATTTAAAACATTGTTAATAAACAATATAACATCTTCAAATTCAGTTGAATGAAACTGTGAAAAAGATGACTGTGTTTGTCTCCAGTCCTTAAAATGTTTTTTTTTTTTTTTTTTTTTTTTTTTTTTTTTTTTTTTTTTTTTTAATAGAAGAGGGGGCAAACGAGCATGCGGCTCACCTGATGTTAAGTGACTACCGTCGCCCATGATCAACCGCAACACCAGGAGAATTGCGGGTGCGTCGCCGGCCCTTTAGAAAGGAGTAAGCTCTTTTCTTGAAGGTCCCCAGGTCGTATCGGTCCGGAAAAATCGCCGGTGGTAAACTATTCCACAGAGAGGTTGTACGTGGAAGAAAACTCCTTGTGAAACGTACAGTGGTGGACCGCCAAGCATCCAGATGGTGTGGATGGTATCGGGACGTTTGCCGTGTAGTGCGTTCACGAAATTTGGCGGCTGGGATTAATCCGAACAATTCCTCAGAGCACTCCCCGTGATAGATGCGATAAAATACGCAAAGAGATGCAACATCTCTTCGCAGCGCCAGTGAATCGAGCCGATCGGAAAGCACTCGGTCGTCGACGATTCGAGCCGCTCTGCGCTGGATGCGGTCAAGTGGAAGGAGCTGGTACTGGGGAGCCCCAGCCCAGAGATGGGAACAGTATTCCATGTGCGGCCGAACCTGCGCCTTGTAAAGTTGCAGGCGGTGTGCCGGCATGAAATACTGTCCCGCTCTGCTGAGCACGCCAAGCTTTTTAGAGGCCAATTTGGCCTTCCCTTCCAAGTGACCACGAAACTGCACGTCACTCGATATGTCGACGCCGAGGATTCCGATACTGGCTGAGGTGACAAGGGGAGTGCCTTGAAATACGACAAAGGGGTTCTTTTTAGCGGTTAACGCGCAAACTTGTGTCTTCTGGGGGTTAAACTGGACTAGATTTAGTCGTCCCCAATTCGAGACTCTGTTCAGCAAAGACTCGACTTCAGACACAAGTTTGTCCCGGCACTCGGAGACGTTTTCCCGAGAAATATTGGCTTGGCCGGTGTAAAGAGCATCACCAGTGCTGTCATCCGCATAGCAATGAATGTTACGAGTATGCAACATATCATTGATATGCAGAAGAAACAGCGTTGGCGATAGCACGCAGCCCTGTGGAACACCAGCATTAATAGGCTTGCAATCGGAGCTTGCACCGTCTACAACGACCTTGATGCTCCGATCTGCAAGAAAGCTGGTGATCCAATCGCACAATTTCTCGGGAAGCCCGTAGGAAGGGAGCTTCGAAAGAAGCGCTTTGTGCCAAACCCGATCAAAGGCCTTCGCAATGTCCAAACTAACGGCCAATGCCTCCCCCTTGAACTCTACTGCCTCCGCCCATCTGTGAGTGAGGTAGACCAGAAGATCACCAGCTGACCGACCACGGCGAAAACCGTATTGGCGGTCACTAATCAGCTGGTGATCCTCAAGGTACCTCATGAGCTGGCAGTTTACAATGGACTCCATTGTTTTGGAGAACAAGGAGGTGATGGCGATTGGCCGGTAGTTGGACGGGTCTGAGCGGTCGCCTTTTTTAGGGATCGGGTGGACGAAAGCCGTCTTCCATGATTTTGGGACTACGCCTAGGGAGTAGGAGTACCGGAAAAGACGCGTTAAAACCGGTGCCAACTCTGGAGCACACGTCCTCAGCACAATTGGGGGGATTCCGTCAGGCCCACTCGACTTGTGGATGTCCAGGGAGAGGAGTGCTTTGCGAACCGAGCGCTGTGTGAACTGCACTTCCGGCATGGAGCACTCACACCGCAGGATGGTCGGCGGCGTACTCCCCCCGTCATCGAGAGTCGAGTTAGACGCAAAGAAAGAGCCTAGAAGATCGGCTTTCTCCTTTGCAGTATGGGCCAGTGAGTCGTCCTCCCTGTGCAGAGATGGAAGTGATGGCTGACAGAAATTCCCCTGGACAGCCTTGGCGAGAGACCAGAATGCACGGGTTCCAGAAGGAAGGCGAACTAGTTTCTCGCCAATTCTGCCTATGTGCTCTGACTTTGCCTTGGCAATGACTCTTTTGAAGGACCTAGAGGCGGAATTATACTTCTTTTTTAGAGCGCTGGTGTTTACATCCCGGGACGCTGATGCATCAACCCAGGCTTGGTAGCACTCCTGCTTATAGCATGATGCTATTTTACAGGAGCGACCTAACCATGGCTGAGATTTGCCTCCAATGGGCACCACAGAGGAAGGAATAAAAAGTTCCATACCCTGAAGTACCACATCAGTAACAGAATCCGCAACAACGTTGGGATCATCCGGCGAGAAGCAAACCCGCCCCCAAGGGTAGGATGCAAAAAAAGACCGCATCCCATCCCAATCGGCTGACCTATAGTGCCAAACACGGCGGCAGCCTGCAGAATGCAACCGCGATTTCAGCGTGAGTGGCACAACACTCCGGACCAAACAATGGTCCGAGGAGCCTAAAGGGGCGTCGACGGAAATCTGATATCCGTCCGGGTGAGAGGTCAGCAGAAGGTCCAACAGGGAAGGTGCATGATCCTCCACATCTGGAATCCGCGTAGGCGAAGTAACCAGTTGTGTCAGACCATATGCCAAGGCAAAATCATGAACAGATCTCCCCGCATGATCGGTTAAACGTGAACCAAGCCATTCGGCGTGATGGGCGTTAAAGTCGCCGAGGATCACGATCTCTGCGGAGGGGATCTGCTGTAGCAACGAATCTGCAGCCATTTGGACGTGGTCGAAGAGTCGGTCTGTTTCGGCATTACCGCTATGGGACCTATAGAGGCACCCGTAGACGCGCGGATGGTCGTCGCTGTCTACGCGTAGCCAAAGGATGGACAGGTCCGAACCTTCAAGTCTGCCGAGGCGTCGAGAACAGATGTCCTCTCTGACGTAAACGCAAACTCCAGCCCGAGGCACAAAGGAGTGTTCCAGTTTGTACCCCGGGTAGGAGAGATACGAGACATCAGCCGGAGAGGACACCTGCGTCTCGGTCAGAAAGAGCAGAGCCGGCCTCGCCGTCTCGAGATGGTAGTGGACGGCGTTTAGGTTTGAGTGAAGTCCCCTGATATTGCAGAAATTCACGGACAGCGTGGCAGGGGTCGCCTTGGTTTTGTTGCTCCGTTTGCCCCGAGCAGTTGTAGTCTTGAGCGGAATTTTGCCCCCCCCCCCCCCAGAATACGCGGGGCAGCCTGAGCACCCACGCTCAGAAGTGGAGAAACATGGTCGTGGATGCTCAGCGAGGGATTCTCCAGGGGTGCTGGTACCCTCCTGGGGTAGTCCATCATTATTTAATTCCGCTACCATGTTGATGGGGGGGGGGGGGATTTGGGCCTCCGGCCACCTGCACTCACCAGACGAAACGCGGAAGCAGAGCTTCCACTTCACGCCGGTATTCTGTGAGGTCGTGGTACCACCCCGGTTTGAGCCAGCCCATACGTGCAACAGCAAAGCTGCCGCGTGGCTCTACCACTGTTTATGTTTTTAACAAATCCTAGAGAAAACAACACATCAACAGAATGTGAAGATGAAGTACACATTTATTTATTTATTCTTTTTTGTACACCACAATACAGAAACATCAATATAGTTAAAACTAATTAAAGTATGTACAATAGGCGGTCTTATCACTGAAAGTGATTTCTTCCAGACAACCTTTGCGTAGAGGAATGATGCAAACAAAAGTTACAAATAGAGGGGGGCATACAAAATAATAATAAAAAAATACAATAATACGTACAAATAAAAGTAAGTGGAAGTTATATATAAAATATCATATAATAGACTATAGTATAATAGACTATAGTACACCATGCTCATTTATATATAGACTATTAATACAGATGGACTATTAGAAGTAAAACTTCAACAGATCTTGAAAAATGCCCTGCAATAGGTTATTGCAGTGGCTGGATAGCACAACTTGCAAAGTTGTTTTAAAAAACTGTGTGACTTGCAGGCATGATTTGGAAGCAGAATATTTATTAAATTTCCATAAGTTTATAAAAATGAAGAATATAAAAATAAAAGTAGTTGTATTATCCTACCACAGCGTTGTTTGAATTCTTTGCCCAAGTTGAACATATTATATTAGAAATATTAAAAGATACTGATAAAAATTGTATATCTAAATATGTTAAATTAATTATGACAGTTAATTTTAATTTTTTAACACGTAAGTATAATAATACACAAAAATGACTTAACTGATTATTTAAAAAATAAATCCACCTTTTGTAAACAACTGGGGTAAAGATATGAACTTCCCTCCCTCTTAGTCCCCAGGGGTAACAACGCATCATCTGCGTTTTGATTCTCAATGGAGGATAAATGTAAATGTTTATGGGCCACAGAAATTGATTATGACAGTTAATTTAAATTTTTTAAAATGTATAATACACAAAAATGATTTTGCTGATTATTTAATAAATAAAGCAACATTTTTATAAACAATTGGTGCAAAGATATAAACAATCTCCTCACTGGAAAAATAACTTTTTGGATGTAAATGACCGTATGAAGGAAAAAGCACACAGGCACTGCTCTAAAAATAAAGGAAGGAAGAGGATAAGGAAATAATGTATTTGTAAATTTTTAGTTTTTGTTCAGTTACTCGCTCCACTGAGTAAGTAATTTATTCATTGGGCGATGTATACGCTTTTACAAAATTTACAAAATATACAAAATTTGACCTGCACAAAGTTCAAAAACTTTATTAAACTAAGTTTGTATAAAGGAGTCATTATAATATTAAAGAATTTATGGAGCACCCTGAGAAGGGTGATCGTTACCAAGCTATTTCTTATTTGTTATGTGTTGTTAATTGTAACATATACATAAACTGTTATTTTAAAAAAAGTCCCGCTGGGTTTCTTGATGGTTCTTCCCAGGACTGAGATTTTTTACCGAACCAGTGGTAAATTAAAAAAGTGACTTTCATTACGTATTAATTTTATAAAAAATTTGCAAGATTAAATCTTTAAAAAACATAAACTGCATTTTTACTAAGATTCCCGGTTACATTTAATTCATTTATGCAGCTAAAACTGGGAATTTGTTACATTCGATTGTTTAAATATATAAAACCGGCCAAGAGCGTGTCGGGCCACGCTCAGTGTAGGGTTCCGTAGTTTCCCGTCCGTCACAATAACCTGTGTAATGTTAAATAAACTATAAAGACCTTTCTAGATTTTTGCGCTGCTAATTCCTTCATTTGCTCATCGCAGTGTCAATCCTTTGTTAAATGAAAATGAAAGGAAAAAATGGAAAGGATTGATAAATAATTTAGTCGATTGTTCAACATTATTTACCTACATTTGTTTTCTTTATATGACATCCTGGAGAAACAGCGCACTAATTCTAAAAGATGACAGTAAAGTAATTTGGAAAAACATCAAATAGTCTTTTTTTTCAATGATTAGCGTAAACATTTCACTGCAAGAGAGTCAGAATCTAGCTTAGTCTTTAGTAAGATTTTAACCGAATTCATCATCATCATCATTACAGCCCTTCACAAGTCCTCTGCTAAACATAGGCCTCCCCCAAAGTATACCACAAAGCACGGTCCTGAGCCACCTGCATCCATCGACCTCCTGCATGTCTTACCAGGTCGTCACTCCACCTAGTGGGGGGTCGCCCTACACTTCGCCTACCGGTACGAGGCTGCCACTCGAGAACCTTTTTTCTCCAACGGTTGTCGGTTCTCCGAGCTATATGGCCGGCCCATTGCCACTTCAGATTACTAATCCGGTGGGATATGTCGGTCGCTCTGGTTCTACTGCGGATATCCTCATTTCTAAGTTTATCACGCAGAGAAACTCCGAGCATAGCCCTCTCCATAGCTCGCTGAGCGACTTTGAGCGTCCTCATACGGCCAGCAGTGAAGGACCATGTCACAGTTCCGTAGGTCATCACTGGCAACACGCACTAGTTATTGTACAACTTAGTTTTCAGGTTTTGAGGTATACCTGACGAGAAGATGCGTCGTAATTTCCCGAACGCTGCCCAGCCGAGTTGAATCCGTCGATTGACCTCTCGGTAAAAGTTGGACTTACCTAGTCGGACTATTTGTCCCAGGTAAACATACTCGTCAACAACTTCGAGCTTAGTGCTCCCAACAACTACCAGCATAGGTGTGACATGGACATTAAACATGATCTTTGTTTTGTACATGTTCATCTTAAGACCTATCCGCTGGGAGGCACTATTGAGGTCATTGAGCATAGCGCTTAGGTCCTCCAGCGATTCTGCCATAAGGACTATATCGTCGGCAAATCGAAGGTGAGTGATGTACTCGCCATTGATGTTAATACCGTATCTAGTGTTGCCCAAAATCGGTCTTGGTCTTGCAGTCTTGGTCTTGTTCTTGCATTTTTCAAGACCAAGACCGAGAACAAGACCGCCTAATTTTAGCAAGACCAAGACCAAGACTGACCGTGCAAGATTTGAGCAAGAACAAGACTAAGCCTGCGAGACTTTCCGTTATTCCGGAGAAAATTCTGGGTTTTCAAGCAGCTCGAGACAAAATGCTTAAACATTATAAAAAGAGCAACTGGATTTATTGTACCTCTTTCATTTTAGACCCAAGGCATAAGACTCAGACTTTTGACATGACATTATGGGGGAAGCAAATTAAAACAGAGAGCCTGCGCAAATTTAATGAACTTTATAAAGGATATAAAAGTCTACACTCAGTGAATACGAGTACATCTCTAGAATCACCAAGTAATGAAAAGAAAGCATGCGAATATGATGAAGATGAAGACGTAATAGACTTTGAGAAATTGTATGCATGGCCCTCGACGTCATCTGGATCTGGATCTTTTCATCAAGGCTTAGTTATAGACGAGTTGGAGGAGTACCTAAGTAAACCCAGAGCCGCCAGTTCGGAAGACATTTTAGAGTGGTGGAGGACGCATGAGACAGAATATCCGACTTTATCGAAGATGGCCCGTGATTTTCTTTCAATACCTGCAACTTCAGTACCTGCTGAGAGATTATTTTCTAAAGCATCATTAGTAATTAGAAAACATAGAAATAGGTTAAGTGATGAGTCAGCCAGATGGTTACTTTGTATTAATTCTTGGTCAAAAGAATTAATATAAAGTAACAGTAATGTCAAAGCTGTTGTGTACTGTTATATAATTTACTTTGTATTGTATTTTATTTATTTATTTAAATAAATGGTAAATTGTATATAACTCTTTTATTCCATTTCATATAAGGGTCTATCAATCTCTTTCTAGACATATAATGTTCTTTATAATACAGTCAAGTTAATGTCATTAATTCGTTTTTTATATGTTTTGACTAAGTTTTAGCACATGTAAGCTTATTAAATGTAAACGTTTATTAAGAAACAGACTAACTCCCGTGGCCGTGAGACTTGGTAGACAGCTCAGTTGGTTAGAGCATCGGCACAGATCGCTTAGGTCGTGGGTTCAAACCCCACCCGGTATTAGTTGATTTTTCGAATTTCTCATTATATGTTTAGACATTTATTAATTTGGTTGGTCTTTCTATGGCTATGTTAATTCAAGCTCAAAATGTGCCTACTCTGTTAAGTTGTTCTAAGATCTAAAGTAACGTTTAATAAATAACAATAGGCTAATAGGTAATTGCGAGACTTGCGAGACTCTTGCTGCAAAACCAAGACCAAGAATAAGACTGAGAGCGCAATACCAAGACCAAGAACAAGACCAGGTGTATTGGCGCAAGACCAAGACCAAGACTGGCTAAGTCTCGTCTTGTTCTTGCATTTGGGCAACAATATCCTTTCCAGTCCAGTAGCTTGAAAACGTCTTCCAATACAGCGGTGAAGAGTTTCGGGCAAATAACGTCACCCTATTTTACACCTCTCTGCAGTTGGATAGGTTTCGTACTCTGGTTCTATACTCGGATAGCCATCGTAGCCCTACTGTACAAACACTTCACCACTTCGATATACCGCCAGTCAACTTGGCACCGCTAAAGAGACTGTAGCACCGCCCAAATTTCGACGGAATCAAAGGCTTTCTCATAGTCCACATACGCCAGGCAAAGTGTCAGATTGTACTCTTCGGACTTCTGTACAATTTGCCGAAGGGTATGTACTAGGCGGTCCCATAATGAACTGGCCTCATATAGTTCAACGCGACATGTCGCTACATGTTGTGTTGCATTAAATAGTACGTTTATCGTGCACTTAATATAAGAAACATGCATCGACATGAAATGCTTAGTCTTAGTTCAACAGGCATTTGAATAACGAGAGTCGAGTATTTTTTCAAAATGTCGAAAACTGAGTATCGAAGTGTCATAAAGTTTCTGTTTAAAGAAGGTTTATCCCCTGCCCAAATAAAAGAACGATTGGATGGCGTGTATAAGGAGTCCATCCCCTCCTATAGCACAGTGAAAAATTGGGTGAAAGAGTTTCGCCTCGGGAGAGAAACCGTCGAAGACTTTGGCCACGACGGTCGACCTGTGGAATTGCTCACTCCCGAAACGATTGCTCTTATCGAAGAGGAGGTTCTGAGTAACCACTGTTTGAAGATTAGAGAAATTGCAGCAAGGCTTGGGCTCTCTAAGAGTACCGTTTATCGCGCGATCCATGAACATCTTCACATGAAAAAAGTAAGTGCAAGATGGGTACCGAAACTTCTTTCAGCGGTACAGAGACAGGAAGGAGTGCGCTGCGCTTCGGAGTTTTTGGATCTTTGTGGCGAAAATCCAAAGACTGTGATCGAGCGGCTAGTGACTGGTGATGAAACTATGATCTTGTATTATGATCCACAAAGCAAGCGCGAGTCAATGGAATGGCGTTATAAGGGTGAAAAGCCCCCTAGAAAGGCAAAGGTGCAACAATCGACTAAAAAACTGATGTGCACAATATTTTGGGATTTTCAAGGCATTTTGATGGTGGATTTTAAAGAACGTAATACAGTCGTGAATGGCGAATATTATGCTTCTTTAATATATAAATTACGAGACAAGATAAAGGAAAAACGAAGAGGCAAGCTGTCTAAAGGTGTCCTGTTGCTCCATGACAATGCCCCTGTTCATACCGCTGGTGTTTCGAGGGATGCAGTTCGTCAATGCGGGTTCACAGAAGTTCAACATCCACCTTACAGTCCAGACATGGCCTCGTCCGACTATTATTTATTTCCAAATTCAAAGCGGGACTTAAGAGGAAGAAAATTTTCAAGCGATGAAGAGTTGCAGGCAGCCGTCTTCAGTCATTTTGAGGATAAAAAATGTGATTATTTTTATAAAGGTTTAGAGATGTTGATTCACAGATGTCAGAAGTGTGTTAGTATTCATGGTGATTATATTGAAAAATAAAATTGGTTTCGTTTCATTTCCTTCATTGGTTCATAGTGAGGCCCATTCATTATGGGACCGCCTACGTATGTGGTCTATGGTACTAAAGCCTTTTCGGAAACCGGCTTCTTCGGGAGGCTGGAAGTCGTCGAGTCTGCGTGCGAGACGATTCGTAATGACTCTCGAAAACAGCACGTAGACGTTTGTATTCGTAATGACTCCGGAGTAGTGCCACCATGGAGGACGGAATTGAAGAGCTTCTGAAAGACTTCAAGTACCGGTTTTCCACCCACTTTCAGAAGCTCCGCTGTAATTCCATCCTCGCCCGGGGACTTGCCGATTTAAGGTGCTGGAGAGCCATTCTAATCTCGCTCAGGCTGACGTCCAGGATATCATCGGAATAGTGTCGGATAAGACTTGCTCTTGGATCGTTACTCACACTTGCGTGTGGCTCCAACGATGATGTGTACAGCTGCCCATAGAACCTCTCAATCTCACTCAGAATCTCAGGTGTCCCGGAAACGATGCTGCCACACTCAGTCTTCAGCTTTGACAGTTGGCTCTTACTGGCAGACACGAATTCAGACCGAATTCACTGATTGAATTTCTTACTATATGCCTCATAGACTTGACATTTTCTATTTAAATCCAAATTACAAAACAGCTTATTCAACACAACGTTTAACGTGTCTCTTTAAATTTTTTATTTTTATTCTTGTCTTTTACTTATGTGTTACTTTTATTTATGTCACGGTGCCGGTACCACTCTAGTATTTAAGTTTTAAGGTTTCCCCGGGTATATCTTTAATTTTTCATTCGCTTGATGTCGTAAGTTACTCACTAACTCTTTTGATGACATAATTAACTTGTATGTCATAATGATTTCTTATATTTAATGACATCGGGACGTCAGTCATCTCAGTCCCCCGGTACCATGGGTGCAGAAAAGCGCCCGAAACGTCGGGAATTAAAAATAAAAAGTAAAAATAAACGCGATAAAATCCGTAAAAGTAGTTTTAATCATAACTTGTATGTCTTTACAAATATCCTCTTTAAAAATTCTTTCAAAAAAAAATAGTATCAGGTTTAGCTACTTTTTAAATTTCGTTTAAATTTCGTGTCTCTTTTTGAAAATCAACTCTCTCATCCTCATTTCTACCAAAACTCGTTAAATTTTCATAATATTATCATAATTATTTTTAAAGCTATGACAGCTAGTCTTCACTGGGGCCTGGGGGCCCTTTATATCCACGGGGCCCTGGGCTGCAGCCCAAAAAGCCTATATATAGATCCGGCTCTGATGCATATTGTTAAGTGTATATAGAAAGAAAGAAAGAAAGAAACATTTATTTGATAGTCACACTACTCACAATTTTTGAAATTTAAATATAAATTACAATGGACAAAAAATATGCATGCGCAGGTGTAAGACTGCTTACGCATTAAAAATTATTTGCTAAGCAGAACATGTATGATGTTAATTAATAATGAAACAAAAAAAATGACATCAAATAGGTCTCCAACTCAGCATAATGCTGCAGAGGCAACGCTGGTTTTCAGTTGGAACCTTTTGACTTCACTGACGAGTCGGTGTGTGAACCTCGAATTACGCGTAACTACAACTTATAGACTAATAGTAATTAGGCAGTGGGTTAAAGAGTAGTGCTAACGAACACAGTTAACACAGACATACTGTATTAATATCAATATTAATGGTGTGTAGTACATACACTATACCTATACTTACATAATATAACATATTTGGTTCTATGGGGAAGACAAAGTAAAGTAGCAATAAAATGTATGATTTTAGTACATACATAATTTATATTCTGTGCTCAAAGGGATACGCCATGTTACGAGATTTTTTTAGAAAATAATAAGTAAGATTAAAAATAAATAAATGCCATTAAAAACATAACTTGTAAAAAAACCAAGTCTCGCAACTCAATTCTTCTACCGTAAAAAGTTGTGAGATCCAAGTCGGTTAATTTATTCAGTTCCTACTTACGGGTCCTTCTGTTTTAAGTTATTACGTAATTAGCTAACCTAACAACATTTTATAGTGACCATATCAATGTTAAAAGTCTTTTATGTTTTAAATATATAGATTGACTTGGCCATCGCATGAAACCACAATGTATCTCACAAGTACCACAATGTATCTCGCAAGAATGCTTAATGCGATGAGCTAAGAGCAGCGAGAAACTAAATGTGTTTCAGACATAAGTATTGTGCCATCATGTTTTATTATACTAACATATTGCAATCTATCTGTTAAGTAACTATGAAACCATTGAAGCAAGCATCAAATCCATAGAAAGATAACTTAGACAGAAGAAGAGTACAATTTATGGAGTCAAAAGCTCGTGAGAAATCTAAAAGAGTAAGTATTGTCCCCATTCCCTTATCCTGAGCTGTTAGTATATTATCAATAACATCAATAATCGCTGTTGTGTTGCTATGGTGTTTACGAAAACCTGGCTGTGCTAAAGGTAAGATTTTGTGTACCTCTATGTATTCGGTTAAATGAACGTAGACCACTTTTTCTAATGCCTTAGATAAACAAGACAAGATGGTTATGGGGCGTAGATCTTTTAAACAGGTTGCCTGTTTTTTCTTAGGGATAGGCTTTACCACAGCTATTTTCCATTGATCAGGGAAGGTAGAGGTGGTAATAGATTTATTCACAATAGCTGTGATAACTTTCAATGTATGTGACACTGCCACATACATTGAAAGTTATCACAGCTATTGTGTATATGTAACATATCAAGTGTTATCTGATCCACACCTTGGGCGTTAGATTTCAAACTCTGAATTATTTTAGCTATTTGGTCCTCATTTGTTATATTTAAATGGAAAATACCTGACCCATATTTGTTAAACTCATAGAAAGTAAGTTTTAAAAGGTCTATATTATCATCACCAGGAATATTCAAAAAATGTTTATTTATTATATCAGGATCATTACAATGATCTGGCAAATTTATCTCAGCCTGTTCCTTAGTAATAATATTACCTTTTATACTTTTCCACAGAGCTTTAGGGTTATTTAAGTTTTTATTAATATAAGTTTCATAATATGCTCTCTTTTCAAAATGAATAGCATTAGTCACAAGGTTTCACTCACGCCTGTCACCCAGAGGGGTAGGCAGAGAGGGGTAGCACGATCCTGACATACCTCTCTCGCCTCTTCCACATCCATATACCTACACATACATGCTCGTCGGTTAAGGGTACTCTTAATTTGGCCCATTTTTAGTATATCGCCAATTTGGTCGACAAACTTCCGCCTAGGACGTCCCTTTCCGACTCTTCCATTCACTTCTGCAACATGTATTTGCTTTGTCAGTCTTTCCGCATTCATTCTTTCTACATGACCAAACCACCGAAGCATTCCTTTCTTAATCCTGGTCACCGCATAATCTTGCAAACCACACTCTTCTTTTATCACACAGTTTCTCATCCTGTCACTCAGATTCAGCCCAAACATACTCCTTAGCGACCGCACTTCTACTGCATTTATTCTACTCTCGTGCTTCTTCTGCCACACCCAACTTTCACTACCATGCGTTAAAGTAGTGACTAATACAGTATTGTGAATTGCCATACGTGCCTTTTTGACACATTCTGACTTTTCACAATAGAGTGTAGAGCCCCATTTACTTTACTTCCTGCATTCACTCGTCGTTCAATATCCTTATCATATCTCCCATCCCTGCTGAATTTTTTAGATCTTTATAGGAATTATAATATTTATCTAGTTTAGTTTTCTTATACCGCATGAAATAGTGGTTTCGATGCCTCATCATGATTTTAACTGTATCAGTAATCCATGGGTGAGTTTAAGTGTTTATTTAATCGCACTAATTTACTTGGGGCATGAAGGTCAAAAAGCGTTATTATATATGAATTAAATTTTGCTACCATATCATTAACATTGTTGAGATATATAATACTATCCCAATCAATACTGTTTAAATCTGCATTAAAATAGTCTACCAAAAACTACTTAAGTGGACGAATGTAAGCCTTACGTGTAATAAACTTATCTCTTCTATTAGAAAATGAACGGATATCATCACTGCGTGTTGCCCTAATTGTGGTATATGTGAAACTGTTGTGTTAGAAACACTAATGTCAGAGCATACCAAATCAATGAGTGTTTCACTGTGATCTGTATAATGTGTAGGCTCGGATATACATAACTTGAGATAGACGAGTATAATTGAGAAAACTAAGAAGAAGTTTAGTTTTGGGGTCATCTTTTTTTAGCAAATTTATATTGAAATCACCTACAAGAATCATTTTATCAGCTCTTGTGAATGAAACAATAGATGAAGTGAGGGCATCTAGAAAAATATTTACGTCGAGCAAAGGTGGACGATAAGCTGTGCCAATCATAATTTTCTGTGTTAAATGTCAATCATGTTTATCGTGAAAGAGAGCCATATTTGCTCAAAATCGGTGGAAGGAGGATGCAGGCAAGTACGCACTGCGATCCCCGAGCGTATGTAAAAGCCAACGCCACCTCAGCGCCGCCGCGCACGGCAGCCGGCCGCGGTGCGTGCCGCAGCCGGTATTCGGGCCCAACGGGCGCGCGGCCCTCCTCACCCGTCGTCAGCCATGTTTCGTTTATTGCCATTATGTCAACCTGGGAATCCTCTAAAGCAGCTATAAATTCGTCATGGCGTGTACTCAGTGACCCAGCATTAAACAAACCAATTTTGAGTAATTTGTTTTTGATTTTTGATGAGTTATATTATATAAATAATTTTTAATTTCTTATTTCTGTATTTTCCCCATAGATTTAAATCATAATATATAAATGGACGATAAAAACATGTAATATAATATAATATATTAAGAACATAATGTTTTAAGAGATGTTTAGGAGTGTAAATTTCATTAATAATAATTGGTAACTTGTATGATAACATATTAGTCTGCGGTAGCAGTATAAATATTTCGCGACTATGAATATTTTTAACACTATTTAATTTATTTTTTACAAAATTTACAAACGAACATTTTTTTAGCTTATGCATAATATACATAAAAACTAATTTACCTATTGACCGATGACAAGTGTCATAACAAATCAAAAGGTTTTACACACCGTTTAAAAGTTACGTACAGAAGAACAATACTAAAAAAAAGTATAAATCTTACAACAAGAAGTACATTCATGATTTTTCATATGCATGTGTGTACAAATATAAATAATATAAAAAAAATATGTTATAAAATTAATTTGAAAGTAAAAACCAAAAACATGGATCAGATCTGCCTCAGATCAGATACAAAAAGCATTCTTCCCATCTCCCTGGCGAGCATAGATTCTACCATATCTGGTCCATGTATATCTTCATTGTAGCTGCCTTGTTGCCTTTCGTACTCGGTAAAATAGATGGCGATTAGCTTTTGAGAGACGCTCATTAATATAGAATATGATATATGGATCAGCAATATAATCATGTTCATTAACACCGTTCAACGACACCGTGCTACAACTACTTGAGTTTTCAAGCAAATGCCAACTACGAGAGATTTCGTTCAATATTTTGCAAATTAATTCGGTTTATAATTTAAATTTTTTATGAGCAAACAATTTCCGCTGCTACTGGGCTTAAACTCTGCATGCAAAAGTATTTTTTTTTATAAGCAGAATGATACATCCTAGCCGATGGATCATTATTAAATCCCCATTGAGTGCGAATTGCACCAAACCAAAAAAAAATTTCAATGTGGTCCAGAATAACCTTATATGTACAAATATTTTAAAATGCTATTTCTTTTTCAATTAAATGTGTGAACAAATGCAATAGCGATTTCATGCAAATTATAAATCCAGTAAATCTTGTTAGCCGTGTAGTGGCGGTAAAGAATTTCCACTACCCCATATCTTCCCGTGGGTGTCGTAAAAGGAGACAGAGGGAAACAGGCAGGAGATGGGCAGCAGCATCTTCCTGATAACAGCAACTGTACGACAAAAAAAAGCTGCGGTTGCCAACCCGCTCGCCAAGCGTGGCAACTATGGCAATATACCCCCCATGAACAATTACACAAATACACGGCCCCCAGTCCCCGGCGGCCCCGCTATTCCTGGCTACGGTGGCGACCATGGTAAAGGCGGGGCAGGGGTGCTAAGAATCTCCGGTGGAGGTTCGGTTGCCACCTACGACGACTCGACCTGGCAACATTTGACGCACGTACCCTGAGGACTGACGAGAAGATCCTGGAGCTGGAAGAAGAGATAGACAAGTTGCGCTGGAATATTATAGGATTATCCGAGATCCGAAGAGAGGGGGAGGACACGGTGATTCTCGAATCCGGCAACTTGTTCTATCACCGGGAGGGCGACCATCTGTCCCAAGGAGGTGTCGGATTTATCGTCCACAAGTCTCTCGTCAACAACGTTGTAAAGATTGGGAGTGTGTCGACGAGGGTCGCGTACCTGATACTCAGAATCACCAAACGGTATTCGCTGAAGGTCATACAGGTTTACGCACCAACCTCGGCACATTCCGATGAGGAGGTGGAGGAAATGTATGAGGATATTTCCAAAGCCATGCATTCCTCCAAAACCCACTACACGGTGTTGATGGGAGACTTCAACGCAAAACTAGGCACAAGAGAAAACGGTGAGCTGAAGTTAGGGAAATTTGGAGTAGGGCAACGAAACCGAAGGGGCCAGCAGCTGGCCGACTTTATGGAGAAAGAGGGACTATTTACGATGAACTCTTTCTTCCAGAAGCGGCCCCACAGGAAGTGGACCTGGTCGAGCCCCGACGGTTCGACAAAAAATGAGATTGACTTCATTATGACGACCAGACGCCAACTGTTCAGTGATGTCTCAGTGATCGCAAGGGTGAAAACTGGCAGCGATCGTCGAATGGTTAGAGGCACACTGAACCTAAACGTTAAGTTGGAGAGGTCTCGTCTGATGAAGTCAACGCTCCGTCCCCCTCGTGCTCTAATCCAGAATCCCGAAAACTTTCAGCTCGAGTTACGTAACCGCTTTCAGTGCTACAAGATTGCAATGCAGTGGACGATATGAATGACAAGCTCGTGGAAACTGTCCATGCGGTCGGAGCTAAGTTCTGCAAGACCCGCCGCAGAAGAACACAAAAACTCTCCGATCACACTCTTAATCTCATGGCTGTTAGACGGGAGATGAGGCTGTAATCGTCAACAGATTTGACAGCATACAGGCAACTGAACAGATAGATCTCCAAATGCATGCGGCGAAACTTACGCAACTTTAATACTGCTCGTATTAAAGAAGCGATCGAGCGGAACCAGGGCTCCAAAGTCTTTGCCAGAGATCTGTCTGCCAGTAAGAGCCAACTGTCAAAGCTGAAGACTGAGTGTGGCAGCATCGTTTCCGGGACACCTGAGATTCTGAGTGAGATTGAGAGGTTCTATGGGCAGCTGTACACATCATCGTTGGAGCCACACGCAAGTGTGAGTAACGATCCAAGAGCGGGTCTTATCCGACACTATTCCGATGATATCCCGGACGTCAGTCTAAGCGAGATTAGAATGGCTCTCTAGCACCTTAAAAACGGCAGGGCCCCAGGCGAGGATGGAATTACAGCGCAGCTTCTGAAAGCGGGTGGAACACCGGTACTTGAAGTCCTTCAGAAGCTCTTCAATTCCGTCCTCCATGGTGGCACTACTCCAGAGGCGTGGAGCAGAAGTGCGGTGGTCCTGTTCTTTAAGAAAGGCGACAACGCTCTCTTGAAGAACTACAGACCGATTTCCCTTCTGAGCCGCGTCTACGTGCTGTTTTCGAGAGTCATTACGAATCGTCTCGCACGCAGACTCGACGACTTCCAGCCTCCCGAACAAGCTGGTTTCCGAAAAGGCTTCAGTACCATAGACCACATACATACCCTTAGGCAGATTGTACAGAAGACTGAAGAGTACAATCTGCCACTTTGCCTGGCGTATGTGGACTATGAGAAAGCCTTTGATTCCGTCGAAATTTGGGCGGTGCTACAGTCCCTTCAGCGGTGCCAAGTTGACTGTCGGTATATCGAAGTGCTGTAGTGTTTGTACAGTAGGGCTACGATGGTTATCCGAGTACAGAACCAGAGCTCGAAACCTATCCAACTGCAGAGAGGTGTAAGACAGGGTGACGTTATATCCCCGAAACTCTTCACCGCTGCATTGGAAGATGTTTTCAAGCTACTGGACTGGAAAGGATACGGTATTAACATCAATGGCGAGTACATCACTCACCTTCGATTTGCCGACGATATAGTCCTTATGGCAGAATCGCTGGAGGACTTAAGCACTATGCTCAATGACCTCAATAGCGCCTCCCAACGGATAGGTCTTAAGATGAACATGGACAAAACAAAGATCATGTTTAATGTCCATGTCACACCTATGCCGGTAGTTGTTGGGAGCACTATGCTCGAAGTTGTTGACGAGTACGTTTACCTGGGACAAATAGTCCGACTAGGTAAGTCCAACTTCGACCGAGAGGTCAATCGACGGATTCAACTCGGCTGGGCAGCGTTCGGGAAATTACGACATAAGTAGTTACGTTGTACCAGTTCTGGCGCACTTGTAGAAAGGTTGTACCAGTTCTGGCGCACTGAGTCACGAGTACGACGTTCGTCGACTCAGGATCATAAAAAAAAAAGGATTTCCGGAGATGTGCAGATCAATTAACTCTTATCTAATTGATATCCGCTTCGAGCCTCCACCGTCATTAGCGCTCCATTGTTCTTATCTACTTATCTATTGTTCATTCAATACCGTCATTATCTATTCTTCCTCAGCGTGGTGATATTGTTATATACTCCTTTGTTCCTATCTACACTAATCTGACTCATTAATAAAACACATTACCCAATTTTGTTAAAATTTTTATTTATAAAATACAAAATCTTATTACTTATTATCTATAAAATAGGAGCGAAACATCTCATCCACTAAAATATCGTTGTACAATGTGTTCCCTGTAAATATACTCGTAAAACTATGCATTGAACATCCCTGAAACTTATATAGCAAATACATTAAGCAATATTCGCCACAAACTGAAGTCCACTCATTCTGAATCCTATCAACATTCCAGTTCCATCTTTTACAATTTCTTTTAAAAAACTCTAGATGATATCGTACAGGTGCCCGTCCGAATGAATCAAAATATTGACCGACGTCATTCGTATCGATATATAAAGCTACCCAATGTGACCCTGGTTTATCATCTGTATCCAAATTGCATATTATATACGTTGGTACGTGGGTGTACATGGGTAGTTTATTGGCAGCATAAACATTATTTTCTAGAGTGGGGTGAATCTTTTTCAGATGTTGTTGTACATCTAGTGTATCCATAATATTACTGCTATTAGTAGATTATTACAGTACCAATCTACTCAATGACTAATATAGGAATGATCAATTATAGTGATATCTAAATATTAAATTACATTCTTTGTGTTATACAAATCGTATTTGAGTCACCAATACACTGAACAAGACACGACAGGAAGGACGTAGGAATGTAGAGATAAGCAACAGAATGTAAGGTAAGCTTGTTGACGCATAAAGATACTATCAATTCTACTGCAGAAATTCTTTAGATTAGAATTATTACTCACTGGTACTATATAAGACCAAGCAACTGCAGTCATGGAGTTAGTGTATGGTCGTTTGACCGCAGTGGATCTATCAATACTACGTTTGTGTTACTTCAACGCATCAAAGGCCATGGATGTAAGTGTTTATTCTATTGACAAACTTACTTTTCTTTCTGTTATTTTCTTACGTGTTTATGATTTAGTGTTAACAAATTATATTTAAATATTATGTGTGTGTATATGGTTAAGCCGTGGTAGCTCAGATGGTTAGCGCAAAATGTAAAATTCACAGTACGCGACCCGGGTTCGATCCCCGCCGGCACCAATTAAATTGTTAATTACAATTTTAAGTGTTAATTTACCACGTGCTCAGCGGTGAAGGAAAACATCGTGAGGAATGCATGTCTGAGATAATTTCGAAGGCATGTGAAGTTTGCCAACACGCATTGAGGTATCGCAGCGAACATTTCCTAGCCCTAAAACCCTCTCAGAAATGAGAGGAGGCCTATGTTCAGCAGTGGAATTTAATAGGTTGTAACTTTAGTTTTTTTAACTTTTATGATTAAGTGTTACCACATTGATATTAACATGATAACTGTGTTGTTGCAGAAATCATTGAGCTTCGATGAAAATACATATAAACAGTATTACTACTCGCCACTCTCCCTCAAGAAGAGAGTGATGACATCGTCATTAATAATAACACATGCGATGGTGGAAAAAGAAAATCGCAATCGATTGATCATTTTTTTGAAGCTGAATCAAAAATAAAAAAGAGGAAGCTGTTATCATCAACCGTAGCACGAGCCGCTAGAGATGGTGTATCATACATTTCTACTAATTCTGACGATGGAGACCAAGCGACGCATCTTATCAAAATTGAAATGTACGATATGAAGAAGCTATCCAAGATTCCAACTACTGATCATTGGAAACATGCTTCCACGAGGATTAAATATTACGTAAAGACTAATAAGGATAGATCTACGACAACACAAACGCCCTCGTATACAATATTACAAAGACAATAGCAGAAAGTGAAAAAGTTAAAAAATACTTTTTTAACAATGACAGTCATTAGCTGATCATTAGTGAATGTGATTCTGTTTACTTAAATTACAGGAAGACAAGAGCAGAAGAAAGAGATGAGTGTGGCATACGTGTACAGAACACATCATTGAAGAACAAAACTACAACACTGAGTGGAGATGAAAACGAGAAAAATATGCAGTACTCAAGAGCTGAATATCCATTCTTCAGTTCAAAATCTAGCCGGTTGCTCAGTTTCGAAAACTGGCCTCTCGTTATGCGACAGAAACCTGAAGATCTTGCAGAAGCCGGTTTCTTTTATACTGGCCATGCAGACAGGACCAAGTGTTTCCATTGTGGTGGTGGCTTAAAAGATTGGGAAGATGATGATGATCCTTGGCAGCAGCATGTTCAGTGGTTTAGTCAGTGTGCTTATGTAAAATTTAAACTCGAACAGAGTTTTGTATTAGATTAAATAGAATATTTATAAAGAAATAAAAAATAATATATTGCATACAATTTGTTTTATTTAATTTTATAATGTTTCACATAGTTACATACACACAAAATGCATTACACATAACTCATAAAATCTAACACACAACACATATTATAACCTTAACTACTATAGTCTACAGTAACATTTCTGTTTTTATCTATCTCAATAATATTATCAAACTCAGCATAAACTATACAGTTAATTGTTTGTATTAGTGAGGATTCAAATCGTACTTCTAATCTTACACTACCATGCTTTATGAGATTCCAATGAGCTGATGAGTTGGCTGATAAATCAGGAGTTAAGTCAAATGCTAATAGACAGTAACCTCTGGCATACTGTTCACAAGAGATTCCATTTCCTTCATTAAGAAAGTGAAAACCAGTTCCCGAGAATAGAGTATGATATGCTGATGTAAATATGCTATTATTAAAAGATGGTTGCAAAGCTTTTGAAGGTATTTGTTGACCATCAATATATAAGCTGAAAGAATTAATACCATAGTTTTCAAAGTTAAATGGATTTTTAGTAAGGGAACCATTAAATGCAGAATTGTTCACAAATCCAATTATACATCTTTTGGGTACCTGCCTTAAAAATATATTATCAAGAGTTTTTCCTTGAACACCCGATGGAATTGTTAAAACTTTTACTTCAGCTCGAGTAATAGGATATTTAGCAGTGGTAGAAGCTAAAACTTTTTGATGTGCGAGTAATACGCTTGGATTAATTCGTGCTCGTCGAACAATAAGAGTTGCGTCCGTAATGCAAACTTTAAACTTTACATCGTTTGACCCAGCAATTAAATTAAAGCTCTCTCTCGATCGAACCAATTTAACACTCATTTCAACACCATTAATTAAAAATTTATCTTGGTTGAAAATGTCACCGTGAAGATGACCAATCATTTCTATTTCCTTACTTTCACTAATCAATTCCTGTCTTTTAACAAATCCCATGTTTTTACCATCCGTAGAATCCATTTTTCCTGCTGTATCATCATACCAAAGACTACAAGTAAGATGAGATTGTTTAGCAGCAGGAGCATAGTTTAAAAGGGTTTCCATGTATGCTCGATATGCATAAGTATTATTAGGTGGTGATACAAGTTTTTGGTTTAAATAAACATCAAGTTGACTAAAAAGTGAATGCAGCCAATTATTTACAGGTGCTACTATTGTAGTAGATATCAAGTTAGTTGAATCTTGATTTAATACTTTTGCCTTTATGTGGAGTAATGTATGAGACAAATCTATGTAGTCATCGCCTGTCCCAGGAACTTGAAACTCGATAGGTCCATCATCACCAAGAGATGAAATTGGTTTATAATGAATCCACAATCCATTTTCAATGCTAGTTTGTGTAGACGGTAGTGCAAACAAATCCAATTCTGACTTAACGCACTCGCAAGAATGATTATGAAGGAAAGACATATTTAATTTGAAAATATATCTTTGTTATTTTTTGGTTTTAGACCAAGTTTTTTCGCAGCTTTCACTTTAGCAGTTAATGGTGGAATGAACGAGGTCAATCGTTTTCTTTTAGTTTTATACCCAGATCCTGTCATGTTAAATTGATCAATTTTCTCATCAGCCTTTCGTTTTAAATTCGTACTAACTTGCTTTAGACGATCTTTTATTGAGGCTTCCATAGGACGCGCTTGAACCATATCCGATAAAAGTCTTACTCCAGCGCTTAATGCCTCCTTACCAATCACTCGAGCACCACTTGAAAGTAAAGGTAAAACTGATCTAAATAACCCCCCTAAGAAGCTCCCAATACCATGACCGCGTTGGTATGGTGCACCCTTATAAATTACTCCAACTCCTGACCCAGCTTGATGTGTATAATAATTTTCATATGGACATTTATGATGATCACGAAGAGAATTCATTATAATAATTTTCGGAAATGTAGTTTAATACACACGGTTCCAAACTGGAATGGTATTTTTTGTGCTATGCTCGATCTTATAACTATTTCCAGCGTATCGAACTCTCTTCGCATAACCGGTAAGTAGTGAGGTTGAGAGAAAACGTGCATTTTATTTGCACCATAAATGTATTTTGTAGGATCTAATGAAATGACTCTTAGTAAAGGAGTCATAACATCACCCACAATCTGAGGATCGATAATGTCACAATATAGAAAGAGTTGAGATGGTAACCCTAAGTGTAAATTAGCAGGACACTTTCCAAAATTTCTCTCTAGGAGATTTTTATTTGGTTCATAACCTAGTTGTAAACTTAATTTGGGTGATAATGTTACGGATGTTATATTTTTATCCAAAACAGAAATAGACACAAATTTTGTTATTTCATCATAGCGAAATTTCAAGTTCTCTCCGATACCATTTAACACTCTTAAAATATGCTCAACGTTATCATAGTTGGTAGCTGGAATATGTTTTTTGTAGTACACTGTGGATGGTTTATCTTCATTAGGCATTAACATAGATTTTGTAATGTATATAACATTTTCATGATCTTGAACAGTAAACATGGTACATGGATATTGAAACTCGACAACTCCAACCGACCATTCACCTTCTAATTTAATAGCTTTCGGTAATTTCGTTGAAAAATTTGTGGTCTTGTTATCAGGAAAGTATTCCATTGAACTATTGCTGAGCAAAGTTAAATAAAAACTTTCTTTATTCATATTTCTTTTAAACTAGAAGCTAAAATCCAACTGTTAAATTTATCTGGATAACCTTTCCACTTCACTAATACTTCTTTTCTGTTACCTGAGTAACGAGTGTCAATTATTTTATCTATTTTATATTGTGAGGTGGGGTTGTAAGTGATTTTCTGTAATTCTCTTTCATAAAAAGTACCAACTATTGGTTCATTTTGTAAATCTGTTATTGTATAAACAACCCATGGAGATCTATCAATTATTGAAGATATAATAAATATTTCATCACTCCAATTTGATTCATATCCTTTTTGGAAAGCATGTTTATATTTAGTTATTCGAACATAATCACCCACATTGAAATTTGGTTTAGGATTTTCTAAAGAAAGTTTGTTTGACCGTCTATCATAAAGATTAGTCCAAACTGTCATAATATTGTTGGAATTTACATCACATGGGCACATCTTAATACTAGAGTGAAAGATGTGATTGTAAGAGTATATTAAATCTTGTAAAAAATCTATATATCTATAAGTATTATTATGAGTGAAATAACGCCACATTTTCATTTTTAGTGTTCTTTGAAATCGTTCAACAATACTGGCCTTAATGTCAGGATTGTTAGTGGTATAGTAATTAATCTTTTTGGATTTAAAGTATTTTTGTACATCTTTTGAAACAAATTCTGTACCTTTATCAGATTGTATGTGAGTAGGTGTTAAATTACTTTCGGTAAATATACTTTCAAAACATTCTTTAGTTGTTTCTGAGTTTTTCTTTTTCATTGGTCTTGCAAAAGCATACTTACTAAATACATCAATAACACAAAGTATATACTTGAAACCATCATTATATTGAGAATAAGTTCGCATATCGCTTAAATCAGCTTGCCACAGTTCATTAATATTTGATAGAATGTACCTATTACGCGGGAATTTTTTTCGAATGGGTTTATGTAATGTGTATGTTTCTTGTGATTTTAACCATTCCTTTACTTGCTTTTTATTCATTTTACCCTTCATGGCTTTTGATAATTTATCAATACTACCAAAACCAGCGGGATTAGATGGATCATAATAAATCCTGTTAATTTCTTCTAGTACGGGGTCCATTTTTCCCACTCAAGCCTTTTACGTATTTTAGTTGTAGACTTTTTATCTCTACTGCTCGGTGTAGAAAACTCTTGAAATTCAATCTCAGAGGGTTTGTTCAGATCTTTTGCTTGAAGTTGGTTAATAAACTCACATCTCTTTGGATTTCCAATATAAGTAAGTGGTACTTTAATATCTTTTAATGCTTCAGCAAATCTATCCCACCCTACTGGATCACTTCTTTTTAAGGGTCTTAGTGAATCATTTATTAAATCAACAATATTACTTCCAGGAATTTTTTCATTATCAATTATGACTGTACCTTCATTATCCCAATGTATTTTACCTTTACTTGTTTCAACTAAGTTTAATAATAACTGTCCTTTTTTATTATAAGTTTTTGGTATTAAACTGAGTATTTGAGCTGGTGTGTAAAGTGGATTTTCAACATTTTCTTTACTTTTGATGGATCGATTCTCCTCCAACAAAGATTCAGCATCAACTGAAGTTTTTAGATCTCTATCTTTATTTTTAAAACCAATTTTAGACTCGTTTGAATCTTCATTAGATGTATCAGAATAAATTGGTAATCTGAGTGGTTGACGATCCTCTTCGGTAAAATGAAGGTATCTTTGCAGTGTTTGTAAATATAACATCCATTTCTTTCGGTCTTCCGTCTTACTATTCATAATATTTTGCATTTCAATATCTAATCGAGATAAACTACTACTCGTATTAATCTTATTTTCTTGTTTTAATTTTTCAATCAATCCAGGTTCGATAAGTATCATTTTCTTTGCATTTTCCATGTTAACTGGCTAGTCCACTCACTAATCCACTCAATATTGCACCTAATATTATTGGTAAGAAAGCCCCTCCTTTTTGTATAATTATATTTTTTCTTAGTTTATGTTTACACTTACGCACTATTTGACGGAGTATATTTTTGAGAGGTACTTTTCCTTGTAAAACGTTATGAATACACTCACAAATACAGTTAATTTCTTCTTCATCACACGTTTTAAGTAATGCTCTTTGATATTTTGGTTTAAGCGTATGCAAAGCGTTTAGCAAATGTTTATGCGTTGTGAGTCGACGATGCATCATTTAGCAATGATTTGAAATGTTTGATTCTTGGTGTATTTAAACTCTTTTGTGGGAACGTAGACTGTGCAGAAACCATTAAATGGGAAGACATTTGTCTTGATACGACAAAAATCATTGGGATTCTGTTTTAAATCTACCATTAAATATCCATGCGCCTCTAGAGTTGCATCCCTGTAGGCATCTTCAATAAATTTTGGGTTATCTGGTGACACTTGTCGTGCTAAATATCTTATTTGAGTTTTATCTCGAGGGTTTTTAAAATATATTATATAACTTGAGTTTAATGATATGTCTCTTTGTCCTTTACCCTGATGAAATAAATTTTGTGTTAAATAAAATACACTAAGATTCCTGTGATGACTACCTTTTGTAAATATATCCACAATTCTTCCATCGGACTCTCTCATTAGATCATCAATAATAACAAGATGTGGGTTTTCACCGTCAAACATATTAACATTTGGAATTCCTTGATGGTAGTTAACATTTGGTAAATTATATAAAGGTTGCATTTCATCAAAGCACCATGTGATCTGATTAAAATCACAATTACATATTTCTGTAACTGATTTTATGAAATTTGTTACAAAATTTGACTTCCCACATCCACTTGGCCCCGCCACAATAGCAGTAAACGGATGGATAAAGTGAAACATTACACACGTCTAAAGTTCTAAGGGGTGAAATAAAAAATGAAAGTGTTGGTGTTAACAATTAATATATATTGCAAACATTATATAAAACAGAATGATCTGTATACTATTTCTAACACAAATCATAATTTTACAATCAACTCAACCTCAAATAAATGCACACACACACACGCAAATATAAACAACAATTAACTTAAATTATTTACAATAAAACAACGATTAAATATGTAATAAACTCTACGTCATATTATACTATTATCATTATTTTACAATCAATACAAATTTTATTTACATGCAGACATAAAATTAAAAACTATCAACACTTAACGCAGTTTATAATGACCCCAAGCTAATGTTTAAATATTATTATCTAAAATATGCCTCTTTGTGTCATTATATGATAAACCAATCTTATTTAATTTTTGTGTAAAAATTGTGTGTTTAATTGATTTAAATCTAAGCATACTATAATATTGCACTTTTTTATTAAATAGAGAAGACTTATAATTATCCATGGTCATCTTTTTAGTGATACATTTATTTACCCCTTTTGCCTTGGCTATAGTCTTATTCTCTAAGTTAAAAGCGTACATTTTGGATCGTAAACCCACAAATTCTTTCATGATTTTACCATTATTTTCATCTTTAAAAAAACCTAATTTCTTTTTATTTAATTTTGGATATTCAAAAATATTATTTGCATCATAAGCTGAGGTATCAAAGTATGATGAAAGGTCAGGTTTTATATCAGAGTAAAAATCATCTGTAAATATATGATATATTAAATTATCCGTATCTGTATACAATAATTTGATTTTACTAAACTTTTTAACCATATAGTTATAATGAAAATCATACATTAATGTTTTTGAAATATCTAAAATGCAAAACCCTAAATAAATTGGTTTGTTATATATTAACTTTGTTTTTCGCAACTGAACCGCAACTAGGTTTTCCGAAAATACTGAAAGACTATGAAATTGTGGTTTAGCGATTAGATCTTGAACACCTAAAGCTTTGCCCTGGTTTTCCCAGTGTGTAACTAATTTTATGTTAACCCTTTTTTCAATATTCTCCATAGTCTTTCCGAAGACTGAATTATTCATTAATTTATAAAAATCTTTTTCGAAATCTGATTTTGCTAACGTTCTTAATTTTGTGTTTAGATCTATGTACATCTTCAACCAGCGAGACTGTTTAAATTTTAAAACTCTATGAATTTTAGTTAATTTAACCCCCATTTCTATGCACTGCTTTAAATTTCTGTAATGAATTACATATTTATCTTTATTATTTAAATTTGGGACTAGTTTATTTTCATTATTATTGTCTGCACAAATGTTTTCGGGGCATAAAGGAAAGTCCGAATGTAAATCATGAAGTTCATCTGGATATTCCAAATCAACTTCTAAAATAAAACCGAAGTTCGATGTCTCAGACACATTAAATTCTGTATTCGGATTTACCCATTCGAATCCACCAGTAGGAAGACATTGAGACATAGCCCAACCATATAAATTGTTGGCATCAAAATATGTGATATATGAATTTGGTTTCCCTGCATCATAATCCCCCATATATTTGTTATTAGCTCTAGCATAACGATTACTACATTGAGATACACCACCCCTGATACCTGATCTAATAAATGCAATTTTCTCATAATCTGTTAAAAGTTCTAATTCTATTTTTGTATATTTTAACATTGCATCCCAACTTAAACCGGGTGCTGTGTAATAATGGGCAGGGTCTAAATCATAAGTATTAATACATAACTTTCTAAAGTTTTCAAATACATCGGTTAAAAGTAAAACGTCTGTTTTTAAATACAGGTTTGAATAATCTAGCATATTACAACACCCAAAGTGTTCCCAAACATCTTTAGCATAATTGTAATCATCATTTGAAATATGGGAATCTGTGAGCGAGCTATAAAAAAATTTTTGTTCGGGGAGCGATGTTAGGCTTAAACTATCATAATTAGTCATAAGTTCATATGGATAAACGCCTTTCCGTTTTAAACGAAAGAAATCTTCATCATTAGGATAATTTCTACGTAATTCTTGAAATTGATCATTACTGAGATTTTTGGCCAATTCTTCTAATTTACATGATAAAAACTTAAATGAATCTATGAATCTTAATATAATTTCGTGGTTATTCATTTTTAATTTTTTGGAAAAGGATATATATTTTTCTTTATTTTGAGGGATAACTTCGACTTCACCATCACAAAAGTTTAACGCGTGAACAATAAAATGAGCATCATAGCGACTAAGGTTGTGTAAAAATATTGGTATATAACGAGGTTTTCTGAACTTCGAGCTACATGATCCGTGAGCAACACCTATAAAACTACCGGTGTACCAATCAAAATCATAAAAATGTTCTGCTAACTCTGTTTCACAAATATGACAAATGGTTGCATTTGAAATTTGGTTTTTGTCTTCATTTGTTAGCGGAAGTGGAGGATATTTTTGAATTCTATTTATTTCTTTGAGATTGTTAGATAAACTTTCCATAAACACTTGTGCACAGTTGGGTCCGCAATACGTTACATATTTTGATAATTTATCATCATATGAACATTTTATATAATAACCAAAACTATGTACTTCATGTTTCTGAATATTGTGTGTGAAAGGTTTGAAAGGATCGTTAGAACATGATTCTATTGGTTTTAAAAATGCTTCAAAATCAGCATAAACTACGAATGGTATCTTCAACTTTTTTTCATAACTATCAAATTTAATTTTATCATTTGAAATAGGTTGACCAAACCAATTCTTTTTTTTAAAAGTTTCACTGTTTGGTAATTCTGTACAAATGTGGGCACAATCGTATTGTTCATGGTTATTTAAACTTTCCTTAGATGGAAAGTGAAGTAGACATGCTTCGCAAATGTACATGATGTGACCGTCTTTTGAAATTTGTTTACTAACTAACCGCGATAAATTTTTTATGTAACAATAATGATTTTTTGTATCCTTGGAAAAAAATAATAAATTGATATGTCTATCTTTACGACACTTTGTTAAAAATAATGGACCTACTATAGAATTACATCGTTTTTCTTTATCATATTCTAACCCAAAAACATTAATACTAATATCATTTAATTTCTCTACTTTTGCTATGTCAGAAATTTTAACTGGAAAGGAAATACCATCAAATTTAAGTTTATTTGCATGTTTCACGTACGATGATACACGATCCACGTCTTTGTTTACGGGATATAACGCCGAGAGTAACGCCCATTTAAAACAAAAATAATCCTTGCTTTTTACATTTATAACAGCCTTTTTTAATTTTATGTCACGAGGAAGATCTATGTATGAAGTACCGCGTAGGGGGTTAAATTTATTAACATTCATGTCTATAGATTTTATGTTTTTTAGACTCCATCCACTATCTTTTTTTTCAAATGCACTAATTTTAGTAGTAATTGTATCATTTAAAGATGAAAAAAAAATATTTAAGTCATCTCCTTGACAAATAATATAGTTAAGCGTTTGAAAATCGAACGTATCATGAATATCTTTAGTTTGTTGAACAAAATCAGCATGCAATATGAAGTTTACTTTAAAAATTATGTGTTGATGAATACACTCTTGTATTAAAAATAAAATATCATCTTTAATAGAATTTAAAAATAGTTCAGGAGTTTCAAAATTTACCAATGTCGAACTATCTACTCTACTCTTGATAATGATTTCTTAAATTTACGCGAACACTACACATTGAATAAAACTATTATTTACGGATTTTATCGCGTTTAATTACTTTAATTTATTTTTATTATTATCCCGACGTTTCGGGTGCTTTACAGCGCCCATGGTCACGGGGGGGACTGAGATGTTTGACGTCCCAATGTCATAGTTAGTCCGGCTACCTTCAGTTTTTTAACGTGACCATGGGCGCTGTAAAGCACCCGAAACGTCGGGATAATAATAAAAATAAATTAAAGTAATTAAACGCGATAAAATCCGTAAATAATAGTTTTATTCAATACTCTACTCTTGATTTTATAAGTTAAAATCCTATTTCCAAAAGCAGATTCAATAACACTAACGTTTGATAAAGAATTATGTGAATTTAAAAGATTATTTTTGTGAACATTACTTTTAAAATGATTAGCTAAATACCGTTTCTTGATAAATGTATGACACGTTAGACATTCCACTTGATCATCGTTACTGATACTGTTCCCTGCAGAGGTAGGCGCTTCTGCTTCCGTTGTTGGTTTTTTGATGATCTTGGGTCCTTTGCTGCTCGTTCGCTTCGTTCCTCTTCCAAGTTGTAGTGGTTGACTACTAAAATGTTTAAATTTATTAAAAACTGTACAAGACATTGTGTAAATTATGATCGAAATGAATGTTTATTTTACTTACTTAAACTGTGTTTCAACCATCGCACAGTGATTATACAAATCATCATCATACGATGAATCGAACAGTTGATCCTTCTCCATTTCATCACAAACTTTAGACAACTCCTGATTTAATTCGCTGTTGAATAGTTCCGTATTCTCTTCCATGGTTGTGAAAAAGAAAGCACTGGTGCACACTTCACTGAAGTTTGCCATCCTTATAGTAAAGAAGAAATTAGGTAGCAGAGTAAGTAACAGTTCAGTGTTGGTAGACCAACTGATACCCAAATTTCAAATAATGTCCGATATTTAAGTCTAACAAAGGATTAGAAATAGAATATAATGAGTACACGGAAGTAATTTAAGTAAACAGAATCACATTCACTAATGATCAGCTAATGACTGTCATTGTTAAAAAAGTATTTTTTAACTTTTTCACTTTCTGCTATTGTCTTTGTAATATTGTATACGAGGGCGTTTGTGTTGTCGTAGATGCTATCCTTATTAGTCTTTACGTAACATTTAATCCTCGTGGAAGCATGTTTCCAATGATCAGTAGTTGGAATCTTGGATAGCTTCTTCATATCGTACATTTCAATTTTGATGAGATGCGTCGCTTGGTCTCCATCGTCAGAATTAGTAGAAATGTATGATACACCATCTCTAGCGGCTCGTGCTACGGTTGATGATAACAGCTTCCTCTTTTTTATTTTTGATTCAGCTTCAAAAAAATGATCAATCGATTGCGATTTTCTTTTTCCACCATCGCATGTGTTATTATTAATGACGATGTCATCACTCTCTTCTTGAGGGGAGAGTGGCGAGTAGTAATACTGTTTATATGTATTTTCATCGAAGCTCAATGATTTCTGCAACAACACAGTTATCATGTTAATATCAATTTGGTAACACTTAATCATAAAAGTTAAAAAAACTAAAGTTACAACCTATTAAATTCCACTGCTGAACATAGGCCTCCTCTCATTTCTGAGAGGGTTTTAGGGCTAGGAAATGTTCGCTGCGATACCTCAATGCGTGTTGGCAAACTTCACATGCCTTCAAAATTATCTCAGACATGCATTCCTCACGATGTTTTCCTTCACCGCTGAGCACGTGGTAAATTAACACTTAAAATTGTAATTAACAATTTAATTGGTGCCGGCGGGGATCGAACCCGGGTCGCGTACTGTGAATTTTACATTTTGCGCTAACCATCTGAGCTACCACGGCTTAACCATATACACACACATAATATTTAAATATAATTTGTTAACACTAAATCATACACACGTAAGAAAATAACAGAAAGAAAAGTAAGTTTGTCAATAGAATAAACACTTACATCCATGGCCTTTGATGCGTTGAAGTAACACAAACGTAGTATTGATAGATCCACTGCGGTCAAACGACCATACACTAACTCCATGACTGCAGTTGCTTGGTCTTATATAGTACCAGTGAGTAATAATTCTAATCTAAAGAATTTCTGCAGTAGAATTGATAGTATCTTTATGCGTCAACAAGCTTACCTTACATTCTGTTGCTTATCTCTACATTCCTACGTCCTTCCTGTCGTGTCTTGTTCAGTGTATTGGTGACTCAAATACGATTTGTATAACACAAAGAATGTAATTTAATATTTAGATATCACTATAATTGATCATTCCTATATTAGTCATTGAGTAGATTGGTACTGTAATAATCTACTAATAGCAGTAATATTATGGATACACTAGATGTACAACAACATCTGAAAAAGATTCACCCCACTCTAGAAAATAATGTTTATGCTGCCAATAAACTACCCATGTACACCCACGTACCAACGTATATAATATGCAATTTGGATACAGATGATAAACCAGGGTCACATTGGGTAGCTTTATATATCGATACGAATGACGTCGGTCAATATTTTGATTCATTCGGACGGGCACCTGTACGATATCATCTAGAGTTTTTTAAAAGAAATTGTAAAAGATGGAACTGGAATGTTGATAGGATTCAGAATGAGTGGACTTCAGTTTGTGGCGAATATTGCTTAATGTATTTGCTATATAAGTTTCAGGGATGTTCAATGCATAGTTTTACGAGTATATTTACAGGGAACACATTATACAACGATATTTTAGTGGATGAGATGTTTCGCTCCTATTTCATAGATAATAAGTAATAAGATTTTGTATTTTATAAATAAAAATTTTAACAAAATTGGGTAATGTGTTTTATTAATGAGTCAGATTAGTGTAGATAGGAACAAAGGAGTATATAACAATATCACCACGCTGAGGAAGAATAGATAATGACGGTATTGAATGAACAATAGATAAGTAGATAAGAACAATGGAGCGCTAATGACGGTGGAGGCTCGAAGCGGATATCAATTAGATAAGAGTTAATTGATCTGCACATCTCCGGAACCGTGCATCCTACGCAAAAATGGACCGCAGATTCGTGATCAGAGCATGCCAAAACCTTCTACTACAAGTTCTACAAGTGCGCCAGAACTGGTACAACGTAACTACTGACATATCTTCTCGTCAGGTATACCTCAATCTCTAAAAACTAGATTGTACAACCAGTGCGTGTTGCCAGTGATGACTTACGGATCTGAGACGTGGTCCTTCACTGCTGGCCGTATGAGGACGCTCAAGGTCGCTCAGCGAGCTATGGAGAGGGCTATGCTCGGAGTTTCTCTGCGTGATAGACTCAGAAATGAGGATATCCGCAGTAAAACCAGAGTGACCGACATAGCCCAACGGATTAGTAAGCTGAAGTGGCAATGGGCCGGCCGTATAGCTCGAAGAACCGATAACCGATGGGGAAGAAAGGTTCTTGTTTGAAAGGACCGTGATTTGTGGCATTACTTGGGGGAGGCCTATGTTCAGCAGTGGACTTGTGAAGGGCTGTAATGATGATGATGAAATCTTGTAACCTTGTTTGAGTTAATAACAAAAGTATTATCAGTGAACTTTAAATTTTGTATATTATATAGAATGGTTACTTCAAAAAATAAATAGATTTCTGCTATATTAAATGTTGTTATTGCTTTATTCTAACCTTTAGCTATCATAGATCTACTGTTAAAGACATCAAACAAATTATTAAAAATTCAATGGTGCCGTCATAGTTTAAAAATTTAGAAATACCAGATTGTTTACAATATTCAAGACCATTTGCTACTGAGTTACTCATTAATTGGGTACGTAGTTGGACTTTTATTTTTTGTTTTATAAAATTGATGTGTTCATTTTTTAATTTATTAGCCAAATGAAGACCTTCTTTATACTGAATTTGGTTAAGTAATTCTATATGTATATTTTTATTTATTAATTTATTTCAATCGACAAGGATCATAAGGTAAAATAACATTCATTAACATCTATTCTAATACTAAAATTATAAATCATTACTAATATTAATTATATCAAATGTGTAAGTATTTATAATAATATCGAAAATAAAGTAATAATTTAATAATAATAATAATAATAATAAAATAACATAAATCGATTTCACCGTTACACATACATCATATCCGATTTAATTATATGTTAACAAAACCACCAACAAAACTTAACATGATATAATACAATACTTTTTGTTAAAAATACAAAGAAAAAGTCTTAAATATATGTAAGTAAAATTAGGTAATAAATTAGTTCATATACCTGGGGTGCCTGTCCGAGGCAATGGGTACATGGAAATGAACCCAGTGCCTCAAAAAAGTACACTCCGGTTTCTCACTAATTACGTTAAGAATGCTGTTGGCGCCCCCACGAACCCTGTGCATCAGTGACGCAGTTCTATTGCGAATAAGTGTTGAAAAATTCTTTACGTGGGCGTCAACAAATATACCTGATGCACTACAGTAACGTGGGAGCCCCAGCAACAATCTAAAAGAGTTATTATATTATGTACGTAGGGTGTTGTATGCCCGCCGCGTATATCTGACCCATAAGGCACGTAGAGGGATTGGCAATAGGCCTTAAATAAAATAACTTTTACCTCGGCTGTACAGCGTGAGAGCCGACGGGCCAGCATATTGCAGCGGACAGCCAGCGCTCTCCTTTCTCTTTCAATGTCTTTATCATCTTTTAAATCTTCGGTAACGACATGGCCTAGGTACTTAAATTCAGTTACTCGTTTAAGTGCAACACTCCCTAAAGTTACAGGTGGTACGAAATTTGGTTTCTTCGTGCCCACCTTAAACACCATGAGTTCACTCTTCGCAATATTATATTTTAGACCGTGGGCTTCTGCATAAACCTCACATATGAACAAAAGCCGTCTGCGTGCACCGACTGACGGGCTCAGAAGCACCATGTCGTCTGCGTAACTGATGTTGTTCATGCAGAGTTCATCAATAGAGCAGCCGACACGTGCACTCCCGAGTCTATCAATCAGTTCATTTATATATAAATTAAAAAGCGTAAGTGAGGTTAATCCCCCTTATCTCACACCACATTCCAATCTGTACTCGTCCGACAGTGCACTAGACCACCTTACCTGATTAATTTGATGATCGTACCAATAGCTACTCGTAAAAATACTAATGTACGAGACGGGTAGACCAGCCTTTCGCAATTTATCCCACAGAATGTCATACCTGACAAGGACGAAAGCCTTTGAAAGATCCAGGAAGGCTGCGTACACCGGCGTATTCCTTACAGTGTAATACCCCATAGCGTGCTTCCGCGACAGTATTCTCAGTTGATAGATTTGGTTTAAAAACAAATTGTGCATCGTTTAACTTAATATGTACTTTTAACTGTCTCTCAAGCATACTGTCAAGTATCTTAGCCGCAGTTGTCGCTAATGAAATGGGCCGATAGTTGCACATATCTAAAACATCTCCAGTTTTGTTTTTCAAAATCGGAACTACGACCGTTCTCATCAGCTCTTCCGGCAAATACGAGTGCCTCATACTTAGGGTGAAAAAGAGCGCCAGTAGTCTAGGTAAGTGCGGACCAGCGAACTGAAAGTGCTCGATGCTAAGGCAATCGTGACCAGGTGACTTTCCTCCAGTCATGCCATTTATCAAAACAGCGGTGCCAATCAATATTTCTACCATGAATGTCTATCATCCTCTTTTTATCCACAAATGTAACTAACTAATTTAATGTTATGGCACGGGTCCGGCCAAATACAAATATCACACCCATCATGCTTAAAACCGAAGGACATAGAAGAAATGTCACAGCCAAGGTAAAATTACACATTACCGTCAAAGGTCGCTGACACAACCTGAACTCCACATTATTTTAATAACGATATGCATTGCTGCAATAAATTAGCTTTTCACGCAGTATTACATTCAATTAAAAAGTAATCTACTGGAATTTTACACGTATCATTAACAGAGGTAAGCATGAAAGTTAATGCTTCCTTAGCTACTTGAATTGCATCTGAATTTAAATCACAACTTACTAACGTAACTAACGTATCCAAAATAGTTATTCCCGTCCCACTACAATTTTTTGAATATCTTGTCCATGCTTAAAGCACAATAAGTGAGCTTTCCTTGTCAGTATTTACACATACATTTAATGCCTCAGTCGTAAATCCTAGTAGGCAGTCGATTCCTTGATACCATTTGCTAATAGTTTTAGGAAGAGGGATAATATTTCCTAACTCCTCTCGTATAAAGTTATAAGCGCGTGGAGATAAAAAATGAAATGTAACGGCAAATTTTTTAATTTCGTAATTATATGACCGCACCGTGTTTCCCTGCTGTTTAAATAAATAACTTTGTATAATTTTATTATCTTTACTGCGTTCAATATAAGTATTTTCTTGTTTCCTAAATGTCCGTTGTTTAGGATATAAGGAAAAGTTCCTATTTGAAATTATAATAAATAGGCACTAGTGACGATTGAAGCATGATAGATTTCATAATTGTGGATGAAAGATTGAGGGGCACAGTGATGGATACAAGGGTTTACCGGGGTTCTAACGTAGGAACGGATCATTATTTGGTTTTATGCCGAATTAATGGTCTATTCAGGCGTTGGCGCCATCGGTCATCTGTGTCTACCACTGCGTTACAGCGTATTAGAACAGAAAGTTGCAAGATGAAGGTGAGAGAAACAAGTTCAAACGTAGACTTAAAGAAAATATAAGTGGTTTGGATGAATTATGTATGAAGGAGTTAGACTTGGAGAATGTATGGCAAAATGTAAAGAAAGGTTTAGTGCATGCAGCTACCGAAGTATGTGGTGTTAGTAATAGAAAGAATGAAAGGAAAAATAATACGTTATGGTGGGATGATGAGATACGTATGGAAGTTGAAGCAAAGAAGAGAGCATGGCTAGATTTACTAGCAACAAAGGCTGGTAATACTAGCGGTACGAATGATGATATTGAAAGAAAAAAGGCAGTCTTTAGACATCTTAATAAAAGAGTAAAAGAAGTAGTTGAAAGGAAAAAGCAAGAAAGAACGAATAAGAATGATAGAAGAATATCGGATAACTTCCAGGCAAATATTAAAATGTTCTGGAAACTGGTAAGAACTGCCAGGGGACATTCAAAACAGCCTATGATGAATGCTATAAGAGACGAGAATGGCTATATTCTGAATGATGAAGTTTTGAGTTTAAAGAGATGGAAGGAATATTTTGAAAACGTGTTTATGAGTGAGGAGACAACATATGTACTAAGTGAAGTAGAAACTCCGAAAGAAGAGGAAAGAGGTAGCGAGATAAGTATAGAGGAAATAATGAAAGCAATGAAAAGCATGAAAGCGGGTAAGGCGCCCGGATATGATAGAGTTTCACTCGAAATGCTAAGGGCTGGAGAGGAAGTGATGGCAGGCCTGCTGCACACCTTGTTTAATTTATGCTGGGAACTGAAGCGGGTACGGGTAGACTGGTACAAAGCCGTGATAGTCCCAGTATATAAAGGAAAAGGGTCGCAGCAGGACTGTAAAAACTACCGTGGCATCAGCCTTCTTAGCATTGTGGGAAAACTGTACGCTAAGGTACTGATTGAAAGGGTCATGAAAGAAACTGATGGAAAAATTTGGGATGTGCAAGCGGGATGTAGAAAGGGAATGGGATGTACAGATCAAGTCTTTTCCATGCGCATGATCGCGGAGAAGTTTCTGGCCAAAAACCAAAAGGTTTTTTTGTGCGTTCATGGACTTGGAAAAGGCCTATGACAGAGTGGATAGGGATTTGCTATGGCAAACACTGAACTCATTTGGGTTGAGCGCTGGCTTGATACGGGCATTGGAGTCTCTTTATAGGAACTCTAGTGCTTGTGTTAGGATCAACGGGGTCTACTCGGACTGGTTTGACATCCATAAAGGTGTCAGACAGGGCTGTGTGGCTTCCCCGTGGCTGTTCAACCTATTTATGGACAGTTGTTTGCAAAATTTGAAAGTTGAAGAATGCGGATTAAGAATGGGTGAGTTAACCGTCAAATGCCTTTTGTACGCCGATGATCAAGTCATTCTTGCGTCGTCGGCGGCCGAGTTGCAAATGATGGTTACATTAATGAACGGATCATTAAAAGAAAGGGGTATGAAAGTGAACGTAAGTAAGACGAAGGTTATGGTTTTTGAAAGAGAAGAAAGTAAAACGATTTGTGAAATAAGAATAGAAGGGGAGTTGATCGAGCAAGTAGATGAGTTTGTATATTTGGGCTGCGTATTTAGCAGGGATGGGAGATATGATAAGGATATAGAACGACGAGTGAATGCGGGAAATAGAGTAAATGGGGCCTTGCACTCTATTGTGAAGAGTCAGAATGTGTCGAAAAAGGCACGTATGGCAATTCACAATGCTGTGTTGGTCCCTACTTTAACGTATGGTAGTGAAAGTTGGGTGTGGCAGAAGAAGCACGAGAGTAGAATAAACGCAGTAGAAATGCGGTCGTTAAGGAGTATGTTAGGGCTGAATCTGAATGACAGGGTAAGAAATTGTGTAATAAGAGAAGAGTGTGGTTTGCAAGATGATGTTATGACCAGGATTAAGAAAGGAATGCTTCGGTGGTTTGGTTATGTGGAAAGAATGAACGAGGAAAGAGTGACAAAGAAAATTTATGTTGCAGAAGTGAATGGCAGAGTCGGAAAGGGACGTCCTAGGCGAAAATTTATCGACCAAATTGGCGATTTATTGGAAACGGGCCAAATTAGGAGTACCCTTAACCGACGAGTATGTATGCGTAGGTGTATGGATGTGAAGGAGGCGAGAGAGGTGTGTCAGGGTCGTGCCAAATGGAAGTCTGTAGTCTCTGCCTACCCTGTTTTACGTATAGGCACTAGTAAAGTGAACGGTATGCAAACGAAACAAAAGAAAACCATGGGACAATATTTATTTTCTAATCAATGCACAATTGTTAAACATTATGTGGATTCAAAACCTATGGAATCGGACTAATTTAAGAACTAGCAATACATTTTAATTTTTTGCTAATGTCTGTCGGACGCAAAAATAACGGTCGTATAATACTTGGTTATCAACCACGGTTTAAACTCAACAAATACATATTTTTATGAACGCATCCAAAGATGTTTTTCCTTAGGTCCTAAGACTAAGATCAAATGTCTCGTTTACAGAAAAAGGTTCTCAAGTTCTCCACACTCACCATAGGAAACACCTTACGAAACGCTATAAGCTGCTATTTTACGCTGTTATTCTGTGAGAGCGTGGTCTTACCCCGACAAAGCCGACCCACTTTTGCTACAACCAATACACATGATGGTGCTACATCTGACATATTGTAAACAAATGTGAACTTAGTTTGATTTATAATATCGTGATTGTACTATCATTGCTGATTATTTATTTTTTTACTTCGTATAAGTAGTGCGTAACATAAAAGGTGATTGACATATACTTGTTTGTTTAAAGTATGAGTGATAACAGTGAAACAACAGAGCATACACCATCATTATATCATACCATTTGATGTGGTAGAGCCATGCTGCAGTTATATTAGTAGTATAGTTGTAGCACGAATGGGTCGGCTCGACCGGGGAGGGACCACGCTCTCACAGAATACCAGCGTAAAATAGTACCTTAATGCTGCTGTGTTTCGTATGGTGAGTGTAGAGAACCGGAGACCCTTTTTACGGGAAACGAGGCATTCTATCTTAGTCCTCACGGGTGACAACGCATCTGAATTTTGATTCTTGATCAAGGATAGATGTAGATGTCTATGGGCCACAGCAACCACTTACCATCAGGTGGGCTGTGTGCTCGTTTGTCACCCGATACTATAAAAAAAAAAAAAAAATCAGTGTAGCGTTACCAGTATTGTGAAGAAAGTGGTTTGTAATTTATTAAGCAGTTTATAGATTTTAAAATACTACAAACACGAAAAAGAACATGGAGATACTACATAAAATAAATAATTAATATTTTCATTTAGTTTCATATTGTCACATATTACTTATTTAATAAAGGTACATATTTAAAAATAGTTAAACTAATCGCTACTCTCAACTCTAGTGATAAACTTTTATTCGATGCAAGGACTGTAGGGCGGCACTGAAAATTTCGGGAATCAAGTAAGTGGCACAATATTACTATTTAAAAATGTATTTATTGCTTTTCGAAGTATTCTCCGCGAAATTTGACACATTTTTCCATACGATGGAACCAATCATTGAAGCAACCATTCCATTCGGAAGTTGCGGTCTCCAAAATGACCGTTTTGTAGGCGTCCACAGCTTCTTCAGGTGATGAAAATATCTGTCCACGCAATTTATTCTCTATTTTAGGGAAAGTGTAGAAATCATTAGGGCTTAGGTCGGGGCTGTACGGCGGATGGTCTAATAATTCTATGTTTTCTTGCTCTGAAAACTCTTTTGTTCTGTGTGCGGTGTGAGAACTCGCATTGTCGTGATGGAGGATGATGCGGTGGTTGCAGTTCTCTTTACGGAGTTCAGAAACGACCTGTGGCAAACAAATGCTAGCATACCATTCTGCATTAACTGTTCTTTGCCCCACAAGAGGAATAGTTGTAACATGACCGGTTTTGGAGACAAATGTGGCCATCATTTTTTTTGTAACACTCCGTGAACGAACAATTTTTGTTGGCTTTAACTCATTTTCGAACACCCAAACTCGTGACTGGTTTTTTGTTTCGGGTTCGTATGCGTTTATCCAGGATTCGTCATCCGATACGATGTTGTATACAGTATTTGAGGATCCTGCGTGGAATCTTTCGAGAGTTCTCACGCACCAAGCAACGCGAGCCTCTTTTTGCTCTTCACAGAGCGAATGCGGTATCCATCGGGAAAACAACTTTTTTACACCTAATTGTTCATGCAAGATTATTTGTATTTGACTCATGCAAATGTCTAAAGTTGCCTGAATTTCGATCAGCTTACGCACTGCATCAACGTTTTCTTGGGTGACTGCAGTTTTTGGACGACCTTGACGGAATTCATCACTGAGCTTGACACGTTCACGTTGAAATTCAGCAAACCAGCGATAAATTGTGGTTTTGGATGGGGCTTCATCACCAAATGCAGAAATCATCCGATCAACACGCTGTTTTTGTGTTAAACCACTTCGAGTCATAATAAATCGTCGCTCTTGAATTTTCTCGAGTCAATTCCATTTTCTCAACGACTAAACAAGTTTGACAAAACCTTGTAACAAGTCCGAGAATCTTTTTAAAAAAAAATGGTATTCGATTTTTAAAACCAAGGAGTTTTCAATTAAAAAGATTTTAATATGACAGGAACAGTGAAAATACTCTATTCCGGATACTTTTAGTGCAGCCTAGTAGCAATAACCTTAAAATATATATTAAATATAAACATAATACTACATAGGGAACTTACTTCTTTGGAGCATCCTTGTATTGGTGAGACATTACCCTAGAAGAGTGAGGAATGTCTCTTTGTATTTTGCAGGAACCTGAAGTATGTAGGATTTAAAGTTTGACTCCAAACACTCCAAATGTAAATACTTTTAGTGCAGCCTAGTAAATAGTCGATTTACTCGAAAACTCGTGCAAAACTAGAATGGCATAAATAATTAAGGCTAGGTATTTCGCAGAGAGATTAGTATTTTAAATTCTGATAAAAATATATACTATTAGTTAAGGATCTAGTCTAGGCAAAATCCCATTCAGTTACAAAATCTAAAGAACTTCACTCGATAGAAAAAAATCCCGAAGTGACCCCTTTTTGTATTGTTTTTTCAATATTATGACTAAACTACTAACATTTTACACTTAAATTTTGTACTCAAATAAAGCCACTTAATTTTTACAGACAAATTCGCAGAGTTTGACTTGATAAAAATATTGTGTTAGTTACTATATTTAGATACCTCCTAAAAGCGCGAGTGCGGCGGCTCGGCAAGCCTGACCAGTCGCACGCTGGCGCTTATGGATGACGGACCCGTGTCAGTTTGCTCCATGCACCAATAAATCAGTTCTTGACGAGTTCATATAATTGTTGTCACAGACTAAATATTGCGTGCTATAAATATAAATCATGTGGTTTTAATAGTTATAATGAATTTCACTGTAAGTTTGACTTTCTCCCCTAACGTTGCGTGTGTTCACACGAAACTTAAAAACAGTTCTCTACTCATACAGTTTCCATACCTATCAAAAGCGAACTGGTTGTTAATTTTCTTTTCATTGTGTAACTCCAGTATATCGCTATAATAAAAAAAGTTTGATCATAAAAAAATGCATTTGTAAAGTCAAATAAAAAAGTTATCCTACTGCTTATTTCTATACTGTGTTGCTGGTTGGGTCATGCAAGTTCACTGCCTTGGAGTCCGCGCGAAATAATTCGTGCGCGGCCGGGACAGCGCTAAATGCCTACTTTTGCAGGAATACATGGCCTTAAGTTAAGGCGATACCGCGAAAAAATGTACTTACTTTCATCGAATAGTATAGGACTATGACACCACTAACGAAAGTGGAATTTAGATATAGGTAAATTCATGTCTTTATCTTGAATTTGCTTGTTCAAAAACACGATTGTATAATTTTGACTCGATCATAATTATTTGCGAAAGCACCTCTAAAAATCACTATAGTTGAAATTACAACGAAATTACTTAATCTATATGCTTGGGAATCACTCAAATATATTCATAACATCAATATTCATAATTTCATCATCATCATCATCATTACAGCCCTTCACAAGTCCACTGCTGAACATAGGCCTCCCCCAAGGAATGCCACAAAGCACGGTCCTGAGCCACCTGCATCCATCGACTTCCTGCATGTCTTACCAGGTCGTCACTCCATCTAGTAGGGGGTCGCCCTACACTTCGCCTACCGGTACGAGGCTGCCACTCGAGAATCTTTTTTCCCCAACGGTTGTCGCTAAAACTTAAAGTTAAATCAATAATTTTTTTAAAAATATTTTAAGATTAAGACAATTTCTAAACGCTTTTAATTGTCGCGGGCGCTACGCAATTTTAGACCTTATGACGGCGTTTTTTTCAAGTGTTTATCGAAATTATGTATTCACACACTTTAAGTGTGTTTCGAGCTCGAGGCTTTGCGCCCTCCTTTCTGCCAAGAAAGGTCGCGTTCGTATACGGCTTAGAGATCTCTAGTTAGACCGTTAAGCCAGTCCCTAAAAGGTGGGGTTTAGTGAGTAAAAGTCTCCACATAACCACGCAGCTGGCTGCGTGGTATGCTATGAGCATTCCCCACCTCCCTCCCCCACTTTCCGGAGGGTTGCCCATATTTGTTTCGGGCGCAAAAAAAAAAAGCTCGAGGTTCGAGTGGCTCGAGTCGCATCTTTATCTTACGGTTAATGCAGTGTCTGTCTACAATTTAGTGATGAAATCGACTTACTATTTCCAGCAATTTATTGATATATTATGTAATATTATTATAAATTGATATTACGTAATATGTTTATTATGTAATATCAATTTACATCAATTTACATTAAGTATACTTTCTGATAGTCAAATTGTTAATAACAATAAGACTTACTTCATAACGTTAGGGTGATATTATTTAATGAAGATTGTCGATACGCAAACCAAAAATATATTAAGTAATTATAATAGTAGATAGGTAGTACCACATCTGGCTCTCTGGCGATCCTAAAAAATAAAAAAGGTTTTGGCATGCTCTGATCACGACTCTGCGGTCCGTTTTTGCGTAGGATGCACGGTTCTGGAGATGTGCAGATCAATTAACTCTTATCTAATTGATATTCGGTGAGGACTTCCACAATCATTAGCACCCCATTGTTCTTTTCTATTTATCTATTATTCATTGAATACCGTCATTGTCTATTTCCTCGCGTGCGACGCGTATGCGTCGGCTTATCAGTGCTATTGTATTATATACTTCTTTGTTCCTATCTACAACGCTAATCTGAATCATCAATAAAACACATTACCTAATTTTGTTACAATTTTTATTTACAAAATACAAAATCTTATTACTTATTGTCTATAAAATGGGTGCGAAACATCTCATCCACTAATATATCATTGTACAATGTGTTCCCTGTAAATATACTCGTACGTACTTAAAACTATGCATTGAACATCCCTGAAACTTATATAGCAAATACATTAAGCAATATTCGCCACAAACTGAAGTCCACTCATTCTGAATCCTATCAACATTCCAGTTCCATCTTTTAAAATTCCTTTTTAAAAACTCTTGATGATATCGTACAGGTGATATATAAGACCGAGCAGTTACAGTCATGGAGTTAGTGTATGGTCGTTTGACCGCAGTGGATCTATCAATACTACATTTGTGTTACTTCAACGCATCAAAGGCCATGGATGTAAGTGTTTATTCTATTGACAATCTTACTTTTCTTTCTGTTATTTTCTTACGTGTGTATGATTTAGTGTTAACAAATTATATTTAAATATTGTGTGTGTATATGATTAAGCCGTGGCAGCTCAGATGGTTAGCGCAAGCTGTAAATTTCACAGTACGCGACCTGCGTTCGATCCCCGCCGGCACCAATTAAATTGTTAACTGCAATTTTAAGTGTTAATTTACCACGTGCTCGGCGGTGAAGGAAAACATCTTGAGGTAACCTGTATGGCTGAGAAAATTGAAGGCATGTGAAGTTCACCAACACGTAGGCATGGGCGTTTTTGGATTTGAACGCAAACCGATATTTATCCGATTTCAGATTTCAAAATCGATTTCAAAATCCGTTTTTAAAAATCCGATTTCAGTATCGCTTAGCCACGCCAATTCGTTTGCCTAACGTTAACAAAACGACAAACGCAAATCTAACTAATACAGAAACAGATTTGCGAGATTATCCTTCATGCTTTAATCTAGGCTTGGGACTAGCAGAAAAATTTTGTATGAAATTAGAACTTTTCCGGCGCATTTAATAATCGGTATATATTTTTTGTTTCTTTTCGTTTTTTGATTTTTTTTTATTTTTATTTCAGAATCTGTTTGGATTAAGATTTGCGTTTAAAAATGCAATTTGCTCCGCTTTTGACGACTTGAGACGACACCTCTTTTCATTTATTATTAGTCCCGTCTTTGAAAAAATTAGTTTCTAATCAAAAGTCTAAACAAAAAAAAAACTTAATAGTCAAAATTATAAAAAATTATATGTTATATAACTTACTCACTTAAAACATACAATCACACACAATTCACTCCTAATTTTTAAATATTTTTATAAACTTTTTTCATATATTTACTAAACAAAAAGGTATTAAGGCAATAAATATCAGTAAATAATATAATACAATACACTGTTACGACTGACCGGCATGCGAGCAGTTGTCACCAGGATTAAATTTACGTCCAAAGTCTAAAACATAACAACATGAAAACAAAAAATTATTTTAAGTAAGCAAACACTTAACTAAAAACAAAAATAAATTATCACACAATCTCGCAAATATAGCCTTAAACGACTTAACAATAAGAATGATATTGATCGCACACTGAACCAAAAATTCAGCAACGCATAATCTCGCAAAGCCAATATAGACATGACGTACTAATCAGTAAGGATAATATTGATCCCATATCTCAATGTGTAATAGATTTCGATATTCCATAGCCGAGAAACCGAAATCTGAATCTTAAACTTCACGTCATCGAGAGACACAGAAAAAACGGATTTGGATTTCTACGCAACAGTTTGTGTTTAGATTTGGATATTGTCGATTTTATTTTCGATTTGGATTGGTTTGATTGTACAGATCGTAAGAGTTTAGCTAGTTAGGTCGATTTTTGAAATCGGATTTTCTAGTTTGAGCAATCTATACGAATCGATTTGCGTTTGAAATCGGATTTTAGATTCGTTTTGATATATCCGACTCATGCCTACCAACACGCATTGAGGCAGCGCTGCGGACATTTCCTAGCCTTGAATACAAAGACAATAGCAGAAAGTAAAAAAGTTAAAAAATACTTTTTTAACAATGACAGTAATTAGTTGATCATTAGTGAATGTGATTCTGTTTACTTTAATTACAGGAAGACAAGAACAGAAGGAAGAGATGCGATGATGGGAAGTAATGAAGCATTGTTATGTGAAGTTTGTTGGAACAAACATATTTTTAGTCACGTGTAAATACTTTTAACTTTTTGGTTCGAAATGACACAAAATCTAAAAAATATTAGATACATCATCGACATGGACGAATTTTACATTACATATCCTCATAAACATTTTCAATGTAGAAAATGGCTATTCTAGACGTAAAACTATCTAATAAAAATTATGCAATTATCGATCATTATTTGTTTCGGCCAAGTTATCCTTTCAATTATTTGTTGCCAAAAGACAACGAGATAAAAAACGAGAGAAAGATGAAAAAACTGTTCGTTATTGCGAAACACACGTGCACGGCATTCCATATTTTGACGTGACCGAAGAATTAAAATGTGCTTACAAACAAGAGAACATCATTCCCATATTAAATTGGTACATTAGAAATTTGTGCAAAGACGAAGTGATCGCATACAAAGGTGGTTCAGCAGAAAAATAATTTTTAAAAATGTTGACAACGAATGATAGAATTTTTAATATTGAAGAATACAAATGTCCAAAATACAATGATTTGGTAAATGTCATAAATTTGTGGTTATTGCTTGAAAATAAAATTTTAAATTAATCATAAATTTTGTCTGATTTCCCAAAAACATTAGTACACAATATATATTAATTGTTTACCTACACCAACACTTTCATTTTTTATTTCACTCCTTAGAACTTTAGACGTGTGTAATGTTTCACTTTATACATCCGTTGACTGCTATTGTGGCAGGACCAAGTGGATGTGGGAAGTCAAATTTTGTAACAAATTTCATAAAATCAGTTACAGATATATGTAATTGTGATTTTAATCAGATCAAATGGTGTTTTGATGAAATGCAACCTTTATATAATTTACCAAATATTAACTATCATCAAGGAATTCCAAATCTTAATATGTTTGATGGTGAAAACCCACATCTTGTTATTATTGATGATCTAATGAGAGAGTCCGATGTAACTTTAAACTCGAACAGTATTTTGTATTAGATTAAATGGAAGATTTATAAAGAAATAAAAATGATATATTGCATACAATTGTTTTTTTTTTTTTAATTTTATAACGTTTCACATAGTTACATACACACAAAATGCATTACACATAACACATAAAATCTAACACGCAACTCATATTATAACCTTAACTACTATAGTCTACAGTAACATTTCTGTTTTTATCTATCCCAATAATATTATCAAACTCAGCATAAACTATACAGTTAATTGTTTGTATTAGTGAGGATTCAAATCTTACTTCTAATCTTACACTACCATGCTTTATGAGATTCCACTGAGCTCATGAGTTGGCTGCTAAATCAGGAGTTAAGTCAAATGCTAATAGACAGTAACCTTTGGCATACTGTTCACAAGAGATTCCATTTCCTTCATTAAGAAAGTGAATACCAGTTCCCGAGAATAGAGTATGATATGCTGATGTAAATATACTATTATTAAAAGATGGTTGCAAAGCTTTTGAAGGTATTTGTTTTCAAAGTTAAATGGATTTTTAGTAAGGGAACCATTAAATGCAGAATTGTTCACAAATCCAATTATACATCTTTTTGATATCTGTCACAAAAATATATTATCAAAAGTTTTTCCTTGAACACCCGATGGAATTGTTAAAACTTTTACTTCAGCTCGAGTAATAGGATATTAATTAGCAGTGGTAGAAGCTAAAACTTTTTGATGTGCGAGTAATACACTTGGATTAGCTCGTGCTCGTCGAACAATAAGAGTTGCGTCCGTAATGCAAACTTTAAACTTTACATCGTTTGACCCAGCAATTAAATTAAAACTCTCTCTTGATCGAACCAATTTAACACTCATTTCAACACCATTAATTAAAAAAATTTCTCGGTTGAAAATGTCACCGTGAAGATGACCAATCATTTCTATTTCCTTACTTTCACTAATCAATTCCTGTCTTTTAACAAATCCTATGTTTTTACCATGCGTAGAATCTATTTTTCCTGCTGTATCCTCATACCAAAGACTACAGGTAAGATGAGATGGTTTAGCAGCGGGAACATGGTTTAAAAGGGTTTCCATGTATGCTCGATAAGCATAGGTATTATTAGGTGGTGATACAAGTTTTTGGTTTAAATAAACCTCAAGTTGACTAAAAAGTGAATGCAGCCAATTATTTACAGGTGCTACTATTGTAGTAGATATCAAGTTAGTTGAGTCTTGATTTAATACTTTTGCCTTTATGTGGAGTAATGTATGAGTCAAATCTATGTAGTCATCGCCTGTCCCAGGAACTTGAAACTCGATAGGTCCATCATCACCAAGAGATGAAATTGGTTTATAATGAATCCACAATCCATTTTCAATGCTAGTTTGTGTAGACGGTAGTGCAAACAAATCCAATTCTGACTTAACGCACTCGCAAGAATGATTATGAAGGAAAGACATATTTAATTTGAAAATATATCTTTGATATTTTTTGGTCTTAGACCAAGTTTTTTCGCAGCTTTCACTTTAGCAGTTAATGGTGGAATGAATGAGGTCAATCGTTTTCTTTTAGTTTTATACCCAGATCCTATCATGTTAAATTGATCAATTTTCTCATCAGCCTTTCGTTTTAAATTCGTACTAACTTGCTTTAAACGATCTTTTATTGAGGCTTCCATAGGACGCGCTTGAACCATATCCGATAAAAGTCCTACTCCAGCGCTTAATGCCTCCTTACCAATCACTTGAGCACCACTTGGAAGTAAAGTTAAAACTGATCTAAATAACCCCCCTAAGAAGCTCCCAATACCATGACCGCGTTGGTATGGTGAACCCTTATAAATTACTCCAACTCCTGACCCAGCTTGATGTGTATAATAATTTTCATATGGACAATTATGATGATCACGAAGAGAATTCATTATTATAATTTTCGGAAATGTAGTTTAATATACACGGTTCCAAACTGGAATGGTATTTTTTGTGCTATGCTCGATCTTATAACTATTTCCAGCGTATCGAACTCTCTTCGCATAACCGGTAAGTAGTGAGGTTGAGAGAAAACGTGCATTTTATTTGCACCATAAATGTATTTTGTAGGATCTAATGAAATGACTCTTAGTAAAGGAGTCATAACATCACCCACAATCTGAGGATCGATAATGTCACAATATAGAAAGAGTTGAGATGGTAACCCTAAGTGTAAATTAGCAGGACACTTTCCAAAATTTCTCTCTAGGAGATTTTTATTTGGTTCATAACCTAGTTGTAAACTTAATTTGGGTGATAATGTTACGGATGTTATATTTTTATCCAAAACAGAAATAGACACACATTTTGTTATTTCATCATAGCGAAATTTCAAGTTCTCTTCGATACCATTTAACACTCTTAAAATATGCTCAAAGTTATCATAGTTGGTAGCTGGAATATGTTTTTTGTAGTACACTATGGATGGTTTATCTTCATTGGGCATTAACATAGATTTTGTAATGTATATAACATTTTCATGATCTTGAACAGTAAACATGGTACAAGGATATTGAAACTCGACAACTCCAACCGACCATTCACCTTCTAATTTAATAGCTTTTGGTAATTTCATTGAAAAAATTGTGGTCTTGTTATCAGGAAAGTATTCCATTGAACTATTGCTGAGCAAAGTTAAATAAAAACTTTCTTTATTCATATTTCTTTTAAACTAGAAGCTAAAATCCAACTGTTAAATTTATCTGGATAACCATTCCACTTCACTAATACTTCTTTTCTGTTACCAGAATAACGAGTGTCAATTATTAGGGAACAATCAATTATAACAGTACATTAGGGTCAATTATCTATTTTATATTGTGAGGTGGGGTTGTAAGTAATTTTCTGTAATTCTCTTTCATAAAAAGTACCAACTATTGGTTCATTTTGTAAATCTGTTATTGTATAAACAACCCATGGAGATCTATCTATTATTGAAGATATAATAAATATTTCATCACTCCAATTTGATTCATATCCTTTTTGGAAATCATGTTTATATTTAGTTATTCGAACATAATCACCCACATTGAAATTTGGTTTAGGATTTTCTAAAGAAAGTTTGTTTGACCGTCTATCATAAAGATTTGTCCAAACTGTCATAATATTGTTGGAATTTACATCACATGGGCACATCTTAATACTAGAGTGAAAGCTGTGATTGTAAGAGTATATTAAATCTTGCAAAACATCTATATATCTATAAGTATTATTATGAGTGAAATAACGCCACATTTTCATTTTTAGTGTTCTTTGAAATCGTTCAACAATACTGGCCTTAATGTCAGGATTGTTAGTGGTATAGTAATTAATCTTTTTGGATTTAAAGTATTTTTGTACATCTTTTGAAACAAATTCTGTACCTTTATCAGATTGTATGTGAGTAGGTGTTAAATTACTTTCGGTAAATATACTTTCAAAACATTCTTTAGTTGTTTCTGAGTTTTTCTTTTTCATTGGTCTTGCAAAAGCATACTTACTAAATACATCAATAACACAAAGTATATACTTGAAACCATCATTATATTGAGAATAAGTTCGCATATCGCTTAAATCAGCTTGCCACAGTTCATTAATATTTGATAGAATGTACCTATTACGCGGGAATTTTTTTCGAATGGGTTTATGTAATGTGTATGTTTCTTGTGATTTTAACCATTCCTTTACTTGCTTTTTATTCATTTTACCCTTCATGGCTTTTGATAATTTATCAATACTACCAAAACCAGCGGGATTAGATGGATCATAATAAATCCTGTTAATTTCTTCTAGTACGGGGTCCATTTTTCCCACTCAAGCCTTTTACGTATTTTAGTTGTAGACTTTTTATCTCTACTGCTCGGTGTAGAAAACTCTTGAAATTCAATCTCAGAGGGTTTGTTCAGATCTTTTGCTTGAAGTTGGTTAATAAACTCACATCTCTTTGGATTTCCAATATAAGTAAGTGGTACTTTAATATCTTTTAATGCTTCAGCAAATCTATCCCACCCTACTGGATCACTTCTTTTTAAGGGTCTTAGTGAATCATTTATTAAATCAACAATATTACTTCCAGGAATTTTTTCATTATCAATTATGACTGTACCTTCATTATCCCAATGTATTTTACCTTTACTTGTTTCAACTAAGTTTAATAATAACTGTCCTTTTTTATTATAAGTTTTTGGTATTAAACTGAGTATTTGAGCTGGTGTGTAAAGTGGATTTTCAACATTTTCTTTACTTTTGATGGATCGATTCTCCTCCAACAAAGATTCAGCATCAACTGAAGTTTTTAGATCTCTATCTTTATTTTTAAAACCAATTTTAGACTCGTTTGAATCTTCATTAGATGTATCAGAATAAATTGGTAATCTGAGTGGTTGACGATCCTCTTCGGTAAAATGAAGGTATCTTTGCAGTGTTTGTAAATATAACATCCATTTCTTTCGGTCTTCCGTTTTACTATTCATAATATTTTGCATTTCAATATCTAATCGAGATAAACTACTACTCGTATTAATCTTATTTTCTTGTTTTAATTTTTCAATCAATCCAGGTTCGATAAGTATCATTTTCTTTGCATTTTCCATGTTAACTGGCTAGTCCACTCACTAATCCACTCAATATTGCACCTAATATTATTGGTAAGAAAGCCCCTCCTTTTTGTATAATTATATTTTTTCTTAGTTTATGTTTACACTTACGCACTATTTGACGGAGTATATTTTTGAGAGGTACTTTTCCTTGTAAAACGTTATGAATACACTCACAAATACAGTTAATTTCTTCTTCATCACACGTTTTAAGTAATGCTCTTTGATATTTTGGTTTAAGCGTATGCAAAGCGTTTAGCAAATGTTTATGCGTTGTGAGTCGACGATGCATCATTTAGCATTGATTTGAAATGTTTGATTCTTGGTGTATTTAAACTCTTTTGTGGGGACGTAGACTGTGCAGAAACCATTAAATGGGAAGACATTTGTCTTGATACGACAAAAATCATTGGTATTCTGTTTTAAATCTACCATTAAATATCCATGCGCCTCTAGAGTTGCATCCCTGTAGGCATCTTCAATAAATTTTGGGTTATCTGGTGACACTTGTCGTGCTAAATATCTTATTTGAGTTTTATCTCGAGGGTTTTTAAAATATATTATATAACTTGAGTTTAATGATATGTCTCTTTGCCCTTTACCCTGATGAAATAAATTTTGTGTTAAATAAAATACACTAAGATTCCTGTGACGACTACCTCTTGTAAATATATCCACAATTCTTCCATCGGACTCTCTCATTAGATCATCAATAATAACAAGATGTGGGTTTTCACCGTCAAACATATTAACATTTGGAATTCCTTGATGGTAGTTAACATTTGGTAAATTATATAAAGGTTGCATTTCATCAAAGCACCATGTGATCTGATTAAAATCACAATTACATATTTCTGTAACTGATTTTATGAAATTTGTTACAAAATTTGACTTCCCACATCCACTTGGCCCCGCCACAATAGCAGTAAACGGATGGATAAAGTGAAACATTACACACGTCTAAAGTTCTAAGGGGTGAAATAAAAAATGAAAGTGTTGGTGTTAACAATTAATATATATTGCAAACATTATATAAAACAGAATGATCTGTATACTATTTCTAACACAAATCATAATTTTACAATCAACTCAACCTCAAATAAATGCACACACACACACGCAAATATAAACAACAATTAACTTAAATTATTTACAATAAAACAACGATTAAATATGTAATAAACTCTACGTCATATTATACTATTATCATTATTTTACAATCAATACAAATTTTATTTACATGCAGACATAAAATTAAAAACTATCAACACTTAACGCAGTTTATAATGACCCCAAGCTAATGTTTAAATATTATTATCTAAAATATGCCTCTTTGTGTCATTATATGATAAACCAATCTTATTTAATTTTTGTGTAAAAATTGTGTGTTTAATTGATTTAAATATAAGCATACTATAGTATTGCACTTTTTTATTAAATAGAGAAGACTTATAATTATCCATGGTCATCTTTTTAGTGATACATTTATTTACCCCTTTTGCCTTGGCTATAGTCTTATTCTCTAAGTTAAAAGCGTACATTTTGGATCGTAAACCCACAAATTCTTTCATGATTTTACCATTATTTTCATCTTTGAAAAAACCTAATTTCTTTTTATTTAATTTTGGATATTCAAAAATATTATTTGCATCATAAGCTGAGGTATCAAAGTATGATGAAAGGTCAGGTTTTATATCAGAGTAAAAATCATCTGTAAATATATGATATATTAAACTATCCGTATCTGTATACAATAATTTGATTTTACTAAACTTTTTAACCATATAGTTATAATGAAAATCATACATTAACGTTTTTGAAATATCTAAAATGCAAAACCCTAAATAAATTGGTTTGTTATATATTAACTTTGTTTTTCGCAACTGAACCGCAACTAGGTTTTCCGAAAATACTGAAAGACTATGAAATTGTAGTTTAGCGATTAGATCTTGAGCACCTAAAGCTTTGCCCTGGTTCTCCCAATGTGTATCTAATTTTATGTTAACCCTTTTTTCAATATTCTCCACAGTCTTTCCGAAGACTGAATTATTCATTAATTTATAAAAATCTTTTTCGAAATCTGATTTTGCTAACGTTCTTAATTTTGTGTTTAGATCTATGTACATCTTCAACCAGCGAGACTGTTTAAATTTTAAAACTCTATGAATTTTAGTTAATTTAACCCCCATTTCTATGCACTGCTTTAAATTTCTGTAATGAATTACATATTTATCTTTATTATTTAAATTTGGGACTAGTTTATTTTCATTAATATTGCCTGCACAAATGTTTTCGGGGCATAAAGGAAAGTCCGAATGTAAATCATGAAGTTCATCTGGATATTCCAAATCAACTTCTAAAATAAAACCGAAGTTCGATGTCTCAGACACATTAAATTCTGTATTCGGATTTACCCATTCGAATCCACCAGTAGGAAGACATTGAGACATAGCGCAACCATATAAATTGTTGGCATCAAAATATGTGATATATGAATTTGGTTTCCCCGCATCATAATCCCCCATATATTTGTTATTAGCTCTAGCATAACGATTACTACATTGAGATACACCACCCCTGATACCTGATCTAATAAATGCAATTTTCTCATGATCTGTTAAAAGTTCTAATTCTATTTTTGTATATTTTAACATTGTATCCCAACTTAAACCGGGTGCTGTGTAATAATGGGCAGGGCCTAAATCGTAAGTATTAATACATAACTTTCTAAAGTTTTCAAATACATCGGTTAAAAGTAAAACGGCTGTTTTTAAATACAAGTTTGAATAATCTAGCATATTACAACACCCAAAGTGTTCCCAAACATCTTTAGCATGATTGTAATCATCATTTGAAATATGGGAATCTGTGAGCGAGCTATAAAAAAATTTTTGTTCGGGAAGCGATGTTAGGCTTAAACTATCATAATTAGTCATAAGTTCATATGGATAAACGCCTTTCCGTTTTAAACGAAAGAAATCTTCATCATTAGGATAATTTCTACGTAATTCTTGAAATTGATCATTACTGAGATTTTTGGCCAATTCTTCTAATTACATGATAAAAACTTAAATGAATCTATGAATCTTAATATAATTTCGTGGTTATTCATTTTTAATTTTTTGGAAAAGGATATATATTTTTCTTTATTTTGAGGGATAACTTCGACTTCACCATCACAAAAGTTTAACGCGTGAACAATAAAATGAACATCATAGTGACTAAGGTTGTGTAAAAATAATGGTATATAACGAGGTTTTCTGAACTTCGAGCTACATGATTCGTGAGCAACACCTATAAAACTACCGGTGTACCAATCAAAATCATAAAAATGTTCTGCTAACTCTGTTTCACAAATATGACAAATGGTTGCATTTGAAATTTGGTTTTTGTCTTCATTTGTTAGCGGAAGTGGAGGATATTTTTGAAGTCTATTTATTTCTTTGAGATTGTTAGATAAACTTTCCATAAACACTTGTGCACAGTTGGGTCCGCAATACGTTACATATTTTGATAATTTATCATCATATGAACATTTTATATAATAACCAAAACTATGTACTTCATGTTTCTGAATATTGTGTGTGAAAGGTTTGGAAGGATCGTTAGAACATGATTCTATTGGTTTTAAAAATGCTTCAAAATCAGCATAAACTACGAATGGTATCTTCAACTTTTTTTCATAACTATCAAATTTAATTTTATCATTTGAAATAGGTTGACCAAACCAATTCTTTTTTTTTAAAAGTTTCACTGTTTGGTAATTCTGTACAAATGTGGGCACAATCGTATTGTTCATGGTTATTTAAACTTTCCTTAGATGGAAAGTGAAGTAGACATGCTTCGCAAATGTACATGATGTGACCGTCTTTTGAAATTTGTTTACTAACTAACCGCGATAAATTTTTTATGTAACAATAATGATTTTTTGTATCCTTGGAAAAAAGTAATAAACTGATATGTCTATCTTTACGACACTTTGTTAAAAATAATGGACCTACTATAGAATTACATCGTTTTTCTTTATTATATTCTAACCCAAAAACATTAATACTAATATCATTTAATTTCTCTACTTTTGCTATGTCAGAAATTTTAACTGGAAAGGAAATACCATCAAATTTAAGTTTATTTGCATGTTTAACGTACGATGATACACGATCCGCGTCTTTGTTTACGGGATATAACGCCGAGAGTAACGCCCATTTAAAACAAAAATAATCCTTGCTTTTTACATTTATAACAGCCTTTTTTAATTTTATGTCACGAGGAAGATCTATGTATGTAGTATCGCGTAGGGGGTTAAATTTATTAACATTCATGTCTATAGATTTTATCTTTTTTAGACTCCATCCACTATCTTTTTTTTTTCAAATGCACTAATTTTAGTAGTTATTATATATATATTTAGTATTGTATCATTTAAAGATGAAAAAAAATATTTAAGTCATCTCCTTGACAAATAATATAGTTAAGCGTTTGAAAATCGAACGTATCATGAATATCTTTAGTTTGTTGAACAAAATCAGCATGCAATATGAAGTTTACTTTAAAAATTATGTGTTGATGAATACATTCTTGTATTAAAAATAAAATATCATCTTTAATAGAATTTAAAAATAGTTCAGGAGTTTCAAAATTTACGAATGTCGAACTATCTACTCTACTCTTGATTTTATAAGTTAAAATCCTATTTCCAAAAGCAGATTCAATAACACTAACGTTTGATAAAGAATTATGTGAATTTAAAAGATTATTTTTGTGAACATTACTTTTAAAATGATTAGCTAAATACCGTTTCTTGATAAATATATGACACATTAGACATTCCACTTGATCATCGTTACTGATACTGTTCCCTGCAGAGGTAGGCGTTTCTGCTTCCGTATAAAATAAAACAATATATATATATATATATATATATATATATATATATATATATATATATATATATATATTGTTTTATTTTTAATAAATATCAAATACAAATTAAAGTCTGGCCGCTCAGAGAATGCGATCCTGACAGGTCGAGATCGAACGGACGATGTAACTTTGAAGTAGCGTAGCATTTCCATTTAAAAAAATGATTAAAATGTTAAATAATGAAGAAATTGGTGTTATTTACAATGTTTAATGTTTATATTTCTAATCCAGATTATGCTGTAGCCGCGAGTTTGCACTGACGCGATTTTCACAAAAAAACATGTTTGAAACACCGTTTTCTATCAATGTATCAAAAAGCGTTTGCATAGTCAAAGAACATGTGGTAGTGAAATATGTTTGAAAATTTATTGTACATTACATATTTTAATACACACTGTGGTTACACGTGTTTATGTATTGGAATTAGTTTTTAACCCTTTTCCGATTCAAATTTGTGTAAAACCTCTCAATTTTCCCTGTGTGGTCCCTGTGTGTTCTGTTAGTGTTAGTAGGTGAGTAGTATTATTTGTTTAGTTAATGTAGATCTGCGTGACGATGATGGAGGTTGACGGAGGAGATGCTGAACCACCGGATTTATCTGGTGACTTTGGCCCTGCTAAACGTAAACTCACGGATTCCTTACCATTACTCAACTTCCCAAAGCAAAAAATAGGGCACAAAGATCACCCTTCTGCCTCCTACCAAAATACATACGTCCACCCAGACTTCCAAGATAAAAAAAGTATGTAGATAGCTATAAAGGCCCATTTGTTATATATTTAAGCCGCTCAGAACCTAATCCATCAGCAGGTTATACAATTAGACCTGTGAAAATTGGTCATATCCTTACTCAAAATAAAGTGGCCAATATTGAAAAACAGGGTATCAAAATTTTAGGGCGCAACAGAGTTTCAACTGCTTTTAAACTGCTTCTGATGCCAATAACTTTATTGACTCGGAGTTTCTCTTGCATTTTAAACTTTCTGCTGTCATTTCAAGTTTTAATGTTACCCGTATGGGTGTGATAGTATGTGTAGTAGCTGAGTCTGAGCTCCCTCCTTGCAGAGAAGAAATCATTAAAGCCAGATGACTTAACAGAAAGGTCAAAAGGGTGATAAAGTGGAGTGGGTTCCAACTCAAGCTGTTGTCCTCACCTTCTCAGGACAAATGCTCCCCTCCCATTTATATTGCTTTTATGCTTCTATACCAGTTGAAACTTACCTTCTTCCTACTATCCAATTTCTAAAATATTGCCGTTTTGGACATGTCAAAGCACAATGTCGATCGAAATCACGATGCTTGCAGCAAAGAGCACACCGGAGATAATTGTCCCACAGATTCCCCAACCTGTCTTTTCTGCTCTGCAAATCATTCGGCTGTTGAAGAAAGTTGCCCAGAGAACTCAAGGCAAACAGCTATCAAGATAGTAATGTCACTCTTCCCAATGAACATGTTTTACAAAGCAATATAATATCTCCTAATGATAATCTTCTAGAAAATCTTGTGGACTCTCTTACAGATATTGTTGACAAATTCGATGAATCCCATTTACCGTTCAACGTGAAAAGCAAACTAGATGTCCTGTCCTCCAGAATATATAAAGTTCGAATCCCTAACTCTTCTCCGGTGGAATTGTCGGAGCATCAGAAATAAGAAACCTGATATAATTCACTTAAATAAACCTGGCTTAAGCCAGGGTCCACATTTAGAACCCCAGGCTTCTCTTGTTATCGTAGTGATAGGAGCGACGGCTATGGTGGCGCTCTTATTTTACTAAACAGGACCATTCCCTTATCACCCATTTCTCTTCCTCCCACATCACAATCTTATCCATTTACATTCCGGCTCCCACACTTTAAGAACGAACTCAATTTAATTCTATCAAGCATCTCTCCACCTTACATTGTTTTCGGAGACTTTAATAGCCATCATATTATGTGTGGTTCCCATAATTCTGACTATTTTTCATATCTGCTACTTGATGTTTTTAATGAATTTAATCCTTGTTTCCTAAATGATGGTTCTCCCACCAGTATGGCCTACCCTTCGCAGAATTCTAGATCTGCAGTAGATTAGCCATTGTGTTCTCCAATCCTGACTGCTAGCATATCAGGGAAAACTCTCCCTTCTTCTTTTGGAAGTGATCACTTTCCCATCCTTTTAAACCTAAGTACTAGGAGTTTTAGGAGGAGATCCGCAGTAAAACCAGAGTGACCGACGTAGCCCAACGGATTAGTAAGCTGAAGTGGCAATGTGCCGGCCATATATCTCGAAGAACCGATAACCGATGGGGAAGAAAGGTTCTCGAGTGGCAGCCTCGTACCGGAAGGCGTAGTATAGGGCGACCCCCCATTAGATGGAGTGACGACCTGGTAGGACATGCAGGAAGTCGATGGATGCAGGTGGCTTAGGACCGTGCTTTATGGCTTCCTTGGGGGAGGCCTATGTTCAGCAGTGGACTTGTGAAGGGTTGTAATGATGAAGATGATGAATCACTATTCCAAAGTCCAAATTAATATCCCATCAACCCTGGTTTTTTCAATATCGTCACTTTAATAAATCTACCACCTCTACTGTTTTTCGCCTACGCTTTGGTCATCCTTGTACTCCTGTACACTTAGCCAAACTCAGGATTAGGGATAGCTCAATCTGTGAATGTGGCCCAGATGAAGGATCTGTCAATCATCTGTTCTTTGAGTGTCCTAAGCTTTCTTTCTCTCTCTACGATATCCTTCCCAATTACATCCCTCGTCCAGTAAATTTCCAATTTTTGCTGACCCTAGTGTACACTCTCTTCGCAAATATTTTATGCGCTTTTATTCGTACTAATAATATTAAACTGTAAAATTACTTAACAACTTTGGTGATGGTATTTTAAATATGTGATGTCTTGTGTTGTAGATTATGACTTGTCACTTCCGTGACTGACTTGACACTGGCAGAATTCTATCAAGAAAAGCCATAATTTAAAAGAAGAAGAAGAACTATATTCTTTATAACTAAAGAAACAAAATGTTTGAAAACAAATTTGTAGAAATATTGTCATGTTGAACGATAAGTTTGAATATCTGTTAAAAATTTTAGACAGTTTTTGTGAGTTTGAACCATAGAATACTATAATACAAACATAATAGAACTGGGGAGTGGGCGGAGTCCATGTAGCCACTAAAATGTCAATAACACGTCAATTCACACGTATAAATGTCAACACGAGATGTGTTTTGACGTTACAATCGTTTCCTTTCACATGCAAGTTATTTAGAAAATGCCAAATTGCGCTCTATTTACGAATAAATATGTATTAAAATCTGTCTGTCAACACAGCGAATCGGGTTTGTATTAGTGCTAATACGACGTAACTGCTTGCATGTGTGCTCCCGGCGACGCTTATCCTCGTACAAAATACGGTTGACAGCCATTCTATTGTGTATTATAGTATTCTATGGTGCGAACGCCACCATCAATAAAACATGTTATGTGATTTAGTTTTTGCGATTTGTTTCAAAACATTACGTGTTGAATGTTTCTCAGTGCAAACGTACTGTTACAAGGATAATTCAACCGTACGTTTTTGTATTGATGTACCAATCATATTTCTAAGTGACGCACCAAAAATGACGGGTAATAGTAACGTTGCCTGACATATTTTGATACATATTAGTTTTTATTTCTAATAATTTGAAAATATATCATCAGAAGCCGTGGTAGCTCAGTGGTTAACGCTCTCTGTAACTATAACAGAACGCGAGTAACCCGGGTTCGATCCCCGCCGGCACCAACGAAATTATTAATTGCAATTTTAAGTGCTGATTTACCACGTGCTCGGCGGTGAAGGAAAACATCGTGAGGAAACCTGCATGTCTGAGGAATAAGAAAAAAATTTTCGAAGACATGTTAAGTCCGTCAACACGCATTTGGGCAGCGCGGCGGACACTTCCTTGCCCTAAACCCTCTCAGAAATGAGGGGAGGCCTGAGCCCAGCAGTGGGACTTATATAGGCTGTAACTTTACTTTTACTTTTATATCATCAGAAGATAAATGAAAAAAAATATTTCGGTTTAAATTTTTGATAGGGGTTGGCAGCACTGGTGATGGGTCGCCATTTTGTAATGCTTAAAAAGTTCTCTGTATGGAGTGAAGAAGTAAGGAGTACCAACTCCCATAGTAGAATAGTTGAAAAAGTGTCCATCTGTAAGCAGTAAATAACAGTCCAAAAACTCTCCACAACAGCGCTGTAGTAACTACTGGGATGAAATGAACTTAGCAGTTGTCGACGGTTTGAAGTGTGCTGCTAAACTGCTCAGTATCTCTAAATCTAAAATAATTTTATTTAGTAAATATAAACTCGAAAAAATCGTCTAGCCTACTAATATTTTCGGCACGTTGTTTATAATTTAGCCCGTAGCTATAGTGGCGCCACCCTTATTTAACGGTTTTCTATGGACACTTTTTAATACACAGTCTGAACTTCTTCCTTCTCCACTCCATAGTTCTCAACACAATAAAATCCTTCATGATGAAAAATAAAATCCTCCATGTACTGGATCACCTATTTATTCTCTTCGGTCGTGTGATTCACATTGGGCGCGTTCCGTACGGAATGTACGAATGTGTGTTGCGACTCGTACAAAATCTACGGAAAACTTGCGTTCAGAGCGGCTTTTTTCCTTGCGTGATTCCAAACGCACAGGCGGTCATGCGGAATCTCGAATTGAAGAAAATTCCGCACAAAAAATTACTGTAAGTGTGTGGAGCGTAGACAGAGAAACCTATAGACAAATTGACGCCTTCTTTCGCATTCGCACACAAAAAAAAATAGATGGATATTTGTCCCTTTCTCCGTGCCGGTTTTTTTTGACAGTTCGTAGCGATCTAAGGACTTTACAAGTTGGTTTAAGTGAGATAAAGTGTTTTGTGACTTTAAGATTAGTGAATCTTGTTCAGTTCAGTTCTTAGAACAATTAAACATTTTATCTAAATATGTTTAAAAATCATAAATATTATTTTATAACCTAAAACTACGTTATCGTCCTTTCTCACTCGAGGTCACGCTAATTATTAGTCTATAGGTTTCTCTGTCTAGTGTCTACGGTGTTAAGGGTTCTTTAATTTATATGAACTTGCTGCGTTCGGAATTCCGAATCGTTGCTCCGAAACAGAATTCCGTATGTATCTGTTCGGCCCTAATTTAAAAAATACGGGTTCTCGACTATGGTCTACTCGATGGTTTTACTCTATTCACTATTCATTTCATTCATTTCGTAAGTCTGCCGCCGCCATTTTGTTTTCACGGTAGAAGACGCAGTGCGGTGAGGTGTACGCCGAGGCCTTTATTATTTCCTGATAAAGTTAGTGTGTACGTGATTTAATTTTAAAAATATGTTTAAAATTTGTACGTGAGTCTTCGCCGTCTAATTGTGTAATTTTTATCTAACTCACCGTGTTATCAGTGATAACGTAAGTTCACTACGTGTTTTATGTCTCGCCATGTTTGCTAAAGCCACGTAACGAGGATTTAGGTTCATTTTTTATTTGCAGTAATGAGCTGTTGAAGATTGCTTGGTATGGTGACAACAACGAACACATTCGTCGTGCAAGATGTCGAAAGAAATTGCCGAAGAATATGCGTCCAGCCTGGCAGACTTGACGGTCAACAGCAAACCCCTAATAAATATGCTTACAATACTCGCAGAAGAGAATATAGAGCATGCTGGGGTTATCGTTGATACCGTGGAAAAACATTTGGAGAAGGTGATTTTACATTTTTAAATTGGCGGGCCTTGCTATGTCACGGCGTGTCGTAAACAAAGTGGGAAATTGTGGTAGATGACGCACACTTTGGTGCGTGTTGTATACGTTTACTGTGAGATTAATCTGACCTCCTTTGTAACTACTCCTTGCCAACGAACAGGTAACTCCTAATATGTTACAATCATTCACAGCATAACTATTTCTAGTTCTCAGTAGATTGTCATTAAATTAAACAAGTGTAAATTAACAAACCAGTAAATATTTACTTATGTATTAAAATCACTATATGAATATAATCAAAACATCTTAATTTTTGAAATGTTCTGCAAGAAATTGCACAACTTTTAGAAATCTTTCCTTTATATTGATTCTGCTGTGATGATGTATCTATCACTTTATAAACATTTAATTCATTACCTATCATGTTTACATTTAAAATCACTAATAACATGTTACATTTCTATTAGGAAAAAATGTGTAACTATTTTGAAAAATAATACTAACTTGAAATAGGAGATACCTGTTCAAGTCACTGAAATAAAAACCACAGCTTTACCTTAATTGGTATGTTATACTTAACATCATACACTCACTGGTTCCAGTTGTGTACTTGTCGAAATAAAGGTTTTTTAAAACTTGAGTTCTTATTTATTTTCATAAATGGAAAATTAAACGGGTTGCCGAAACAAATTTTGTCTTATTCTTACCCGTACCATTGAAACTAGCTTTGGGATATAATACATATAAAACTAAAACAGGGGGTAGACCACTGGAAAAAACCAATATAGACTTGGTCAGCCAAGGGCCTTGGGATGAGAATTTTTTTCCTCCATACAGGTACATCCAGACATCAAGCTGCCTGTTCTCTATTTAGTTGATTCTATTATCAAGAATGTTGGTGGGGCATACACCCAGAAGTTTGCACAAATCATCGTAAATATGTTTACAAGGACCTTTAAGCAGGTAAAACTTAATGTTTATTCATTTATCTTTTGCTGTGTTCTATTTCTTTTATTTATTTTTAAATCTGTAACAGGTTGACGAGAAAATCAGATCTCAGATGTTTAAGCTACGGGAGACTTGGCATGATGTGTTTCCAGCAACGAAGCTTTATCAGTTAGATGTGAAAGTGAACCTGATTGACCCAGCATGGCCAATACAAGCACAACCGCAGCAGTCAAACATCCATGTAAATCCAAATTTTCTGAAAAAGGTGTTTTTTAGTTGATTATGCTTTGATGTTTGTTTTGTTACAATCCCTTTTGCCTTTTCAGCAATATTAATAAAATAGTTTTTGCTCAAAATTTATAACATACTTAGAAATATATGTATGTTTGTGTTATCTTAGAGTTTGAATTTTGTTGTTTATTGGTATTGGATCAATGACATTTATATATTTCACTAAAATTATCTTTTTATACTAAACTTTTAATAGCAAAGATACCCCAACCTCAATGGGCTGCTAAAAATCTAGATTCCTCCGTTTTACAAATCATTGTATGGGCAAAGGGATGGTATTTTAATTTAAAAAAAATGTTCCAGACTGCAGCACCAACAACCAGCACAGCTACACCACTGACTGAAGAAGAAGAAAAAATGCGTAGTATTCTCGCTAAAAAAGAGCAAGAGTTGCTTATGCTTCAGAGAAAGAAAATTGAAATGGAGCTGGAGCAAACAAGGCGACAGCTTGAATTGGCTGAGAAAAATGCTAAAAAGGTAATAAACCTTCTTTTTCTTACTAATAGTTTTTACTGTTACAGTTACAACCTATTAAAGACTGCTGCTGATCATAGGCCTCCCCATAGAATACTATAATACACAATAGAATGACTGTCAACCTTATTATGTATGAGGATAGGCGTTGCCATTGACATCCATCTGATTTGTTTCCCTCTGTCTCCTCTTACGACACACATGGGATGATATAGGGTAGTGGATATACATACACTGCCCCTTCACTTACGACACACATGGGATGATATAGGGTAGTGGATATACATACACTGCCCCTTCACTTACGACACACATGGGATGATATAGGGTAGTGGATATACATACACCGCCCCTTCACTTACGACACACATGGGATTATATAGGGTAGTGGATATACATACACCGCCCCTTCACGGTAATAGTTTTAAGCCGGCACAAAGAAGAAGTGTCTTTTGTCCTGTATTTTCAGACATAGCTTCTATGTTTATTAACAGATTTTAATGATTCTTCTACTTTAATTAAATAGGTTATTCTTTAGGGGTGGTCCATGGTGGTGGATGGTCCAATATATCCAATATGAGAAAAAATTACACCTCTAAGGGTAGAACAGTAGGGAATGGGGTTTTTATTTTTTTTTTATTTGCTATAGTTTTCAATTCAAGTTTACCTCTGTCGCCAAGTAAGTTTAAAAATATGGTAGCAGACATATATAAGCTACTACCAAACTTCCTTTTTGTTTATTCTTATGTAAAGAATAAGGATTGTATGATTATAGTAAGATTATATGATAATAGTAAAACACATATTTCTTTGTAGGTGGTTCCAGTGACAAGTGGTGCTCCAGTAATGCCAGTAGCGCTAATGAGTCCAGTGCCTTCGTCTATCGCTTCCACTGTGCCAGCACCTGTACCTTTGGCGCCGCCCGTTTCCATTAAGCAGCGTTTGGGACCGGTGAGTGCAAAATTATTAATTTGTTCATGCATTACAGCCTATTAAAAATCCACTGCTGAACATAGGCCTCGCCCATAGGTAACCTTATATGGTTATGGCCACACTAAGTAATAAAACTTGACGATCAGATAAAGAGCAAGCGAGAGTGGATAAAGAGAATAACAGGAGTGATCTAGGCTATAGTTTATCCAAAAACTTTTTTTTAAGAATTCGTAAAATTGATTAAAGAAAATTGTCTCTAATGATTATTTTAAATCTAAATAATCTGGGCCTGAATGCTAGTTACTTACTATATTATCTGAAACTTTTATTAAGAGTTAATAACACTTAAGTAAAAAAAAAAGCAATAAAAATATAAAGTGACCTAGTCACTTTACATTTTTATTGCTTTTTTTATTCAATATAGATTATTGTATAATACTTATTGAAAGTCATTTTTAATTTACCACTGGTTCTAAAAAGTTATTTTCACCAACCATTTTATGCAAGATAGATGCAAAGTCAAGTTAGGTTTTCATTCATACAACTTACATATTTCTGATCTAATTCGTTACCTTCTGAATATAGGTGATAAGTATAATATATTGTAGTAGTGGGTCATCTGCTTATGCAAATTGTGCAATGCAATTACAGCTTCCTCACATTATGGAGTTTATTAGAGACTTCACAATTAGGGAAGTCGTAAATTCATAATGTTGCCGAATTTTTTTTTAATGTTACCCTCACACTAGGATTTTCTCTTATATCGTGGAGGCAGTTCACATACCTACATACATTGCACAAGGAAAAACATCCAGACCCAGTAGCCGGAACAATTACTTGAATTCCATACAAATATGTATTAACGGGATTCGAACCCGCGACCCTCAGTGCTGCAATTTATGACTAAGCCACTGTGCCATGGAGCCGTCATTATAAGATATCTACTATTTACATGGTGTGTTATCTCTCTAGTGAGTACAATCAGACTGACGTGTGTATTCAATTCAAAGTCATTCGGGGCACAGGATGACTATCTTACTAACTTCTTAGGACTATTACCACAGGGACTACAGGGTTAATCCAAAAGTAATGATAATCAGTTACTTGAAGTCCGCATAAAAATCCAAAAAAAATATTTTTTGCTTGCTTATATACTCACTATGTCAGCCTAAAAAAATCATATAAATAGATCACGATTTCCAGGAGATACATTCATTTGAATACGAACTGTCAAAGAGATAGCATCAACATAGAGAAAAACGAAATTAGAGCTGTCATCATGTACCTCTGTTTGAAAAAAATGTCTTCAAAAGACATACACAGTGACTTAGTGGAAACATTGGGGGACTCTGCTCCTCCATATTCTACAGTTGCACGCAGGGCCAAGGAGTTTAAACTGGGCAGAACATCCACTGAAGATGAACATCGCGAAGGACGCCCATCCACGTCCCTCATTGAAGACAACGTGAAAAAAGTCGAAGATGTTGTGTTGGCAGATCGAAGAGTGACCATCAGGCATGTAGCTGAGGTCACAGGGATTTCATATGGCAGCGTTCAAAGAATCCTTGCGAACGAGTTGCATATGAAAAAGGTCTCTGTGCATTGGGTACCCAGAATGTTAACTGACAAGCAAAAGAAAAATCGAGTTGACATTTCAAGGGTCAATCTCGAAAAGTTCCAAGCAGATCAAGAAAATTTTTTGTTCCGTTTTGTTTTTGTTTGATCCTGAAACGAAACAACAATAGATGACTTGGAAACGAGCCTCCTCACCAAAGCCAAAGAAATTCAAAGTTTCAAGTTCCGCGGGAAAGGTTATGGCATCTGTTTTTTGGGACGCTTAAGGCATAATTATAGTGAAATATTTGAAAACGGGAGCCACTATTACGGGCTCTTACTACGCAGACCAAATAAGAAGATTACGGGAGGCCATTAAGAAAAAAAGACACGGCAAACTGCGAGCTGGGTTGCTGTTTCAACAAGACAATGCACTGGCTCACAAAGCCGCAGTTGCGATGGCTGCCATTCAAGAAACGGGATTCGAACTGCTCGAACACCCTCCCTATTCGCCAGATCTAGTGACTTCTACCTCTTTCCTCAGCTCAAGGAATGCCTCCGAGGCAAGAAATTCGAAGACAATAGTGAAGTAATGGCTGCTGTTGAAGCGTTTTGGGAGCGTCAAGACAAAGTATTTTTTTTCAAAGGGAATCCTGGGTTTAGAAAAAAGATGGACTAAATGTATTGATTTGTTAGGAGACTATGTAGAAAAATAAATTATTATTTTAACTTTAATTACCATGTTTTATTTTCATTATCATTACTTTTGGATCACCCCTCGTATGTGTAATTATCGCTCGATAACTTTAGTGGTCTATAATAAATATATTTAAATCTTATCTAAATATATTTTCTAAAATATTTGAAAAGGCAATGTCCAAGCATATAGTAGAATTCACCTCAAAATTTAATATAATAATAAATGAACAATTTGGATTCCAAAGCAATAAATCAAATTCCCATGCATGTTTTCATCTTGTGAAAAAATGTTGTTAAATAATCTAGATGACAAAAAACACACTTCAGTAATACTCGTAGATATGAGTAGAGCATTTGACTATGGAGTGTAGAGGTAAGGAGTACAGACTCTGTATAAAAAAGTGTCCGTAGGAAATCGTTAAATAAGGGTGGCGCCACTGTAGCTACAGTCTAAATTTTAAAGAACTTTTTGTAATTTTTTTATTGCACAGACTCACCATAATTCTTTTTACAATAATTATTTTATTGCTTTCAAAATTTTTGTTTTCAAAATCATTCAACATATTTTACGGAGATTTAACATACCCCATAGCTACTCGAGCGCTGTAGTGGAGAGTTTTTGAACTGTTATTTACTGCTTACAGATGGATACTTTTTCAACTATTCTAAGGAAGTTGGTACTCCTTCTACACTCCATACATTCGACTTGGTTACATATTCGTTATTCATATGAGATCTAAGTGTTATTATAATGTGAAATGAGAACATCTTCAGTGAAAAACCTCACGGTTTTTAATTGTGAAATGATATTCAAATCTTGCAATGATGTTGTTCTTTAAAATGTTGAAAGTTAGGTGCAACAAATAAGGCTATTTTGATTTTTTAACGATAATTTAGGGAGTATTACTACAGGTGCGAGGGAAAAACAAAATCATAAATGGAAACACTGGTACTGTGCTAGTTCATGAGCATTTAAGAGATGGCGCTGATTTATTATACGCTTATACAGTGAAAAATTTTTGTTCGCGTTGTATGTAATAAACTTAAGAGCTTTGTGTACGTAAGTACGTATTACCGAAACCTTTCAAATACGGCATCGCAATCAACAGTTCTAATAGCGTATTAATTACGGATACGTTTATTGTATACTTATTTACCATATATTAATATGGGGAAATTCTATAGGTATAAATAAAGCTTTCATTGTGCAATAAAATGTCTATGTGCAATATGACATATTTAGACAGTTAAAAGTTCTAACACTTCTTTACATATTGTTACGAGCTTGAGGTTCGTGACAATAAAAATTGCCGATAGAATTACCTAAATTAACACTTTAATTTACTTTACACAAATTAAAGTTAAAAACACTAATAATTAAACACACTAATTCACTTAATTCTGCTCCGAAGCTTCGCTTGTGTCGCCGAGTTCAACTCTGCCCCGATCCATCTTGCAGCGCCTATTTATTTAAATTAGCAAAGAAACATCCCGAATATTCAGGTAAATGCGCGCAAAGGGACGAGTGTGCGAGTATAGACTTTCCAGAAACACCAGTCTCTTCGGATGGCGCTGTCGGTTGAGAGATTTGTTTTGTCATTCTCTGCAAAGCTCCCCTCGCTCTCGTTCCTGACACTAGATGGCGCTAGTTGACTTATTCACACAACAGTATATATTCTTGGAACAGCGAAATTTGTAAAAAATAACCCTCAGCTGTTTATAACTGCTGTATGATGGGTATATCATAAAATATAATTTTGCATGTGTAAAAATAATTATTACACGCTCTCACAGAATACCAGCGTAAAATAGTAGCTTAATGCTGCTGTGTTTCATATTCATGTAGTGAACCGGAGACTCTTTTTTACTGGAAACGAGGCATTCCATCTTAGTCCTCACGGGTGACAACGCATCTGTATTTTGATTCGTAATCGAGGATAGATGTCTATGAGCCACAGCAACCACTTACTATCAGGTGAACTGTGTGCTCGTTTGTGACCCTATCATATAAAAAATACAACCTTTTTAAAACGAGACTAGGGGAGTTCTTGTCATTCAAAAAATTTTCATAAAAATTGTTACACCAGTGACTAAGAAAACCTTCATTAAATGAGGCTAACACTTGATCTGCTACTGCAGCTCATGGAAACCTGGAATCAAATCATCTTGTGTAATACTGTCATCATGAGATGTTTCTTTTTGTCTTAGTTGATTTGAATGACCCTCAAATGTAATGGAGCGATGAATCTTACGCCACTATCATATCCATTCATCCATCCATAACAGCCTATAAAAGTCCACTGCTGAACATAGGCCTCCCCCATAGATTACCTCATAGGGGGGATTTTGCCATAGTTGCCACGCTTGGCAGGTGGGTTGTCAACCGCAGTCTTTTATTGGCTGCATTTTGCAGAAAAAACTGCTAGCAAGCGCTTGTAAGCAAAACGGCGATCGTAAGCGGTAAGCGCTGTCAAATCGTAGTAGCTATTTTCCTCTAGGACACGAAGTTAGTTTTAACCGGGGAACCTAACCTAATTTAAATATATGTTTGTAAATTATTCATATTAAAAACTTACCAATCATGAATTTTTAACATGTATAATATGTTAATTCATGTCATTTTATTACTTAAAATTAAAACTAATATTGCACAAAACAACTTATAAACTCTTCTTGGTAACAAACAAATTAAATAAGCAAAATGTCGGATTGTGTCAGCGCTACTGACTTTAGCAAACGTGTCCTGGCCGAAAACTGTTTAGTTTCGCCATTTTCTTACAAGCGCTTGCTAGCGCTTATTTCTGCCAAACGCAGCCATTGTTTCGATTTGTAGTTATGAAAATGCTGCTGCTAATTACCTCTTGCCTTTAACTTGCCTCTAACTAGACCCATGAGACGATATGGGGTAGTATATTTTCTTTTCTTACACGTCACTCCGCGGTCAGGTAACCATTTTTTTAAGTCTTTCTAAAGTGTCCCTTCCGAATTTCCTACATACTCATACCATCTTATTTAGATATAAAATTATTACGAAAAAATGAGGTTCTGGGTCTACCTCTTGGTATATGGCCACTGCAGCATATGGATAATGGCAGCCAATGAGGACATTCACGACTTTTTCTGCCATCAGGGCGGCGTCACTTACAAATAAGATGTAATATTTGACAGATTTCATAGAAAGCAAGTTAATTTGGTCGAAAAATGTAAAGGTAATGTTTCTTTCTGTAGTATTAGTTATATTTTATATTAATTAGATTAATTAAAATATTAGTTATATTTTATATTAGATTAAAAACAAATAAACCAAACCATAGATATTAATAAAAAAAATAGTTAAAAATGTGCAAAATAAAGAGGAAACCACTGAAGCATTGTTTTGTTTATTTATATAGGCTAGAAACTGATAAACTTTATTTAAAACTTGTCAATTAAATGCCATTGTGTAACAAACTTCACCTCAATGTAGCGACATCTAGTGAGTGCATGATTATTAGCCCTTATTCCAAAAAAAATGAGTCTGCATATGTTGTCACTCCTGGAATTACCCGTTAAACTGCAACATATTTATAGGTTCTTAAGTATAGGAGCAGTAGTCTACCTTGTGATGAGAGCTAATAATCTTCCGCTTACCAGATGTTGGGACTTTTTACCAGGTGAAGTTTTTTGTTATATAATGTTATTTAATTAAGTTAGTTTATATCAGTTTCTAGAGTATTACGTTAGTACACAAAGTAGTACCTCAGTGGTTCGCTCTTGAATTTTTTGCACATTTTTAAGACATTTATTTATTTTTACTGACTTCTGACTTTCTTCTCTCTTTCTGACTTCCTGGCCGAATATTAGGCATAAGTATTCGGCTGGAAAGGAAGTAGTGTCTATTCTCTGAAGCTGGGATTGTCTACAATAAGAAAAGGATGATGCTACTAAAATTAGTCTTTTTGCACCATTATCTTCCACTTTAATTAAGATAGACATTTATTTGATAGTACCTATGATTAACTTAATAATAAAATAAATAAATATTTTCATTTTACCCATTATCTGACTACAATAATACCTCTTACTTAGGTATTCGACGTTCGACCGAATACTACCTAAATATTCAGTATACGACCGAATAGGTTAAAAGTGGCCAAATAGGCCGAATATCGAAAATAGCCGAATATTCGTTGCAAGTGTATAATTAATATAAAAGATAATTAATATTACAGAAAGAAACATTAACAATAACCCTTTAACTGTCCTGTGTACTAAACTATAGTCAACCAAATCTAAGAAATACATTTTGACAGCTGTCAGACTTATTGCACCAAGCATGCCAAATAAAAAATGGGACCGTACAGTATTCGATTCTTAAAAAAATCGATATCGATTATTTAGAGTCGGTAATAATTTACAGTTTGGTTTGAATAATACCAGAATAAATTAAAAACGGATAGTTTCAAACACAAGATTTATCAGTTTCTTCGTATTTGTTGTTACTGCTTATTTCTAGAGGTGCAGTTATAAAAATTTAAGATTGAAACTAGATTTAAAATAAATTTATGCAATCACTTACAGTACAACTAGTAGAGATGTTGTTGGTTATATTAAGTATTATTTGATTTTAAATAATGCAGTCAAAATTAATGTTTCAAAGTCATCCATAATCAATTTTTTTGTTTTTTCTACCACTTTTGCTCAATCATGTGCCTGCCTTTGTGGCATGGGCACATGCTTCAACGAATATATTTTTTTTATAGCATTGGGTGACAAACGAGCACACAGTCCCCCTGATGGTAAGTGGATGCTATGGCCCATAGACATACATATATTTATCCTCAGTTAAGAATCAAAATGCAATTGCATTGTCAAATCAGAGGATTAAGATGAAATGCCTCAATTCCAGTAAAAAGGATCTCCGGTTCTCTACACTCACCATACGAAACACAGCAGCATTACGTTGGTATTCTATGAGAGCGTGGTCCTGCCCCGGTTGAGCCGACCCATTCGTGCTACAACTATAATATAGATAAAGCGTGGCTCTACCACGTACAAAAAGTTATTATAGAAGAAACAGTCCAAAAAGTTAAAGCTTGGTCACAAAATAAGAAGACGTAAGTAAGCTCTCGAAACAGAAACTTTTTTATTCATCATAGCTTATGAATAATACTTATTGAAAGCCACTTTTTTCATTTACCACTGGTTCGCAAAAAAACACTCAGTCCTGGGAAGAACCAGCAAGAAACCCAACGGGACTAGTTTTTTTTAATATGATAATAACCCCTAGGAGCCTGGTAGCTCCCAGGGGTTATTATCATCCATAAACTCCTTAATATTAAAATAACTCTTTTTATACAAACTTAGTTTAATGCAGTTTTCAAACTTTGTGTACTAACGTCAAATTTTGTATATTTTCTGGGATTTTGTTGTAAAAGCGTATACGTCGCCCCAAGAATGAATTACTGACTGGAGTCGAGTAACTGGTACCGAAATGGCGGGATATTGAAATTATGTAGTGGTCATTTTAGCATGGCCTTGTATATGAGTTTTGTTGCCTACACAAATTTACTTTGACAAAATAAAAAAATAAACTCGTAATAAAAATATATAAAAATTAAATTAAGCAAATAATACATTAAAAACAATGATTCGATTATTTCAATTTTTTACCGATTATTTGAATATTCTGTCGATCATTCGCATAATAATAAATTTTAATCATCCAAACACTACGTAATATACAACGACATATAGAAACGACGTCAAGTAAAAAAAAATTAATACTGGTTATTTTTTTATATTTTGCTTTGTTTGAAAATTCAAGTTTAATTTAGTGATTAAAAAAAAACTATACACGTTGTAATGAAATATAGATAACTTTATAATTCTTCAGATTTACGTAAAAGGTTATTTTAAATTTATTTATTTATTTAACTTCATATACACATTAGATGTATATAGACGGACTTAATGCCTGAGGCATTATCTACCAGTCTACCTTAGAGTAGTGCAGAGATAAAAGTGAATTAAATCTTGTGAGTACGCTGGTGCAAAGTTATTGCGGAATGATTAATGTGAAACGTCTAAACGTATTTCTTAGATTTAGTTGACTATAGTCACAAAAATTAAGTGATTAAAAAAATTCTACATTTTTGGGTGATTTTTTAACAAACTTCAATTCCGAGAGTAATTATCGTACAACAACAAAAAAGCAAATTGTAGCTCCAAGTGTCTAGTTTTCACATCTGCCCATGATTTTTTTAATCATATTTGGTTCTGGAGTGATCTTAAGCAAAAACTACCGAAAAAACTTCCAAATTTTTGCGTTTTAACAATTTTTTAATCTTTTTTTTTGTAATAATGTTTCATACACATTGAATAAAACTATTATTTACGGATTTTATCGCGTTGATAATTAGTTAATTAAAGTTGATTTTATCGACATGATTCCCTCCCGTGTCCCTCCATGGCTGCTGTAAAGCACCCGAAACGGGATAATAAAAATAAATTAAAGTTGTAATTAAACGCGATAAAATCCGTAAATAATAGTTTTATTCAATTGATAATCAAGTACCCGGTGTATTTTTCGCTCGTTTTTTTTTAATTCGTGTGTTTTTTAAATTATATTTAGATACAAATTACATACTGATGAAATACGAATAATATTTTTTGATCTTAGCGACATAATAGAAAAAACTGAACTGGTTATTTGAATAAAAAATCATGAGTGCAATTAGTTTAATTTAAATTTTCGTGTTTTTAAAAAATACTAAAAGAAGGGCTCGAAAAAATAGATTTTCTCAAAAAGGAAGGAACTTGAAAAAAAAATTAAAAAAAGTCGGTCGGTCGGTCTGGGCTCGAACCATGGTATTACGATTTTGTGACCGCCCAATATACCAATTAAGCTATTTGTAATCATTAATAAACTGTCAAAATTTACCTTCCTATTCTAACGATATTGTAGCAGTTTTTCATTGCCTAAAAACTCGGACAAAAAGACATTTTCTAAAAATAAATCCTAGCTTGATCGATTTATTGCCCCCGAAACTCCCTGCACACAAAATTTTATGAAAATTGTTGGAGCCGTTTCCGAGATTCCGATTATATATATATATATATATATATATATATATATATATATATATATATATATATATATATATATATATATATATGTGTACAAGAATTGCTCGTTTAAAGGTATAGGATATCTCTGGAAATAATGATCAATTGAAGGAGGGTTTTGAAAACTGCATAGGTACTACAATTTTCTTTTCTTTTCTTTTGCTGTACGATCATTTTCCTCGGACTTCAGCTTGTTGAAAATTACCCAAAATTTTTGAATTTTTTAATTTATTATATTTTGATTATTAATTAACTTTTGTGACTAGTGTACATATAGGTCATTGCTATTGTTGATGACGAAGATTGTATCAGAAAGTGTTAGCGTAACATTTTTCTAACAAATTAACCCTCCTGCTTTGAAATATGTCACATATTTCACCTTGGTCCAAAGTGGTGCCGCCCTGGTGGTGACAGAAAAAATCATGATTACCCTCATTGGACATTATTACTCAAAAAGGTTTCAATCTTTGCTCTGGTTAAAAATAAGTAATATGCGCCAAAATAACCCATAGCTTCAATAGTTACATACTACCAACGAGAGTGTAGTGGTTGTAGTAGTGCAACTGCTGACCATGAAGTCCTGGGTTCGAATCCCGGGTCGGGCCAAAAATATTAATTATTGAGTTTTTCCTTCAAGAAATTCTCAGTAGTTGCCCGGATTCAGGAAGTTGGCGGTGTCTTACCCCCGTGCCTCGGAAAGCACGTAAAGCCGTTGGTCCTGCGCCTGATTTCTCCCCGGTCGTGTCGGTTTACCGTCCCATCGGATTATGAGAGTGAGGGAACAGAGAGTGCGCCTGTGCTTGCGCATACACTTGGGCACTATAATCCTGTCCTGCGCCGATGACTAGTCTCCGTTGAGGCTGGCCGCCGTGGTCGAAATTCGGTCTGGAGGTAAAAAAAAAAGAAAAAAGAAGTGTTGAAGCCCAGTAGTGAACCATCAATTTATTATTATTACTACCAAATACAATAAGAGCGAGTAACAATTAATATAAAGCAAAATAACAAACGAATCTAAGCCACTGTCACTGCATAGTGCATATTAATTTAAACGTTATCTTTTAGTGAGGAGGATCCCATTTGGAACATCCTAACAACATCCAAATGTTTTATGTTACAAGTATCATGGATCACTACATGCAATCTTACATGGGTTAGGACGAGTAAATGCTTCTCTGTTAGCTTCTAATAAAAATTTTACCATAGTTAAAATTGGCCGGGAGGACATTAACATTAACGCTCGATATGATAATATGAACTTGTATATAATTGTACCTAATTACGGCTCGCGCACTTGAAAAATGCAGGCAACCATATCTGTATATGGTTTCGATGATGTTGGTGCTTGTTAGACTATGTGGCTTTTACAGCTCAGGACTCAGCTATAACCGTTACAGCCAATTAAAGTCTACTGCTGAACATAGGCCTCCCCCCTAAATTGCTTCATATGGGGGAGGTTTGCCACGTAAGCAGGTTGGCAATGTGAAAAATATATTCAATAAAATACTTTAATTGTACAAAAAAGTATATTAAGATGGTAATGTGTATTTATTGTGTTTTTTGGCATTCCTTGAGGGAGGCCTACGTTAAGCAGAGGATCTGTGAAGGGCAGTAATGATGATGATGATGTGTGTTTATTATTATTATGATTTATTTAATTTTTAAATAAAAAATCGTACAATATATTTCAGTACATAGTCTGCCGAACTGTTAACAGTTTGTAGGCAGAAATATTTCTCATTTACTTTATTTGTATATGTACATTTTTTATAAATTATTACTGCTATTTCCAGTTTTTTTTAAATAGAATAAAGGTGTGACAAACAAGCACACAGGCCACCTGAAGGTGGCACAGCAGCATTTAGCTGCTATTTTTCGTTGGTATTCTGTGAGGCGAGGCCCTTCGATACAACTCGGTTGAGCCAACCAATTCGTGCTACAACTTTAATATTGTATATGTTACCTACTACCATGTTACAAATTTACCGCCGGCGCTCGTGAAAATGTGAGCAACAAAATACTATAAATTGTGGAGAAACATATTAATTCTTTCTTGGCGTATTTTAAATCAATTTTGATATGTACCAGTAATAGCTGCATTATAAATTATATAAAAACATTGGAACATTTATGTTTTCAGCCGGTGAACAAACCGCCCGGTGGACGCATAGCGCCGGTGAGCGGCCCCTTTGTGACAGCCCGGCGTGATCCGAGACTTGCGCGCCGGCCTCCACCTCAGCCTCAGCCCACGCCACCTAACCACGTGCCACACGTGGGCCACGTGCCTCACCCCGCCCACTCCGTGCACCCTGTGCCCAACGGCCCACCCATTGCACCCAATGTCTTCGACATCAAACCGTTAGAACGCGTCATCAAACGCAAAAACGTTATCACGATCGATGTCAGACCAGAAACCGCCATTAAAGACCCGCGCCGTCGAGACCCGAGGCTCTCTGACCGCCCTAGAGAAAGACGGTCCAAGAAATCTGACGAAGAGAAAGCCGATAAGAGACGCGAAGATTTACGCGTGGAGAGAGAAGCCAAAGATAAAGCTGAAAGCGAACGGAGTGCCGTCGACAACTATATAGACCGCCTTCAAATACCAGACCCTAAGAAAATAAACAAGCTCCCACCGATACCTAAGATAAATAAAGAGGAAAACAAAGATGAGGATGTTCCTGCTCCGACTAAAAGGAGAAAGGAGAACCCCAAAGAACGAAGGAAAAAGAAAGATCAGAACTCCAGTAAGGACAGTAATTCTAGTAGCTCGTCACCTGAAAAGCGACAGAAGACGAAAGAGTCGAAAAAGAAAGGTAAAGAAAAGATTGAAGTAGAAGAGAAACCATCCGAGGAGCCTGAGGTTGTTACTTTCAAGGAACTGAAGAACTTCAACAAGGATCGCTATATGCGTCGGAATAGAGAGAAGTCTGAAAGTCCTGAGCGGGTTCCAGAAGAGAAAAAAGAAGTGTTGAAGCCCAGTAGTGAACCATCAAGTAAGATATCAGTCTTTGTTAACAGAATTCGAGGGTAGTTTTAAACTGAAGCTAGTCAAACTGTGATATTAGGTTGTAAGCTGAAAAAAGTTTAACACATGTGTGAAAAATAAAAAGTTTTTGAATTGTTGGAGTTATTCATATTAACATATTTTGCAATGGCTTCATACAAACCCTTTATTCGTAAGTTCTTTTGATCAAATATTTGAAAACATCGACAGTTCATTTCGAAACGCGATGTTTTTTTTTGAGATGAATAATTTTATTTAAAAAAAAATTTAAGTGATTTAAACAAATAATCTTAACGCAAACAGTGCACAATAGCCCAGAGAAATATTTTTTCTTAATGAAATCTTTTGATTAATTAACAATATAAATAGAATGAGCTTTAATACAAAATTCAATGTGATATTGAAGAAGCAGGCCGTAGATTATTTTTAAATCTTCAAACAAAGTGAAAGTGTGCAAAACTATTGGATTACCCCTCTGGTAAGAAGACTTGTCAGGTCAGGTAATATTATAATATAGAATAATATTTAAAATTACTAACAGTTCATTTAAGTTTTATAATATAATCCATAATATTAGTTTATATAGGTAAAACATAAAAATGGAGCAGCAATTTTAATAATGTAAAATAAGTATGTGTTAGTTTTTCTTACACAATTATTTAAAAAAAACATAATCTCTCATTTTGCATTGAAACTGATTTTTTCAATTCATAAATAATTAATGGGACACATAATTGACAGTTGCCAAATTAAAGCACAGCACAGAAAGTTCATTGCTGATACGAAAAAGTCGTTTAAGAAACTGAAAGTTTTTGAAAACTTACAACCTTACAATAAATTACGTTCTTGAATTAGATCTTGTGACAAGTGTTAATAAAAATGGTATATTATAGTTCTGTTGACTATCTTCCTACTGGACATCCGTTATCTCCTTATATTATATTTGAAGCTTAATAAAACAGAAGTGAATGTTAAGAAGATGGAAAAACAATTTAAGTTTTAAGTAGACATCAACCAATGGGACGGTCTTCAGTTTACAGAAAAGAAACTAGTATTGTGTGTATAGTCACAATGACTAAACAATCAACAGTGTGCAAGATTTCTACCAATGTGGACGTTACTTAAAATATGTTTAAAGTATCAAACGCATTTTCTGCATGACAGTATACAAGAAAACATCGTGTTTGCATTTTGTGCTAACATGTATATGGGCTGTTTTTCGTTTGAAGATGTCTTAGCTGCGCACACATTTCAATATCATATTTGCCACTTCAATTTCTCATTAATACAATTCTGTGAACTCGTTAATACAAATTGTTGGTAGTCTAGATATAATATTTATAAAAACCCGTCGAATGTCACTTACTTTCTTTTAACTAATTAATGCTCCTTTTGTCAAATGCTAAGTTTATTTTAAAATAAGTTCAGCATTAAGGTTAGATGTTTTTATTGATTAAATGTGCTTCTGGTAAATAATTTCTAAAAATTCTTAAAATAAAGCGCCAATGCTAGAATCACCTAATATCAGGGTTAGTGAACATTACACTATATGTACAAGTTAAGGTTCCACTCTGGGTACTTTAGCCGCATACTATATTTATAATTTATATCCTAAATTTTAAGCTACTATAAATATATGTGTTTCTCGCAAACTACTCTAACAATTTGGGTTAAATTTTGTATTTAGATAAAGTTTTACGTTTCAACTTTATCTAAGCATCCCTGAACCCAGGTTCTAAGAGAGGAAATTACATAACATTAAACATAAATATTTTATAAATAAGTTATGATCCCTCTGGGTACATACTCAAGCTGCACAGCATTATAAAATTCTTAAGTAAGAAAATTTTATAACATTAAACATAAATTTAAGAAGACTAACATGTTTAATTTGTAGGTTGTTTTTATAACATCAATGTGACATTATATATATTTTCAATTTTTACTCTGTAATGACAACAAAATCAAAAAGCAGTCTTACAATTACATAAATGTAGCAAACTTGCCCTTTATAACTAACAATTTAACTGGTACTATGCTATAGCTTTTCCTTTTTTTACCTTAAAGGATAATTGTTCGACATTATAAAGGTCTTCGTGTTACTGATAAACATTTATGAACCACACAATATTTCAATTCTCTTAAAAACCTATGTAGCTACTTTCGCAGGCTGAGTCACTGCGTATCTGCGCAATTCTATTGCAAATACCCTTCTCTCTTTGTACCGATCGTTGTACGACACAATGCTCTTCACGAGCTGTAACGTTCACTCACAACGACCCCCACTAACAACGATATTTACTCTTCAATTCCGCCACTCGCCGCAACCTTTACTCGCTGATATCTTTACGCGCCTTGACCTCCACTCGATACGATACTCGCCGTGACCCTCACTCGCCAACACCCTCACTTGCTGCAATTCTAACTCGCTGCGAACCTCAATCACCACAGCCTAAAATCGCCACGACCAACACTCGCTACGATCTCAACTTGCCACGACCTCCACTCGCTACAATTTGTACTCGCCGCGACCCTCACTCACCATGTCCCTTATTCGCCACTTCATTCATTCACTGCAATTCTAACTCTCTGCGATTCTTAATCGCCATGGTCCTTGCCGCGACCTCTACTCGCCGCGATCAGCACTCGTCACGACCTTCACTCGCCACGACCACTACTCGCCACGACAACCACTCGCCACGACAACCACTCGCCACGACAACCACTCGCCACGACAACCACTCGCCACGACAACCACTCGCCACGACAACCACTCGCCACGACAACCGCTCGCCACGACAACCGCTCGCCACGACAACCACTCGCCACGACCATCACTCACCACAACCATCACTCGTCACGACTACCGCTCGCCACGACCTCCACTCAACACGGCCTCCACTCGCCACGACCACCACTTGCCACGACCACCACTTGCCACGACCTCAATTGCTACGACCTCCACTCCACTCGACAATTCTAAATCGCCACGACCTCATTCGCCACGACCTTCACTCGCCACGACTTCCACTCGCCACGACCTCCACTCGCCACGACCTCCACTCGCCACGACCTCCACTCGCCACGACCTCCACTCGCCACGGCCTCCACTCGCCACGACCACCACTTGCCACGACCACCACTTGCCACGACCTCAATTGCTACGACCTCCACTCCACTCGACAATTCTAAATCGCCACGACCTCACTCGCCACGACATTCACTCGCCACGACTTCCACTCGCCACGACCTCCACTCGCCACGACCTCCACTCGCCACGGCCTCCACTCGCCACGGCCTCCACTCGCCACGACCACCACTTGCCACGACCACCACTTGCCACGACCTCAATTGCTACGACCTCCACTCCACTCGACAATTCTAAATCGCCACGACCTCACTCGCCACGACTTCCACTCGCCACGACCTCCACTCGCCACGACCTCCACTCGCCACAACCTCCACTCGCCACAACCTCCACTCGCCACAACCTCCACTCGCCACGACAACCACTCGCCACGACAACCACTCGCCACGACAACCACTCGCCACGACAAACACTCGCCACGACCATCACTCGCCACGACCATCACTCGTCACGACCATCACTCGCCACGACTACCGCTCGCTACGACCTCCACTCAACACGGCCTCCACTCGCCACGACCACCACTCGCCACGACCACCACTTGCCACGACCTGAATTGCTACGACCTTCACTCGCCACGACTTCCACTCGCCACGACCTCCACTCGCCACGACCTCCACTCGCCACGACCTCCACTCGCCACGACCTCCACTCGCCACGACCTCCACTCGCCACGACGTCCACTTGCCACGACCTCCACTCCCCACGACCCTCACGCGTCACGAACTCAATTCGCCACGATTTTCACTAAGCTAATGCGCTTTACCATCCAAAACCACATTGTAACTTATCACTAAGAAGGGTAATAGTCAAGTATTTCAATATCTTCTTGCAATAACTGTGCTCACAAAAGATCTCTCAGACTACTTTGTTTTTGCTAATAACTACCTAGTACTTGTCCATACTTGACAGTAAGTGAGGAGAGTCATCTATGGGAAAGCACACTAGCTTAGTGAAATCTATGTAACGGATTATGAACAACTTTTGACACATTCGAGTGTTTCTCTATACGGAGACTCATTTCTGGCATGTATCATATACCTAGCAAATACGTGTGGCCTAGTGATGAGTATCTGTATGGCTGGGCAAGAGCTTCGAATACTAGCCGAAACGAAAATTGTGAGAATACACAAATTGGGTAGTCGATACCAATCATTGATGGATAACTTTTTTTTACTTTTAATAGTGTCTTCAAACTTGTTCGATATGCTATTTTAAGGTAAATTAGAATATTAGTATTTAAAATTAAAAAAGTGTATATATGTCTATTATATGAAATATAAAAACTATGACGTTATTACGCTAAATTCTGTATCGGTGCTCAGTGCCCAATTGTTGGTTTTCAAGTTCAAGTATACAATGATTGTGTCTGTGTTTCTGACACTGCTTCTGAGCCTCCTCAGTTATTAATCCTTCCATGTTGGTTGAAATAAATCATTATTATTATTAATTTCCGACGGTATTTGGAATTATAAATGTGAACGCAAATAAGACTTAAGTTATGGTTTTTGAAAGAGAAGAAAGTAAAACGATATGTGGAATAAGAATAGAAAGGGAGTTTGGTCGAGCAAATAGATGAATTTGTATATTTGGGATGTGTAGTCAGCAGGGATGGGAGATATAATAAGGATATTGATTGACGAGTGAACGCAGGAAATAGAGTAAATGGGGCTCTACACTCTATTGTGAAAAGTCAGAATGTGTCAAAAATGGCACGCATGGCAATTTACAATGCTGTGTTGGTCTCTACTTTAGCATAGAGTAGTGAAAGTTTGGTGTGGCAGAGAGTAAATGCAGTAAAAATGCGGTCGCTAAGGAGCATGTTAGGGTTGAATCTGAGTGACAGAGTGGGAAATTGTGTGATAAAAGAAGAGTGTGGTTTGCAAGATGATGCTGTAACCAGGGTTAAGAAAGGAATGCTTCGGTAGTTTGGTCATGTAGAAAGAATGAATGAGGAAAGAGTGACGAAGCAAATTTATGTTGCAGAAGTGAATGGAAGAGTCGGAAAAGGACGTCCTAGGCGAAATTTTATCGACCAAATTGGCGATATATTGAAAATGGGCCAAATTAGGAGTACTCTTAACCGACAAGCGTGTGAGGTGTGTCAGGATCGTGGCAAATAGAAGTCTGAAGTCTCTGCCTACCCCTCTGGGAGACAGGTGTGACTGTTTATGTTTTATTTAAAAGTAAGCGCCGTAGTCGATATCGGCCTAAAGTTGTGCCACACTACTGAATACTAGGCCGGTATGCAGAGTTTAAACCTAAATCTACAGTGTTAAAATTTGAATTTGGCCATACTATGCTACGCACATTTTGACACATTAAAGTTTCAGTTTAAACTTGCAATTGTTTGTGAATACCTGCCTAAGTGGTAAGGCGGCTTTTTGGCTTGAGGTTCGTCTGGGTAAGTGCCGCCCTCTTATTATCTTTGGCTATAAGCAGCAGTCTACATTATTGTGTACCGGTTTAAAGAATATGTTGAGCTTACTCAATGACTTCTATTTTATTCTGTATATCTATCCTAAGTATACTTTGTTGGAAGTTGAATGCATGTACGAGTTTTCTTGGGGTACATTAGACACTACTACATACTAATTATTTTGTATAATTGATCTATGTCACTGTGAAATAAATAGGAAATGCGTAACGGAATACAAGCAATACTTTTATCTAATAATTGCTCACAGATATCTTTTTTTCTGTTTGGCAAAACACCGTCAAGATCTTAAACCAATGATCTTGCAATATGAAGAGAACACAATTCACACTTGCGTAGCAACTTCTCTTATACATATCTTATACATACTCTCTGGCACATTGACTTCTCAAATTTTTACAGTCTTCACTTCGTAGTGGCCCTCTCGCATTGCCTTGTATAACGCTCTTCTGATACAGCTACTCTTCTCATCATCGGTGACACTATTTTTCACTTTCACAGTGACCGTTTAGACCGTTGCTATCCCAAGCAACGAGTCAATTTCGCACTAAGACCCACCCAGCGTCTTTTCCTCCCACGCTGACTATCTCACGCCATTATTTTCGTTATTTAATTTTCTGCTGGTGTACCTAGCTGAACAAGTAAAGTCAAGAAAACGAGCAGATTAGTCATGTAAAAACATTACTATCTATCGTAACGTATCATTTCTGTAATTTCAATACACAAAATGAGCCTTAAGAGTGTAAAAACTAAAAGTTAATATAAGAGTGCAACATATAAATAAAAAAAAATAAGAATGGATGGACACGAGAGACGGTGACATGGGAAGATGGTTCCTGTTCAGTGAAGTGCTAAGGCAAATTCTAACTAGACATTAGATTGAATAAAAATTTAGTAAATTTTTCAGATGTGCTCGACGTTGTAGTGGAAAACAAGGACGTAGATCTCAGAGTGTTGCATCCTGTTATCACTGATGTTACGCCGGCGCCAGTGGCACAGAAAAGGTCTTCCACCGAGACTCTTGAAGGAAAAGTCAAGAAGAATAAACTTGATAAGTTTGATATGTAAGTATTATAATTCATTTTTGTTTTTGTAAAAAGAAAGATAGGTTACAAAAATATTAAGCATTATTTTATACTAGCGCATGGGTGATTTCTGGATCTCGACAACAATGCTATCTACAAGGTCCAATTGTAAATTTAAACCATCAAGGGGTCCACTCAAACACTTAAAAATGTAATCAACATCGGGTGAAGCATTTTCGAGGTTTTGCGAGATTAACGTACGACAATTGTTTTTTTACATTTATAGATAATTTATTTCTTATAGAATGAATACCACTTTCTATAAGAAATAAATTATCTATTGTCTGTTGTTCAAAAATTCCTCTGTTCTCGCAAATATGTCACTTATGATACTATCAGTAATTGTGAAAAAAGCTGTCCTGGGAAAAAGTAGTAAAAACCCAGCGGGACTCCCAATTTTTTAGAAATTTTTATCTTTTCTATATTACTTATATATACTAGCTGACTCGCCAAACTTTTTGGTAAGGGGCTCGATGAGCTGACGGTTCCGTGGCGCAGTGGCTTAACTTGAACTGCGGCCCTGAGTTCGAATTCCGCACGGTACCGATATTTGTATGGTCTAAAAGTAATTGTTACATCTGTCCTTTTGTAATGTATGTTTACGAACTGCCTTCACGGTACAGGAGAAAATCCTAGTATGGGGTAACGTTTTAAAAGTTTCACTTTGAAGCTACTCCAAAATTTTTGCAGTGTCAATAAAATGTATCAATAACTCTATAATAATCAATATATTCAGAAATATCGAATCTAAATACTTACTGACTGTTGATGGGGAACTACGCCAGTCTAAGGATATCAGATATCAAGTATTTTTGAAGGATCGATGTAGGTGTTTATGGGCCACAGAATCCATTAACAATCAGTTGGATTGTCCTTGTTTATCACCTACCTATAAAAAATGGTCGTCAACTCAGACTGTCAACCATGATGGGTCTAGGCAAAGGTATAAATTTTTATAACTAGCAGGGGATTGAAAAACGCTAATAAAAAGAAATAAATGTGCTGCTAAGATCGAAGGAAGCTTTTGACACTATTTGAATATAAGTTTAAAAATAATTAATAAGGTTCAGTGATGGATTATCCTTCGGGCAAACTAGGCAGGTGCGTCGGAGTGCAAAGAGGCGCAAAGGGGCGCGCGCGGAAATATTTAAAGGAAAAAAGTTGTCTACTTGATTACTCCTTCATCACCCTCACTCTCTCATTACAGTTTTCATTCACGCCCACCTGTTAAAAGTATACATATCCAAATTATTTTGCAAGTTTAAAATAGTTGATATTATTAACTATACATAATTTATAATTGAATTGTGACAACACATCTGCATTTTGATTTGTAATCGAGGATAGATGTAGATGTCTATGGGCCGCAGCAACCACTTACCATCAGGTGGACTGTGTGCTCGTTTGTCACCCTATCCTTTAAAAAAAATTATGTACTCTGATATGTTTACTAAAATAGCGCATCATGGATAACATCAGTGTTAGAGTATGTTAAAGTTGCTGTAAACTAAATTTACTATATTCACACACAAAATCAGAGCACATAGGCAGAATTGGCGGGAAACTAGTTCGCCTTCCTTCTGGAACCCGTGCATTCTGGTCTCTCGCCAAGGCTGTCCAACGGAATTTCTGTCAGCCATCTCTTCCATCTCTGCACGGGGAGGACGACGCACTGGCCCATGCTGCAAATGAGAAAGCCGATCTGTTAGGCTCTTTTTTTGCGTCCAACTCGACTCGATGACGGGGGACGCACATCGTCGACCATCCCGCCGGTGTGCGGCTCACACAGCGCTCGGTTCGCAAAGCACTCCTCTCCCTGGACATCCACAAGTCGAGTGGGCCTGACGGAATCCCCCCAATTGTGTTAAGAACGTGGTCTCCAGAGTTGGCACCAGTTCTAACGCGGTCTTTTTCGGTACTCTTCCTGCCTAGGCGTTGGCTTGTTCTCCAAAATAATGGAATCCATTATTAACTGCTAGCTCATGCAGTACCTTGAAGATCACCATCTGATTAGTGACCGCCAATACGGTTTTTGTCGGGGTCGATCAGCTGGTAATCTTCTGGTCTACCTGACTCATCGACGTGCGGTGGCAGTAGAGTCCAACAGGGAGGCATTGGCCGTTAGTTTGGACATTGCGAAGGACTTCGATCGTGTTTGGCACAAAGCGCTTCTTTCGAAGCTCCCTTCCTATGGGCTTCCCGGGAAATTATGCAATTGAATCACCAGCTTTCTTGCAGATTCGATTACAAGTCTATTAATGCTGGCGTTCCACAAGTCTGCGTGCTATCACCAACGCTGATTCTTCTGCAAATTAATATGTTGCAAACCAGTAACATTCATTGCTATGCGGATGACAGCACTGGTGATGCTCTGTACACCGGCCGTGCCAATATTTCTCGGGCAAACGTCTCCTAGTACCGGGATACACTTGCGTCTGAAGTCGATTCTTTGCTTAACAAAGTCTCGGATTGTGGGCGACTAAATCTAGTCAAGTATAACCATCAGAAGACACTAGTTTAGGCGTTTACCGCTAAAAAGGACGCCTTTGCCGTATCTCCTTAGTTTCAAGGCACTCCCTCTGTTGCAGGAACAGAACAGAACAGAAACTGGCTAAATAGGCCTCTAAAAACCTTGGCATGCTCAGCAGAGCGGGACAGTATTACATGCCGACACCTCGCCTGCAACTTTACAAGGCGCGCAGGTTCGTCCTCACATGGAATACTGTTCCCATCTCTGGGATGGGGCTTCCCAGTGCCAGCTCCTTCCACTGGACCGCATCCAGCGCAGAGCGACTCGAATCGTCGACGACCGACTGCTTTCCGATCGGCTCGATTGACAGGGGTTGTTGCATCTCTTTGCATTTTCTTTCGCATCTACCACGGGGAGTGCTCTGAGAAATTGTTCGGATTAATCCCAGCCGCCAAATTTTATCATGAACGCACTACGCGGCAAAAGTTCCGATACCATCCACACCATCTGGATGCTTGGCGGTCCGCCACTGTACGTTTCACTAGGAGTTTTCTTCCGCGTATGACCTACCTGTACCTGACCTGTGGAATAGTTTACCACCAGCGATTTTTCCGGACCGATACGACTTAGGGCAGAACATTTTTTTTCCTTTTTAAAATGAAGTTAATTTTACATTTTATTTTAATATAATACAATAAACAAACATTGAATATTTTCAATAGGCCAGTTGATTTTACAGTTAAAACTTATTTCCAAAAGTCATTGTCGTTCAACTATTGTTTAATATCACAATAGATAGGCCTGTAGTTTACTTTTCTAGAGTGCTTAACAGGTTTGTTTACTTTCAGTAAGCTTAGCTTGGTTTTCTATGGAATTTTGTTGTACACTAACTGTTCCCCACTACTTCGCCCGCATGTAATTTCGGGTTTTAATTTTTTTGGGCGTGAACCTCATTCTTTTTTCTAAAATTAAAATATCCTAAGTTACTTCTTATAACATCAGCTATCTGCAATTCAAAGTGCCGTCAATATCCGTCCAGCCGATTCAGAGATTAGCCGCAACAAACAGAGAGACAAAAAAATTATTTTTTTTTGTTGTAAGTACCGTATATACTTTATGCATTTAGTAAAAAGCTGTTATTTTGACGTTACAAACAAGACATTTCAATTTTATTTATGTTTATAGATTATAGATTTATAGATACATCAGATCAAGAAACAATTCTTTATTTTTCTTAAACTTAAGGATATCTAAGTTAATTTGGGCGGGTCATCATATTAAAAAAGAGCATAAATTCTAAAATTCATATAACACTACAGAATGATGTGATTTTAAACAACCCTTAGTTAATCTCGCTTCCAAAAAACATAATTGAACTCAAAATATTCATTACTTGTCTCTCAAGACGTAAGAGCGCTTTCTGAGGTGTATTAGTGACCATAAATTTAACGCATTTTTTGATATATTTTTTATAGAATAATTGTAACAAACGGACACAGTCTACCTGATAGTGGTAAGTGGTTTCTGTGGTCCATAAACATCCACACCTATCCTAGGTTAAGAATCAAAATGCAGATAGAGAAGAGTTATACGTGGTAGAGCGACGCTGCAGCTATATTATGGTTGTAGCACGTATAGGTCGGCTAAACCGGAAAAAGGACCACGCTCTCACAGAATACCAGCGTAAAATAGTAGCTTAAAGCCGCTGTTTCGTTTATTGAGTGCAGAGAACCGGAGAGCCGTTTCACTGGAATCGAGGCATTCCATCTTGTTCCTTAGAGATGACAACGCATCTGCATTTTGATTCTTAATCGAGGTTAAATGTAGATGGTGGACTACAGCATCCACTTACCATCAGGTGAACTGTGTGCTCGTTTGTCACCCTTATTCAATAAAAAAATGCAGATGTGTTGTCACCCCTGAGGACTAAGATGGAATGCTTGGTTTTCAGTAAAAAGGGTATTCGGTTCTCTACACTCATCATACGAAACACAACAGCATTAAGTTGATATTTACGTTGGTATTATGTGAGAGCGTGGTCCTACCCCATTCGTGCTACCAACCATAATATGGCTATAGTGAGGCTTCAAATTGCAGTTAAAAACCTTTTTAAAAGTCGCTTCTCGCAACTTTTTTTTTTTTTGAGACTTTAAATGAGTGTAATGTGTCTTTTGCGAAAACAATTGTCTGCCACTTACACTACATGGGCCAGATGATTTATATAAACCAAAGATAAAATAAGAACCGTGGTAGCTCAGCGAAACACAACACTAGTCGTAAATTTTACAGCACGCCAGCAGCTCGGTCCCCGCTATGATATTATGCATACTAATGGATTTGTTAGTTGCAATTTGAATGCTGATTTACTATGCTTGGCTGTGAAGCAAAAGATAGTAAGTGTAGTAAAACATATCAACTATTTCTAAGACCTCCAATAAGCATATTAAGGCAGCGCGACATACATACCCTTACTCTAATAATAATAATAATAATTAATTTTATTGACTCTAAAACACACAGTTACATTCACGTTAAAACAAAATAACATTATAATTATTTGAGACAAATGGAGACGGCTCAGCTTTGTCTGTAACGAGATCCGAATCTCATACAGAGCTGTTTTTCAGCCGCTCCCTCCTCCCTGAGGTGTTGTGCGGGAGTCCAAAGTAGCAGGCTCCCCATTTACCTGACTTATACTTTTAAACTACGTACAGAGTAATTAAATATTATATCAATATAAAATATTTTTTTTAATTAAAAAAAATATTATATAAATATTAAATCGCAAATACAAAAAAAAGATTAAAAACATTAAAGACAAAATAAAAACATTTAAAAATATGCATAAAACAACCATTACGAAATGAACTAACAACAGATTCAAAAACAACACGAGAAAAAGAAAATATAAATATAAAATAAACTTTCCTTTCTTTGAACTTATATGTGTGTGCGTGTGTGTGTGTGTGTGTGTGTGTGTGTGTGTGTGTGTGTGTGTGCGTGTGTGTGTGTGTGTGTGTGTGTGTGTGTGTGTGTGTGTGTGTGTGTGTGTGTGTGTGCGTCCTTATTAATTTTTGACATAAAAGTCCCGTAAATGTAAAAACTTAACATAGGGATGTTTCAAATTCTCTGCAGCGAGTTGTCTTTTTAACAGAGCCAATTTATACTTGGCTTTAAAGCAATCTATTGACATTTTCTTTCTCATGGGTGGAGGGAGGTCATTTCAAGTTCTCGCTGCAGTGAATTTGAAACAACTTCTATATCGCTGTTTTGTGTGCGGGTGTGTGGAGGAGCATTTGTGTGTGAGAACGAATACTTCGACAGGGAATATCTTTGATCCAGGTGAGTTTTTCAAAAAGGTATTCTGGCTTTTTATTCCAAATTACCTTTTGGACTATCGAAGCATAGTGTAATTCTCTCCTGGCGCCCATATTGAGTATGCCTTTTTCATTCACAACAGTATCGAACACATGCATTTTGTACTCTCTGTATTGCTCTTTCGGTATTAGCTGACAATTTAGGGCCAAAGACTGAGCTGCAGTAGCTCAATTGTGATAACACCAATGAGTCACACAAGAGAAAGCGTAGGTCCTCTTTAATATACGGTCTTATTTTGTATACTCTAAAACTCTCTCAGAAATAATAGGGAGACCTTTAACTCACTAAAAATAAAATAGGACCAAGTATCGACCCTTGTGAAACACCAATATTCCATTTTGAACTGGATAACTTTTTGAAAGTTAAGATACCGCAAAATATTATACATTATAACGAACGTTAGGCTATCATTAATGTTAGGTGCTGTAAGGCCTTGGAAAAAGTGGTAAAAGCGTTTGTAGTTTCCTAGGACCGTAAAATATAAGTAACTTAACGCAATTATTTATTTGGTAGTACTGCACTGCATAGGTATTACTGGAGCACGAATTAATCGATTTCAGCGGGAAAAGATCAGACATAAAATATAAGCGTAAAATGTGGGTTTCATTTGGTGAGTAACAATAATTATCGTCACCGTAGGACCATCAGGATTATAATCGGAGATGTTTTTTACTGATAAAAAGGCATTAGTATATCTAAGTCACTAGGAGTAAAAACGCGCCTGTTTTTTGATCCTTAGAAAATAGACGTCCATGGACCACAGCATCCACGAAGAATAGACTAGAATCATTTTTATTCAATATTGATTACATGTAATTCGTATTGAAAGTCATCAAAGTTATTTTTACCACTTGTTTATGAAAAAGCCTCTGTCCTGGGAAGAACCAGCAAGAAAACCAGCGGGACTTTTTTTAAAGCTATACAATTGCAATGAAAACATTTAAAAACAGCATGCTCATTCTTAGGGGTTATTATCAATCATGTACTATTTAGTAGTATTATAACCCTTACTAAACAATTTTTGCTTAATAAAAATTTTAACCTTACGATGGATAAGGTCTGCATATTGTTACGCGCCAAAGTCGACGGCACTAGCGCCATCTAGTGTCGAACCGAAGAACTAAACTTTCTAGAAGCTCTACACTCGATCTTTCTGCGCTTGGTCGGTCGGCGCGCGTATTTACTCGAATATTCTGGATGTTTTCGTGGAAGAGCCCTATATAAAGGCGCTGCAATACGCGATCGGGGAAGTATTGAAGTTGGCGAGACAAGCGAAGCTTCGGAGCGGAATAAAGTGAATCAGTATGATTAATTATTAGTGTTTTTTAACTTTAATTAGTGTAAAGTGAATTAAAGTGTTAATTTAGGTAATTCTATCGGCAATTTTTATTGTCACGAACCTCAAGCTCGTAACAATATTTTCTTGTACTTGTTTACTTGCACTTGTACAAAAACATTGTTAATGGTGATAATCTTCGCTTCGTAAAACTAAATTATTCAAATCATTTAAAGATGTAAATGAAAATTGCAGTAACATACGATAATGTTTTTTTTTTATATGAAATTAAATAACGTCAATGTTCAAAAATGTTTATTTAAAAAAGTCTGGGTCTTTCTTTTCTCTAACCGTGTATAGAATGTGTCCTAATGTGTCCTATATACGGTTAAAGAAATGTATAAATAGGCATTAAACATTTCGGAGGGGATTGCATCGCAATTAATTTTTTTTTTTTAAATTGACTGATGCCCGGTATAATTTACGTTTTAATTCTATAAAAAATATTATTTGCAGCTTATTTGGCAATGAAGATGTAGATCTTCGACAGTTACCACAAGTAGAAGAAGTAATTCCTCCACCACCACCAGTTATAACCGAAAACCTGAAAACTGACGTCTCGCTTGATGATCAAGAGCGCGTGCCATCGCCTAAATTTTCACCTAAGCAAAAAGACTGGAACGAAGTCAAGGAGAAAAAAGATGATACGAAGAAAACTCCATCAAAGTTAGATCTAGTAAGGGCGAAGTTGGCTGAAGCTACTAAGGGAAAAGATCGACTAGGGCGTCCACTTTTATTCAGCAAATCACCAAGTGCGTATTTTTTAGTTTACGTTAGAATACTTTGCGATAAACTTTAAAACAAATATCAACAAAAATATTTAGCGTTTTATGAAGCTAGTAAAATACATATTTATTATTTTTACACATAGTAGAATTAATTACATGTATAAAAGTTTACAAAGTAAATTTAATAAAAAAAATTAAATTACTTCGCAACCTTCCGCCAGCTAAATACAATGATGTGTCTTACCTGGATTGAAGAGCACCTCCCGCCCTCCCTCAATTGCATGCACTAACTCCGTCACCACTACTCCCGGCACCACTACTTCCAACACCACTATTCCAGGTAAGACACACCTTCGACGATATTACGACACGTGTTTCGCCTCTACACGAGGCATCCTCAGGTGATGTAGACTCTATGTCGGCTGACCGCTAAGACACATCATTGTATTTAGCTAGCGGAAGGTTGCGAAGTAATTTAATATTTTTTTTATTATTATGGATTTCCGCAAAGTCACGCCTGTTTCTATCAATTTACTAAAGTATATTTATTCACACACAGGCATTGAAAGAGAGAGACGGCGCACAATGAGTTCAGACGATGCAGATCCACGATCGGACAGCGACGACATCACGGCTGAGGACCACAAGAAAACTATATCCATTATTATGTCTCAAGCGAAAGAACAGTTTAGCGATGGCAAACTTGATAAGAACCAGTACAACACTCTTATGTATCAGGTTCTGCAATTAAATGAGAAGCTAAAATTGAAAGAAGCAAAGCAGAGAGAGTCGCTCGAGTTATCTAAGCGGAAGTTGAAGGCTCACATAGACGAGGAAAGCCATAAGGTTGCTAGTCCTAAAATGTCTCCATCTGAAAGAAATAACTTTGGCGATATAGATGAAAGAATTACTCCCGCTGTGTTCGTTGATACTCCATCAGACAGTCAAAACTTTATGCAAGATTCCGATATGAGAATGAACACCGGACCACCAGTCGACGGCGTGGATGGTGGGAGACCGAAAGGCTTGCTACCTCTCCCTCCAATGATGCCCATGTTTATGGGTCCATACCCAATGTGGAGAGGACCAAGGATGGAAGACTTTGGGCCTCGAAGGTTTAGAGGGCCAATGCCGCCATTTTTCAGACCGAGACCTCCCTTCGATGTTCGGTTACCGTTACCGCCCCTACCTGCACCGAAATTGGGTATGTGTCAAGGTGAAAGTCCACTTATACCATACGAGAGAGTTGCATCGCCACCACCTATCGGTACTCCTGGTCATGCGATCCCACCAACAAATTTCCAAATTTTAGAATACATAGATCAAGATCCTGTTAAGACCATACAGATTGATGGTGTACCCAGAGAGATCAGATTCTACGGAGAAACGGCAGTCATTATGTTGGACTGGGATGATCCTCGTGAGATCAAATTTTTACCAGGTTGCAGAAGGGTGACATTTGATAACAAGGATTCTGTGATGCTTAACTTTAACGAAGGATACAAGCAAGTAGAGATGGATGATCAGGTCTTTAATATTAGGTTTGGTGCACCAACAAGAGAGCTCTATATTAACGGAAGATGGTACGAGTGTTTTTTCGGCGGCCAGCCCTTGGGCGTGATCATCGACGGAAAGCCTAGATTAGTGCACCTGGAAGGTCCGTTACCACAAGTTGATATTGGAAAAACAAAACGTACAGACCTCGTTGCTGGCAAAATAAATCTTATTATTAACGCAACACAGATGTGTCCGGTGTATTTGGATGCAAAAGTTCAAAAAATACTTATAAATGGTCAGTTCTTCACATTGCGTTTCGTTGATGCCTTAAGGACTGTCTTGATCAATGAAAAACCATTTAAGGTTGAGTTTGGGGATTTGCCCAGACCTTTATTTATAGGGAAGGAGAAATATTTTATACGTTTCTCTGCTTTACCGCGAAATATAAAGCCCGGTCAAGTGCAGATAGCGGATATGGAAGGTATTGGAATAGAAACTCCAGTGAAACCAGCTCCTGTGGTTGATAATGTCCCTGTACTTGATAAAGAACCTGTTGGTATGGAAGAAGAGCCGGTGCCAAGACCTGATAAATCACCGAGTCCTGTTGGTGAAAACCAAGGTAATAATCTTTATAAAACAAATTCATTGTAATATGGACAATTCTTATAAGACTATTTTTGTCCATTTTCACTTCAAAAATCTTTACAATTTTTATTGATACGATTCCAGGTCTCGACATGCTGGCGAGTTTAATGCCATCCAGCATAGCTCCAGCATCAGGATCAGAGTATAGCGTTGCAGAACCGCTGTACCCTAAGTCCGATAAAATTCCTGGTCTGGAAACACCCTCGGAAGAGAAACCCGCCAACCCCCTACCAATTCTGGGCAATATTAACATAAATGATTTGTTTGCTAAGTTAGTAGCAACTGGTATTGTTCAAATGCCAAAGGAGAATAAAGAGGAAACAAAGACTGAGGAAACTAAGCCGAAGGAAGCGGAAGATAAAAATATTATACATAAAGTGGATCTACTTAAACCTGAGACGCTGAAAATGTAAGTGCTTATTTTTATTAATAATTATTTATCAATAACAATATAATTCACACACACACACATTCACATTATAATTGGCTCTACAACTTGATGATCACAGCCTGATCGAATATTATTTCAGACTTCTTTTTCTTCTTAGTGGCACGTAAGCTTTTATTTCTTGTAATTCACGAAGTTGGGCGGGCTTTACTTGTGGTAAACACGTAACTATATACGTGTGGAAGTGTGCGTGAGACCAAATTAAAAAAAAAACACGTTAACTTTCGCTTGTGCTAGGCGTGGTTAAAGACAGTAGTCGCTATGAGGACATCCACGACTTTTTGCCACCTGGGCTGCGCCTCTTAAAAATGAGGTAAAATATTTGACAGATTTCATACATTTCACAGGAAGTTAATTTATTAGATGAGTGTGGAGATTAATGTTTCTTTCTCAAGAATCGGTTATATTTTATATTCTATATAACTTCAATAATTATTACACTGTGAGTATGACCATTTGTGTAACCGATAAGTTCAAGTGTTTATACAACACTGATATAAATGGCAAGATATGGCCGTGCGAACAAAAACTGTTGACGGTTTAAGCATAGAATAAATCAACGCCATCTCTTGAATACTCATGAACAACCACGGAACCAGTGTTTCCTCTTATGATTTTAGTTTTACCTTGGAACCTGTAGAAATACTCCCTAAATTATCGTAGAAAATCAAAATAGCCTTATTTATTGCACCTACTTTTCAATATTTTAAAGACCAACATCATTGCAAGAAATGAATCGTTTTCACGTCACGTCAAAAATTGTTTCGCAATTAAAAATCTTTAGTTTTGTGATAAAGAAGATGTTCTCATTTAGTCTCATATGAATAACGAATATTTAACTGAGTAAAATATTATACCATTATTCTGATATACAAAATGAAAACCCTTTCTTTCTACACTTTTCTAGTTCTTTTGACCTTAACCCCTTCGATAAATCTTTAAAAAAACATTGGGTGGGTGTAAAAACCAGGGTTACGTGAAGTTTGATTTTACCCTAATTTATCCAAAACCCTGTCAAATTTAAAATACGCCTAAAGCTCCACCTATATTAATAGATTTACCCTAAAATAGTGCAAAATAGCTAAAAGTAGAAACACTGCACGGACGCACGGCACGCATTGGTGCTTCATAAACATTTTCGCACTGGGGTGTCGGTGCCATTTTGTTTGTTCAATTAATGAATGTGAATTATAAGTAGTACCAAATTATAAAAACAAAACAAAAAAACTTCAGTTTCAAGTAGCGATATGTGGTGAGAGTAACATTATTAGAGGCTAATATTATGATATGTGGTGTGCAGCAAGCAGCCGACGTTGGTGCGGAGGCTGTACGGCGGCATGCAGTGCAGCGGCTGCGGCGCGCGCTTCCCGCCCGAGCACACGGTGCGCTACTCGCAGCATCTGGACTGGCACTTCCGCCAAAACCGCCGCGAGCGGGACTCCGCCAGGAGGGCCCACTCGCGCCCCTGGCACTACGACCTGCCCGACTGGCTGCGCTACGAGGAGCTGGACGAGCTGGACGAGCGAGGTACCGCCCGACACCACTACAAACTACAAAACAAACATTTATTCTTCTCGCTCATTTACAATAGACTAAAGGTGTTTCGGTTACGGGAAACTGTTTGTTTATGACTACTATATACACAGAAGTTTTTGTGTGTAACCAAATATGCACAAGTGTCTGACGCACACACAAGTGCATTTCGGGCGAACTAACCCTCTCCAATTATGTCCTTACGTAGTTAACACTAGCCAACCGACATACACAAATGTTGATACTGATACCACAACCTACCATACAGTAACTTAGCTGGAATAAGGGTGATTAACACACAGTCTATTTGTTGGTAAGTGCATGATGTGGTACAAAGAAATCCACATCTATTTTTAATTAGGAATCAAAATGAACATGCATTGTCACTCCTGAGGACTACGATGGAATGCTTTGTGTACAGTAAAAATGGTGTCTGGTCGTCGTCCACATTAACTATACTAAACACAGCAGCATGATTTTGTTGGTATTCTATAATATGAGCCATGGGTAGCTCAGCGACTTAGCACACGCTGTAAATTTCACAGTAAGCTAGCAACCCGGGTTCAATACCCGTCGGAACCGATAAAATTGTTAATTGCAATTTTAAGTTCTAATTTACCATGTGCTCGGTAGTGAAGAAACGCGTACGGAAAGCGTGGTAGAGAAATAAAAAGTTCGAAGACTTGTAAAGTCCGTCAACACGCTGTGGCGAGTGCGATGGACGCTTACTTGCTCTAAAACCCTCTCAGAAGTGTGAGGAGGCCTGTGCACATTAGTGGGATGTATATAGGCTGTAACCCTAACTTTAAACTTTATTCTGTAATGTTGGCTTGCAGAGAAAAACTGGTTCGAAGCGAACGCGGCCAGCGGGGAGGGAGCGGGTGGTGGTGCGGGGGCGGGCGAGGGGGCGGCGGGCACGGGCGAGGCGCCGAGCGCGGCCGCCGGGCCGCCGGCCGCCGCGCACTGCGCGCTGTGCGGCGACCCCTTCCTGCAGTTCTACAACGAGGACCGCGAGGAGTGGCACCTGCGCAACGCCGTCACGCACCTCGACCGCCACTACCACCCACTGTGCCTCGCGGACTACAAGGTGCTCTTACGATCATTTAATCATCTTCTCCGTTGGCCCATACAAATCAAATGATATTAACCTCTAAATGGTTTATCTTTACAAAAATGCTGTACAATAAATGAAACTAATTTTATAATTTTAATCCTCTCCCGCCATAGCAAGGATTCCATCCATTACAGCATATAAGCGACTAGGCTGCGTTCAGGCATTACAAAATGCATCTAAGTGTACACAAACGGCCGTAATTATATCGAACTCTCTACTGTCATGTGTACCTCAATTTTTCCCGCCAATAAAATAAAAGAAATCGTAATTGGTTGTGTTAGTTTTTAAATTTCAGTTGTTGTGGTTCCTCTTCTTCATCAGTGTCCGCTGGATAAAAGTCTACAGTTCAATGTAGACAATCCCACATAGATTGTTTCATAGGATATAATATTAGGATTAGGATATTGCCATACTAATTGCCACGCTTAGCAAGCAAGATGCGTCTACCCGCCTTCTGTTTAATCTTCCCCCTGTCCTCTTGCGACGCCCACCGAACAATATGGAACAATAGATGTTGGTGCTTATGATAATCTAACAATCTTCCAGTCATGACCCATACAAATCAAATGATGGATATTAACCTCATAATGGTTTCTTACCTTTACAAAAATAAATGAAACTAATTTTATTATGTTTAATATGAACTTATATTCCCGACGTTAAAACTTGTTTGACATTCTGATGTCAAAATTAACTAAGGCTTAACTTTAGTCAAATCTACGAGAACATGCTTATAGTATCTTGAAGTCTCTGGTTTTTAAATTATCATCAACATATTCATTCATTACCTGACACTCGATATAAAAGAATAGCTAACAATAATGTCATGTCATTGATACAGGTTTTTACTCATTCAGTATACAGATCACATATTTAACCGCCATCAGAATTGACAGCTTAACTGGCCTTTCATCTGTACTTCAAAGTAATAATAGAGTAATATTCTTTTAACTGTTGTATTACTATAGCAATTGCTATAAGCTTTGCTACAAAGTATAAAATATTTCAAAAGTTCAAAGTTTTATGCAGATGTATCTAATGTTTAAAAAAAGTTTTATAATATAAAATGCACACAAAACATGTAATTTTACAATATAAAACAATAGAATAACTTTAATTCGGGTATTTTAAGACCATTAGCCCATACGAGGGCGGCACTGAAAATTTCGGGAATCGAGGAAGTGACACAACATTATTATTTAAAAATGTGTTTATTGCTTTTCGAAGTATTCTCCACGAAATTTGACACATTTTTCCATACGATGGAACCAATCATTGAAGCAACTATTCCATCGGAAGTTGGGGTCTCTAAAATGGCCGTTTTGTAGGCGTCCACAGCTTCTTCAGGTGATGAAAATCTCTGTCCACGCAATTTGTTCTTTATTTTAGGGAAAGTATAGAAATCATTAGGGCTTAGGTCGGGGCTGTACGGCAGATGGTCTAATAATTCTATGTTTTCTTGCTCTAAAAACTCTTTTGTTCTGTGTGCGGTGTGAGAACTCGCATTGTCGTGATGGAGGATGATGCGGCGGTTGCAGTTCTCTTTACGGAGTCAGAAACGACCTGTGGCAAACAAATGCTAGCATACCATTCTGCATTATCCCCTGGTCCCTCAAGAGGAATAGTCGTAACATGGCCGGTTTTGGAGACAAACGTGGCCACCATTTTTTTTGCAACACTCCGTGAACGAACAATTTTTGTTGGCTTTAACTCATTTTCGAACACCCAAACTCGTGACTGGTTTTTTGTTTCGGGTTCGTACGCGTATATCCAGGATTCGTCTCCTGATACGATGTTGTATACAGCATTTGAGGATTCTGCGTGGAATCTTTCGAGAGTTCTGACGCACCAAGTAACGCGAGCCGCTTTTTGCTCTTCACAGAGCGATTGCGGTATCCATCGGGAAAACAACGTTTTTACACCTCATTGTTCATACAAGATTATTTGTATTTGACTCATGCCAATGTCTAAAGTTGCCTGAATTTCGCGGTATGTCACATGTCGATCTTCCTCAATCAGCTTACGCACAGCATCAACGTTTTCTTGGGTGGCTGCAGTTTTTGGAGGACTTTGAGGGGGATCATCACTGAGCTTGACACGTCTACGTTGAAATTCAGCAAAACAGCGATAAATTGTGGTTTTGGATGGGGCTTCATCACCAAATGCAGAAATCATCCGGTCAACACACTGTTTTTGTGTTAAACCACTTCGAAAGTCATAATAAATCATCGCTCCTGAATTTTCTCGAGTCAATTCCATTTTCTCAACAACTAAACAAGTTTGACAAAACCTTGTAACAAGACCGAGAATCTTTTTTTTTAATAAATAAATGGTATTCGATTTTTAAAACCAAGGAGTTTTCAATTAAAAAGATTTTAATATGACAGGAACAGTGAAAATACTCTATTCCGGATACTTTTAGTGCAGCCTAGTAGCAATAACCTTAAAATATATATTAAATATAAACATAATACTACATAGGGAACTTACTTCTTTGGAGCATCCTTGTATTGGTGAGACATTACCCTAGAAGAGTGAGGAATGTCTCTTTGTATTTTGCAGGAACCTGAAGTATGTAGGATTTAAAGTTTGACTCCAAACACTCCAAATGTAAAAATTTTAATATACAAAAATTGTAAAAATAATTACAAACTATAATTTGTGATTTGGACTTATTTCATACCCCATTTGCTTTTGCAATAGGCGTCCCTTGCTAAGGAAGAACCAGAAGAGATACCTGAAGATGTGCCTGAAGTAGAGAAATCGGAGCCCATAGAGATAAAGGATACAGATGAAGTAGCAGCAGCATCTGACAATGAGTCTGATGTGGAGGTGCTAGAAGTAAAAGAGCCTGTTGTTGAAGCTTTAGAGGTGGGTTTTCTTTAAATTTGTTTTAAATAGTAGTTTTCAAAAGTTAGTGGTGGAAAGTGAAGTTATCAATATTTTATTTTTATTTATAATATTTTATTTTGTTAAAAACATAATATACTATCTCATATTATTTCATTGAGATGGTCAGAGGTGACAGAAAAAATTTGAAATAAAGGATAACAACTATAAATTGCTAGCGTTGCCCTGGCTTCGCACGTGTATTTATTTATCCCGACAACAGTGCCATCTACCGGGTCTAAATGGGAAAATAAACTATCTAGCAGCCATTCAAACATACAAAAAATTTCATGAAAAGGGGTTGGATGATTTTCGAGTCTATAACAGACATAGGTAGAAACATTTTGTTTTGGGTATCTATCACATTATTTCACAAGCCCTGGGTTGATTAGGAGAGAAATTCATAAAACATTCAGTTTTCCCTTTGTAATACTTTTAATTAAGGTGTTCTATATCATGATGTAAATAAATAGGTAGTATCCTGTCATCATTTTTTTTAAATTTAAATTTTAAAATAGACAGATAAGTGAAAGATGGGGAATCTCGCAATTGTGTTAATAATATGAGATACATGTTCACTCATTACATGTCATCTACAAGTGGTAAAGCCATGTAGCTAATATTATGGTTGTAACACGAAAGGGTTGGCACAATTGGGGAAGGAGCATGTTCTCATGGAGTACAGAAGAGAAATAGTAGTTCCATGCTGTTTTGTATGGTGAGTGTAGAGAACTGAAGACCCTTTAATAATGTGGCATTCTTATATGCATTTTGATTTTTAATCAAGGCTAAGTGTAGATGTCTTGGATTTGTGTTTTATTTGTGTGTAGTTAGACTACAGCTGGTATACAGTCCAGTATAACAACAGCAACAAGTACAAAAACACCTGCATGCAGTGGAAACTTTCTATTTATTTATATAAAATTCTTAGTTAAAATTTAACCAGTCCTGAAAATCCACGGCATCGAGATTTCAACATTTGGTGGTGTTACAGATAGAGGAGGGTTCGGATGGCTGGTCGGACGAGGACGACGTGGTGCTGAAAGCGGAGCCGGTGGAGCAGGTGGTGCTGGAGGACAACGACACGGACGACGAGACGGTCAGCAGCCGCCGTGAGCGAGACCTGCAGCACCAGCTCGCGCTGGTCAAGGTCAAGCAGGAGCCTCCCGACCCAGGTCAGTACTGCTCCACCGTACAGATGTGTGTGACTTCAAAATGAATGAATGAAATGGATATATATAATGAATGAATACAAGAAATATATGAATGAAAGAAATGAAATGTACTTATATTGTACACCACATTGTGTGTTTACTGAGTAGTGGTGGTGTAAGAATATCCATTAGCCCGTATCGTCCTGTGGGTATTGATGAGAGTCGGCAGAGGGAAATAGAAACAGCTGATGGGCAGCACCACCTTCCTGATAACAAACAAAATAATGAAAATTGCAGTTGCAAACTCAATTTCTTAGTGTTTCAACTATAGCGAAATCCACCCTGAGGCAATCTCTGGGGGAAGACTGTGTTCAGCAGTAGGCTTCGATAGGCTGTAATCATAACGTTAACGAAAAACGATAACACTATCTATTTCCAAGCATCTAGCAACACTTAGGCAAAAAAAATTGTTTTAAATTATTTTTTATATAATAATTCACTGAGTTCTGCTTTTTTATTCATATTTATGTATTGAAAATACAGTTATGTTTTATCCAGCAATCTTGTATTTACAATCATTCCAAGTGTTCAAACCGTACATCTGTTTAGTTCTTTAAACCAGACCAAGATCACTCACTCTCAAGCCACAAACAAATTTTATTTTAATCTTCACTCCAGCCCATTAAATTTCCTTTTTACTGGAAACGAGATATCCCATCTTAGTCCTTAGATGTAGATATCTGTGGACATAACTTATCATCAGGTGGATTGGGTGCTCGTTTTTCACCCATATTCTATAAACATAAGTTATCAAACTAGTACTTTAATATTAGTTTGATAACAATGACTCCGTAACAGGTTAGGCCCTGCTAAGCATTTGACTGCGTAAGTGTGAGAGTATTTTTGTATAGTCTATAAATAATTCTTCCGGCAGTGCGCTTGTATAACTCTAATAGGAACCATTCTCAATAGAAATCATTCTGCAACTGTGTTGTGTTTTTTCATTATTATAACAATTTGCGACCTTAAGTAAGATTTTATATAAAAGAGACATTGCTTAGTGGCTAAGCAAGGGAATGAAGAGTCTACCTATTCAGATGTGAAGCTAGAGTTCCAAACTAGTGGAAGCCCAAGATATGGTTTTGTTGTTTTTAGCAGTTTTATAAAAATACACTAATCTTGATCTGTCTCTACTCTTCAGTTTCATATTCAGTGCTGTCGAGGACGTGTTTAGGCCGTATTCAGTGCTCTCCTGACGGTCAGGACTGACGTCAGTCTGCCGTATCTATCGCCATAGAAACCATGCGTGCATTCAGAGCAGCACTGACCGCGTCCGCATACGCAATACTGACAGAGACGGTCAGTCGAGCGCGTCGGTGCTGCGTACGTCAGGTGACTGACGCGCTATGCAATGCTTCAGAGCATTTAGTGCGTTGCGGAAGCGGGACTCGAACGGACGTTAGCGTGTACAATCATGTCGAAACATAACATCGACACTGAACGTGTGATAACAGAAGTTCGAATAAGACCACCTTTGTGGGATCTATCTCACGATTTATTCAAAGATAAAGATGCCAAGCTTCAAGCATGGTTTGGAGTGTATAAAGCTCTTTTGCCCGATTTTAATGATTTGTCTGAGAATGATAAAAAAGACTTTGGTAAGTAAAAAAATGTGTTTATTAAAAATATTTTTTATTGAATATACAAGTATCTAAATAATAACAATCAAAATATAGAATCATCTTGCCACGGAATTGCGCCAACTTCAGAAACAAAGTAATTAGCAAATTTATCTCTCAAAACATCACCGGATCTGACAACCGAGATGTTGTTAGTGTTGGTATTATTTTGAAATCCTTCAATAGTTAGCGTATCCTCAAATTTATAGCCATCTCTTTCTCTAATGTAGTTGTGCAAAATACAACAGGTTTTAACAAGTTTAATAGCATTCGGCAGTGAGTGATTTATTGAGCGTTGGAATATTTTAAATTTATTGGACATTATTCCAAACGTCGATTCAATGTACCTTCTCGCCCGACTTAATCTATAATTAAATATTTTCTTTTTATGTGTCATATTGCTGCGAACATAAGGTCTTAAGACTTTATTCGATATTCCAAACGCTCCATCGCCTATTAGCACATATGGCATTGGTTCAGTGGTATTAGGTAATGGCTTAGCACTTGGTAAATTTAGTTCTCCATTATGTAATTTTGTGTACAAACTAGTATTCTTGAAAATTGTTGAATCAGAGTCTGACCCACACGAACCAACATGTATATATGTAAAACGATACTCTGAATCACACATTGCTAGTAGATTGATGGAAAAATGCTTCTTGTAATTTAAAAATAAGCTACCGCTCTTTTCGGGACAAACAATTCTCACGTGTTTGCCATCTAGGCATCCTACACAATTCGGAAAGTTGGCAACCTGCTCAAATCCTGAAGCAATTTTAAGCCAATCTTCAGGGAACCTAGGGAGCGAAAGACATTCACTGTGAAGCACATTCCAAATAGTCAGGCAAACTTCTCGAACAATGAGACAAATAGTTGATTTGCCAAGTTGATAACTGAAATGTAAGTCCGAAAACGTTTGTCCAGTTCTTAAGTACCTGGAACAAAAAACACAATTTTTTTTATTTATTATTTACAGAAAAAAGTGTACAACAAAGATGGAGAACTGCGAGAGATGCTTACATGAGATGCAAAAATTCTATGAAATCTGTGAAATCGGGATCGGAAGGCGGAAAGAGAACCAAATACGTATTTTTCAAACATTTACAGTTTCTTGACAAAAAACATGTTGCCGACACCGAAGATTCTATTGAAGAAAATGAAACAAGAGAAGATACACAACAAGATTCAAATTTAGAGTCTCCAATCAATCCACGTTCTACTGAAACAGTATCCACCAATCCAGAAACCCAACCACAGTGTTCCAGCCAAGTTAGACAAGATTCTTCAAACACAACTAAACAATCTAGCTCTACTCCTAACACAAACCCATCAAGGAAGCGTAAAAACGCAAAAACTAATGAAGACAGCTACTTCGATAAAAACATCTTGGAGTTTTTAACAAAAAACAGCGAAATTATTCAAAATGACGATATGGCATTTTTTTATTCTCTTTTACCTTTAACACGGACATTCGACAATCGTCAAAAAGTTATGTTCCGTACTGCAGTAATGAATAAAGCCCTGGAAATTTGTAACTGCCCTTCGTCTATCACTCCTCTTGCTTCACCAATGTATGCATCTACCTCTCGCCCTGAATCTTCTACTTCCAGCATGAATATAGCATCACCAGAATCTCTACCATCAGGATCTCAAGACATAGTTTTGTATTCAGTTGAAGAACCTTCGTCTCAAAATGTAGTGAGAACTAATCCAAATATCGCACATACATCACAAAATTCGGTAATCACATCTTTGTCTGCTTCCAGCTTCAATATACCATCACCAGGATCTCGAGACATAGTTTTGTATTCAGTTGAAGAACCTTCGTTTCAAAACGTAGTGACAACTAATCGTAATTTCGCTTATACGAGCACATCACAAAATTTGGAAAACCCATCATCTGATTTGTCTCAGTATATTAATTTTAAGCAATGACTGACAATCACATGATACTGATAATACTGATTGCATTCCCTAAATTACTTAACTGATTGTATTACCTAAATTACTTATTAAACTTATTAAACTTAGCACATAAACATGTTTAATTTGCCTATTTCATATTTAAAGGTCTCTAATTTCATATTTAAAAGTACTCTATGTAAGGGTGCCAGCCATTCTACCCATCAATTTTATCCAACAAAAAGAGAAAGCTGACTTTTATGTTGATATTATTAGAAAAATGCACTGATATTTTGATCAAAGAAATTTGATGAGTGGAATAGCACCCGACTACGAAAATATTTTCGATTTTATCTTACCTCAATGTCACAGCAAGTCTTTCAACGGGTCGTACTGGAATCCTAAACATGTTATGATGTTTAATATGATCCTGAATTCTTGCCAGCAGTTCATCAAAACTTTTTACTGACATCCCAAAATAATCAGAGAATTTTTCATTATAATTTCTAAGTTTTGAAAACAGAGTACTGAATTCTCCTTCAAGTAGCCTGTTAGCAATAACTGGATGTACGTGATATCTTCTTCGTTTTTTTTTCATTCGTAATCGCCTCAAATAGTAAAGAGTAATTAAACAATTTATAAACGGATACATCACGACTATACCCTGCTGTTCCGTACGGTGGTCAGTGGAGCACTGAATGCATAAAGCCGACTGACGGTCAGTGCGTGCGTACGCACTGACCGTCAGTCCCGACCGTCAGGAGAGCACTGAATACGGCCTTAACAAAGTACACAGAAGGCATACTACTGCTAGATAGATTGTATGACATCAGCAATTGCATACCTTCGGTGGCTTTGAAAAAAGCCGTTTGGGTTTGCTTGAGCGAAATAAAAAAGATATTTACATACAATACTATACATGAACAAAGTACGAACAAACTATGTGAGAAATTAAAAAAAAATAATTTATATTCTACATTAAATGGTCTCTCGTTCTTAAGGAAAGATTTGATTACATCCACTTGGCGAACGTTTTAATTGTACCAATAACTGTTTTTCAATTGCGATAGTTGAAAAGTCTGAAAGACACTCTTGACCTTTGTATTTTCTCAACAAAGTTTAAAGATTTTACCTTTTCCTCGCCGATTAGCACTTTAACACACTTAAATTCATCACAAGGAACATTATTATCCTCCATTTTCACAAAACCCTTTGAAAAAACTTAAATTTTCAACAGACACAACAAAAACAAACATAATGAGATGTGAAGTGAACTTGCAAACGTATTGCCCGCGCACTCGAAAACAACTTCAGAGCAAAGCACGGCTTTTGGTTCCATAGTAATTGTTATATAAACATTTCGTAGTTATATTTAATTATAGAACATTTTGCCACAGGTTAGAAAGGGAGCGATCGTCTTCTTGAAAGCCCGGTAAAAATCCCATGTGTGCGAGAGAGACGAATCGCTCAAATGTCAAAGGTCATGACCTGTGTAGAACAGAGGAGCGCGCGGAAAATTTGAAATAGTTTGAAACAGTTTACGAGTAATTTTATTAGTTGATATTATTGATTGAGCAGTTTGAAAGGGCAAGCCCAGCTTTTTGGCTTCTATGGAGGCTTCGCCAGTGCACTTGTGCTTGCACATACACTCGGGCACTACTATCCTGTCTTAAGCAGATGGCTGGTCTCAGTTGAGACGTTTCGCCATGACCTAAATTCGCCCTGAAGGACACTATATTATGATCCTATCTTCTAGGAAATTTAATGATGTAATTAACTTTTTAATATCTTCACTATTTGTTACAGATGATGAACCAGTTATAACAGCTGAGGAGGAACGCTTACCCACCACAATAGAAACCACACACACTACAGTTACCTCCTCAATCGACGGCAACGTTCAACTCGACGCCGCCCCGCCCTCTACAGTGTTACCAGTAGGCGGCATCAAAATCAACATCACAAAGACCATGCCCTCCGTCGTCAACAGCAACCAAGAACCATTGTTCGAGGATGTCAGTGCTGATGACGAGCCACTTCCTCCTGGCGAGGAACCAGAACTTGAGTACAAGTTGAAACCTCACTTAGAGGGAGTTCAGTTTAGCAGACAGCCTCCAGTGCAAAAAGGAAGTGAATTGTCCGGACTATGCTCAATAATGTAAATACTTTTTTGTGGGTGATCAATTTAAGTAGTGATTGCGTTTCTATTTTAATTTTAAAGATTTAAGTTATTTAAGTGTGAAGCAAGTTCTTGCAGACAATGGATTGATTCAATGTGCAAAAATATATTAATATTTTGCTGATTGAAAGTTATGATTAAAGAAAAAAAAAATAAAGTTATGTTGTTAAGGATTTAAAAAGGCATTTAATATGTTCTAAGTAAATTTATAATGATCAAATTTACATGAATTTTGAGTTACGATCCCAGAATAAAAATTAATAAATATATCTGTTTAAGATAATTTATATATATATATATATATATATATATATATATATATATATATATATATATATATATATATATATATATATATATATATATATATATATATATATATATATATTGAATAATTATAGAAGGAAGTATGCTTAAAATAATTTATTAAATTAAATAAAAGTATTCAAAAATCTTTACTACAAATTCAAATCATTTTTACAAATTGCCAAATTCATACTATTCATAGGAATTTTATGTCAATACTATTAATGACGAAATAGTATATTGTATACAAAAACATCTTTTATGTATATTTTGTAAAAAATCTGTAATAAAAACCATGACTTGAGTTTTGAGACCCTATTTAAAGGTAGTAAATTTAAATTACATCAGATAATTTTAATTTATTTATGATAGCTTGAACTCCCTAAATTAGTCTAGGTTCAAAGCACAACTATTAAATTCATTTCTACTTAATAATATGTTGCCCCTGATTTATGTTTGCATATGTAAAACTTTCTTTACCTTCTACTATTTATTGATCATAAAGCTAATACCATAATAGTCAGGCATAGAAAATTTAGCTCCATGTTTTAAAATAAGAAACCTAAAATTAGTAAGAATATGCCTTATTTACTAACATGATATATTAGATCATTCAAAATAGTGTTTGAGAAGGCCGTAATATAAAGGAATCCCAATATTTATAAAAGTAAACCTCTTACATTTATTAATAAATAATGTTAGGTTACTAATTTCTCGTGAAAAACATTAAATGCAACTATAACATAATACAAAATAATTAACTAAATAATACAGTTACTGATTTCAATTAACTAAGCTTATTCAAAACCACATTAAGTGAATTGAGAGCACAATTTTATTATATGCGCACTTTTTCAAGACACTGCATTCTCTAGTGTTATTAATCAATATAAAGGCAGTACTTTGATTTTTAAATGTAAGACCTTACAATACCTATACATACAAGCAAATGTTGACAGTGTCATTATAAGACAAACATTTTTCCATATTGATAATGCATATGCATAAGTGAGGTATATTGTGTTTAAAATGTTGCAAGTTACTATGCAAGTATGATATTTCCTATAATATGATACAGAATATGTATGAAAGTTGTTTGTATATATGTGAATCAGGTTGGAAAGCATGAGTGTCCATTATTAAAATGAAATGTGATATTAAATTTAAGGTCGTCATTAGTTTATCGTGTTTTGTTTTCATGTACGTTAGCTTGATTAAAAGATGTATGATATCAAATCACTGTATAGAACCATACAACCGTTGTAAATAACATTTATTCAATTCTTGGCAATATGATACCTTCAAATTCTGTGACTTTTTTAGTAAGGTACAGTCTATGTATCACCTATAAAATGTCATTAATTTTGTTTTAATGTGTGAAGGTTAATTTTTATTGTACATAGTTATGGAGAATGCAAACCACATTTGTTACTTATTATTGCAAAATCATATACCAAAATGATCCTTAAGGTCTTAACTTTTAATTACAACCAGCACAAAAAGCAAAATACAATAGAGAGAAGCTATAGATATATAGATGTTGCCATTTAAGTTTTATATATATATATATATATATATATATATATATATATATATATATATATATAAAACTTAAATGGCAATGTCTGAACAAGCTTAACATGCTTTTTGAGTAACTGCATCAGATTTTTTTCATTTGATGTACAAAACTAGTGACTTCGTATATAAAGAAATGACTGTTTAATTTTACAGCGCATAAGAGAAGAATTTCTTATGCCTTAAATAAATAATATAAAAATCTTTGACCTTTATTTTCTTTCTTCAAACTTAATTATTTCTTTAGATGCTTTGAATTTTCTTTTTCACTTGGTTATTTGTATATAGAGCTTTGATCACAATATTGTTTTTGTCTGAAAATGTTTGTTGTTGGTTTGATTACTTTTATCACAACTGGGATACTTAAGGTATACAACTTGTAAATAAAGATATATACAATAACTATCGTGTTTTTTTTCTAAGAAAATGGTAATCGCCATTCCTAAATACATAATAAAATGAGTAGGTAATGAATTACAATATAGAAAGGATTCTGCCGTCAGAGTGATTGGTGCTTACAGGTGTTTATGTATTGGAATAAGTTTTTAACCCTTTTCCGATTCAAATTTGTGTAAAACCTCTCAATTTTCCGTATGTTGTCTCTGTGTGTTCTGTTAGTGTTAGTAGGTGAGTAGTATTTTTTGTTTAGTTAATGTGACGACGATGGAGGTTGACTGAGGAGATGCTAAAACACTGGATTTATCCGGTGATTCTGGCCCTGCTAAACCTAAACTCACGGATTCCTTACCATTACTCAACTTCCCAAAGCAAAAAATAGGGCACGAAGATCACCCCTCTGCCTCCTACCAAAATATATACATCCACCCTGACTTCCAAGATAAAAAGTGTGTAGATAGCGATAAAGGCCCATTTGTTATATTTAAGCCGCTCAGAACCTGATCCATCAGCAGGTTATACAATTAGACCTGTGAAAATTGGTCATATCCTTACTCAAAATAAAGTAGCCGATATTGAAAAACAGGGTATCAAAATTTTAGGGCGCAACAGGGTTTCAATTGCTTTTAAAACTGCTACGGATGCTAATAATTTTATTGACTCTGAGTTTCTCTCGTATTATAAACTTTCTGCTGTTATTCCAACTTTTAATGTCACCCGTATGGGTGTGATCAGGGGTATTCCGACTGACATCTCTATGGAGGAAGTAGGCGAGTCTCAGCTCCCTTCTGGCAGAGGAGAAATCATTAAAGCCAGATGACAACAGAAAGGTCAAAAAGGGTGATGAAGTGGAGTGGGTTCCAACTCAAACTGTTGTCCTCACCTTCTCAGGATAAGTGCTCCCCTCCCATTTATATTGCTTTTATACTTCCATACCAGTCGAAACTTACCTTCTTCCTATTATCCAAAGTCTAAAATGTTGCCGTTTCGGACATGTCAAAGCCGAATGTCGATCGAAATCACGATGCTTTAAATGCAGCAAAGAGCACACCGGATTCCCCAACCTGTCTTTTCTGCTCTGCAAATCATTCGGCTGTTGAAAAAAGTTGCCCAGAGCACTCAAGGCAAAAAGCTATCAAAATAGTAATGTCACAGGAGAATGTATTATCATACCTTGAGGCTTCCGCCCGTTTCCCGGCTGTCAGAAGACCTTATTCTGATGTTACATCTTCACAAATTCCTGTAAGCCATCTCACATCTCCTCAGGCATCGGTAATCCCTCCTACTCTGTCTCCTTCTCAGTCCTATAGGAAAACAATTTATAAAGCCAAATCTATGCCAGTGCAATCTTCACTAAGATATGATAAAGTTTCACTCTATAACATTACAGGTACTCCTTCGTCCTCTTTTCCCAACGGACATGCTTTACAAAGCAATATAATGTCTCCTAATGATAATATTCTAGAAAATCTTGTGGCCTCTCTTACAGATATTGTTGGCAAATTCGATGATTCCCATTTACCGTTCAGCGTGAAGCAAACAAGATGTCCTCTTCTCCAGAATATATAAAGTTCGAATCTCTAACCCTCGTCCAGTGGAATTTTCGGAGCATCAGGTATAAAAAACCTGATATAATTCACTTAATTAATAATGATAACCCTTCAATATCGGAAACCTGGCTTAAGCCAGGCTCCACATTTAGAATCCCAGGCTTCTCCTGCTATCGTAGTGATAGGAGCGACGGCTATGGTGGCGCTCTGATTTTACTAAACAGGACCATTCCCTTATCACCCATTCCTCTTCCTCCTGTACAAGGCAATATAAATGCAGTAGCTGTTAATGATATGGACATCACAATCCTATCCATTTACATTCCGGCTCCCACACTTTCTTGTATATCATAACTCAATTTAATTCTATCAAGCATCTCTCCACCTTACCTTGTTCTCGGAGACTTTAATAGCCATCATGTTATGTGGGGTTCCCATAAATCTGACTCTTTTTCTTATCTGCTACTTGATGTTTTTAATGAATTTAATCTTCGTCTCCTAAATGACGGTCCTCCCACCAGAATGGCCTACCCTTAGCAGAGTTCTAGATCTGCAGTAGACTTGTCATTGTGCTCTCCAACCCTGGCTGCTAGCATATCATGGAAAACTCTCTCTTCTTTTGGAAGTGATCACTTTCCCATCCTTTTAAACCCAAGTAATAGATGTGTTCCTACTCGAAATTTATCACCCCTTCTTAAATTCAATCTGTCTGAAGCTGATTGGGTATTGACCTCAGAAACAGAAATTAATATCAATAATCTTCCCCTGTATCTCCGGATAAAACGGAAAAACCTCCAGACTGCCTATTCCCAATTTATAACCCTTCTGAATAATATTGCATACAAAAATTTCCCTTTGAAAAATTCCTCCATAAGTAAAATTTCTTCACCTCCATGGTGGAATGCAGACTGTTCCTCAATTATTAAAAAACGAAAGGCAGCAGAACGGCTATATTCCGCTAATATGTCAATGGAAAATTTTCTTAATTATCAGAAAATAACTGCTCAGTCCAAAAAACTTCTTTCTGAAAAGAAAAAAGGATGGCTTTCGTTTTGTGAGAGCTAAGCTCCTTCTTCTCTGGTTTGGAAACGTATTAGGCAATTCCGTGGCGCTTTAGATGATAGCAATTCCCCTTGTGCAGACCCCTCCCATTGGCTAGAAGATTTCAGTAACCATCTGGCTCCCCCCTGGGTTCCATTGGAGGAAGAGATATATCCTTCCTCAAAACCATTCCCCCCTCACTCATTTAACTCTTAATAATCTTAATGAACCATTTTCACCAGCTGTATTGCATTTGGTTCTTAGGCACCTTAAGGATTCCTCCTCTGACATTGATGGTATCCCCTACTCATTCCTTGTTAATATGGGTACTACGAGTAAGCAGTTCTTTTTAAGCATAATTAACACGGCTTTTACAACCGGTTCTATTCCAGATGACTGGAAAACACATATTATTATTCCTATTCTAAAACCTGGTAAAGACCCCTCTTCCGCATTAAGCTATCGCCCTATTGCTATTTCATCAACCCTGTCTAAAGTCATGGAACATCCTGTAAAATATCGCCTTGAGTGGGTTCTCGAAAATAGAGGCATTATATCAAAGACCCAATTTGGTTTTAGCACAATGGATAGCCTTAGCATTTTAGTATCTGATATAAGACTAGCAATCTCCAATAACAACTTTCTCGTAGGTATTTTCATTGATGTTTGTGCAGCATATGATAATGTTGTTCTCCCTCTGCTAAGACAAAAAATGCATCAGCTGAACATTCCCGAGAGAATAACAAATTTCATAGCAAACCTACTTTCACATAGTCGCATATTAATTCGCTCTGAAGGAAGATTTCTACCAGCTAGATTTACCTGGAAGGGACTACCACAAGTTTCAGTCTTGAGCCCCCTGTTGTACAGCCTTTACACCCATGATATAGATAGATCTGTAAATTATCTAGGTAATATTTTGCAATATGCAGATGATCTAGCCTTATATGTATCTGATCTGATAATTGCTGAGGCTACCTTTCGTTTATCCCAAGCTGTCAACTTTCTTAATAATTGGCTATTGGAGCACGGTTTATCAATGTCTCCTTTAAAATGCAGTACTGTGGTTTTCTCTAGGCGAAGGTATATACCAGAAGTGTCCATCTACATTGATAATACTCTAATCCCCACTGAAAATCAAGTGAAATTTTTAGGAGTAATCCTGGATAACAAAATGACAGGAATTCCTCTTATCATACATGGCCTTCAAATGTGAAAATAATCTCAATGTAATTCGATCTCTATCAGGTGCTTGGTGGGGTTCTCACCCCTACTCACAAAAGCTTTTATACAATACTCTAATTAGAAGTCACTTTGACTATGGGTGCTTTTTACTAAAGCCATGTAGCAAAATGGCTCTTAATACCTTGGACAAAATCCAGTCAAAATGTCTACGTATAATAACTGGTAGCATGAAGTCCACTCCCATTCTCGCTCTTCAAATTGAATGTGTTGAGCCCCCTCTATCTCTACGCAGGCAATATCTCTCAGATAGGGTCTTGTTTAAAGTAGCATGTTATTCACTCCATTCTCTCCTTTCCAAACTTCATTCTTTGTATCGGTTGGTCAGTGACTCCCCATATTGGTCCCACAAGTCTCTGTACTATTGTCATAAAAAAGGGCTGAACATTGTATTGGCTTGGATCCCTAGCCACTGCGGGATTCAGGGCAATGAAATTGCTGATAATTTAACTAAAGATGCCACAAAATCTGGCTCTATCTCTAGACAATGCCTCTATGCACATGACCTCCTGCCAAAGGCAAACTCCGGCCTTCTGTCTTCTTGGCAAAGTAATTGGCATCAATCTAAATTTTTAAAATGTAATCAATATTCCAAAGTCCAAATTAATATCCCATCAAAACCCTAGTTTTTTCAATATCGCCACTTTAGTAAAGCTACCACCTCTGCTGTTTGCAGCCTACGCTTTGGTCATGCTTGTACTCCTTTACACATGGCCAAACTGAGGATTAGGGATAGCTCAATCTGTGAATGTGGTATAGATGAAGGATCTGTCAATCATCTGTTCCTTGAGTGTCTTAAACTTTCTTTCTCTCTCTACGATATCCTGCCCAATTACATCCCTCGTCCAGTAAATTTCCAATGTTTGCTGACCCTAGTATATACTCCCTTCGTAAATATTTTATGTGCTTTTATTCGTACTAATAATATTAAACCGCAAAATTACTTAACAACTTTGGTGATGGTATTTTAAATATGTGACGTCTTTTGTTGTAGATTGTGAACCCACTCATTAAATTGAGAACTCTTATTTTAACTCAGGGCCTTTGTAGTTAGAACATTTTTCTGTTCTATAGAAACTGGCATTGCATATTTAGTTCCACAACTCTCCAAAGGACAGCGCTGGAGTAAGTTTACGTTCGGAAGTGCATTGTTTTAGATAATTAAATCAAATTAAATGATCGTATCACATTGACTAAATCGACGTGTTAATAATGTGAAGTTAGATATTTTCACCAGAAAATGAGTTAAACAACTAATTTTATTAAGATTTAGCTGCTTTAAGTCTAGTTTATTCGTTTAATTGGAAGATGGAATATTGGTGTTTTAATTTCTAAACGTGACCAGCACCCTCTACCACCATTTTGTTTGTTTTTGAATTTGACATTGGCGTTTTGTTTTTCTGACGTAACGATTGTGCTTTGAATGTTTTGAATTTTTTATATTTTTCCTATATTTTCTTACAACTTGGCTGTTCTTGGACTTTGACTATCTTTGCTTCATATAGTGGCCCATGCACGTGAAAGGGACTTCGATTATCTGTTCTTTCCTTCGGCCATAGTTCGTATAGTTTAGTGATGGCCGCGGATAAAATTTGCTATGTTTCAGGATGTACCAAGAGCTGTGAGTAAATCTAATTATTTACAGGTTTTACCAGTCAATATATTATTTCTTCTTTCTATTTTATATATAAGTCAGTGTCACCTTGGGCAACAATGTGATACCTAGCGCAGACGCAGGTAGCCCAAGAGTTCTGCATCACTTTTCCACCCTTAGAGCCAATACCTTGCTATGTATACTTACATACATAAAAAATTCACTTAATTCTTTTAGGAAGGGGAAGGTTCCTACTCCTCCCCCCATCTACCCGTCCACTCGGCGACCAATAATTCGTGCAGCAGATTACTAAAGAATTACCCTTATAACACTACTACTTATACTACTGTCATTACACTTTTGAAAAACGCTTCTAAAATATTAATTTTTTTTGTAGGTGAAGATGGCTATATACTTCACAAATTTCCAAACTCTACAAAAGATTCAACGCGCTTTTGTACACGGGTTCAAGCAGTTGGTGGAAACTTTCTGTGCTTAGATGATATGTATGTGTTTAAGTACCGAAGAATTTGTCATACACCTTTTGAATCCAAGTACTGGACCGGAGTAAAATGTTAAGTAATATTGCAATACCAGCATTGCATATGAGAGGTTAGTAAAATTTGCATTAACATTGTAATGATCTATTCTTAATATTATGAATGTTGAAGTTAATATGGAAGTTCGTTCCTCAAATAATTAATTTTAATATCAAACATGAATAATTGAATGTATAAATTTTGAATCATTGTTAAACTATGTTCTGCTATACTAATTTTCAACTTCCATGTTGATGAAATATGTATGACATGTAAAGCAATTTTATGGAAAGTTTGTTATTTCTTATTAACAGTTTGATTCAAATGATAATAAAAAGCTTATAAATTAAGGCTTTTTCAAAGCTCATATGAATATCAAAATCTACACCAGTTTATAAATATTAAACTTGCTCAGAGTACAACTGGGAAGAAACATGAGTTATGTTATAATAACAAATATATAGTGATCTAAAGATCTTTTCCAGTACTAATGAGAATATATATTGCACCAACATACTATATTGTACAATATGTTCAATGTTTAATTATTTTTTAATCATATTGTCCTTTAGTATCTATTTAAAGTTATGATGATCTTCAATTTGATATCCCATTCTTTCATTTCATTCAATCTTAGAATATCATATTTAAAGTCTAGATGCCCAAATTTGTGCAGTATTCATAAGAAACAGAACAAAAAAGTTAGTATTTTATTTGGTCTTATTACCAAACTTAATTAATCACAAGAGAAGTTACTTGATTTGCCTCCGTCTTTGTAAAATTCGACATTGCTGTAAAATCCATAATTTACATTATAGTATGCATATTTTTCACAGGTGTTCTATTGTACAACTAATACTAATAATAAACTTCCATTTTAATAAAATGGAATGTGTAACTTTTAGCTTCATTTTTATTTGTTTTATTTTGTTATGCTACTTGTGGTATTTGTTGTTTGATATTGTCTGTTGGAAGATGTTGGTAGTCCTTCAGCCTTAGTCGTTCAAATTCTACATGGCTAATATGTGTATGCTGTAATTTTTTGCTGATTGATAGTAGAGGAATTAATCTTTGCAATTAATAAACCCAAGCAGGTTAGAATTTTTATTAGAGCCATCAGTTCACATTTCTCTTTGTACTATTCTTAAGTTGTCAATATATTTCAAGTACAATATAATCATTTATTGTATATATTGATTTTACAGGTGCTGTTGCTAAGATATCACCCTTAGCTGAAGTTACAAATAAAAATAATACTTTTAAAACACGTTATACACAAGAAATTGCTTCAACATCAAGTTATGTGCAAGGGACAACTACTGCTCAAACATCCAGTAAGTTAAAATTGATAATATATTATTTATAAATAAAAATTATTGTATAAATTAAATTGAGGATAATATATTGTAAATTAATTTTATTTAAAAAAAGTCCCACTGGGTTTTGTGCTGGTTCTGGTAAAGCTTTAATATCAAGTTGCTTTAATAGGGGGTTGTGGGGCGGGGGGAAGGGAGGTGGAGAGGGATAGATTCGTCCCCCAGCTGTCCCCCCACCATGAGATGCATGGTATTTTTATATTAAATGTCAAAGATCAAAACTTTATAAAATAATTTATAAGAAAAATCACCTTAATAGGTAGTCGGGGAGGGGGCGTGACCCCTCTTCACCGAAGCAATACCAAAGTTTAGTTGATGGAGCCCCCGTTATTTCTGTGTGGTTTATAAAAAAAAACCACAAATCTTTCTAACCAAACCTATCTGGGTTGGTGTGCCCCAAGTCCCGAGCTTGCTTTGCTCGCTCTTGTACCAAATAAAACACCAAAATGTTAACCTTAATAATTACTTTAAGAAGCACAAATGTAGAATAAATGCTGTAGAAATGCGGTCTTTAAGGAATATGCTAGGGTTGAATCTGAATGACAGGGTGAGAAATTGCGTGATAAGAGATAAATGTGGTATGCAAGATGATGTTGTGACCAGGATTAAGAAAGGAATGCTTCGGTGGTTTGGTCACGTAGAAAGAATGAATGAAGAAAGAGTGACAAAGCAAATTTATATGGCAGATGTGAACGGCCGAGTCGGGAAGGGACGCCCTAGAAAAAAGTTTATCGACCAAATTGGCGATATTTTGAAAATGGGCCACGTTAGAAGTACCCTTAACCGACGAGCATGTATGCGTAGATATATGGATGTAAAGGAGGCGAAAGAGGTATGTCAGGATCGTGCCAAATGGAAGTCCGTAGTCTCTGCCTACCCCTCTGGGTGACAGGCGTGAGTGTTTATGATCACTTTTGCCATTATATTTCATCATGTTTCGCCTGCACAAGTACTCCACTATTGCATTATTAAAATATACAATATCTTAAAAACGGTTAAGTTTCGTGTATGGTGTTATGATTCAAAATTCAATCAACTTGCTACAATTAAATTTATTTTTACTAAACTATAGTACAAATTTTCTTGGTCTATATAAATATAATGTTTTGCATTTTAATTTCAGGCTTGAAGGTGACTGTACAGGAACGGGAGGCAGGTGCTCTTCAATGATTGATTTATTGAACGTTTGTTGGTTATATTTAAGTCGTCTTATTGCTAACAGTGTGTATCAGGTAATAATCAAAATTTAAACAGACAGATCTTATAACTAATTGCACGACGTGCTGTGATTGGTTGCCAACAATGACGAGCTCTGATTCGTAGATAAAAGTTTGGTGTTCCGGTGCGTCGCTAGGCGGCGTTAGTAGTCGCGCCAACAGTGACTAAGCCCAAAAGGACTCAAATTAGTACAAGAACTACAATGTTAAAAAAGAAATAATGGTTTCTTATATTTACGCGAACACTGCACATGATTAAAACTACTTTTACGGATTTTATCGCGTTTATTTATACTTTTAATTTTTAATTCCCGACGTTTCGGGCGCTTTCCAGCACCCATGGTCACGGGGGACTGAGATGACTGACGTCCCGATGTCATTGTTTAACCCGGAGTACCTTCAGCTTTTTTAATTATTGTTTATGGTCCGATCTATGCAAAATGAACTGACTATGTCCTGAGGTCTTGCAGTGGTATGCTTGGGTTTAGTTTTAATTTTATTGATTATAGGATCCCAAGCAGGTGGTAGTACCCAGCCTCCTTCTCTATTGAAATTAGGATGTTTTTTAATTTCAATAGCCTCACGTATCATCCTTGGTAGGAATCGGTGTTCTTTCGCGAGGATTTGTGGTCTATCAAATCTGATGTAATGGTTGGGGCCGTCTAGGATATGATCACAAAGTGATCATATCCTAGATATGAAGTCTGCAGTTGATCTGCTTGGGATCCTATAATCAATAAAATTAAAACTAAACCCAAGCATACCACTGCAAGACCTCAGGACATAGTCAGTTCATTTTGCATAGATCGGACCATAAACAATAATTAAAAAAAGCTGAAGGTACTCCGGGTTTAACAATGACATCGGGACGTCAGTCATCTCAGTCCCCCGTGACCATGGGTGCTGGAAAGCGCCCGAAACGTCGGGAATTAAAAATAAAAAGTAAAAATAAACGCGATAAAATCCGTAAAAGTAGTTTTAATCATGTTAAAAAAAAACTTAAAAGCTTGAATATAGCAAATGAGAAATAAGAAAGTATGAAGAAAGAACAAAAAGACTGAAGAAGAAAATGAATCTATTAGAAAATACTACTTTCTTGAAAGCATTTAAAAGTTGAATAAAACTAAATTTACGGATTCTATCGCGTTTATTTAACTGATTTTACTTATTTTTAATTCCCGACGTTTGGGGTGCTTTACAGCACCCATGGTCACGGGGTGGACTGTAACGTCGTGAACTGAAACGTCGGGAATTAAAAATAAGTAAAATCAGGTAAATAAACGCGATAGAATCCGTAAATTTAGTTTTATTCAATGTATAGTGTTCGCGTAAATTTAAGAAATCATTAAGCATTTAAAAGTTTTACCTCAATGGCAACAGTTTTTACAATGCTACAATTTCGAGAATGTGGTGAACACAAAAGGGACAGACAATTCACACCTGATGAAAAAGTGATGGCATTACATTTTTTTAACATGGGCCAAGAGCCTACAGAATGCTGCAAAAGATATTTGTTCTGCCATCACCTTTCACCTTAAGCAGGATGGTATCTAAGGCCAATATTAAGCCTGGTATAAATGAAAACATATTTTACCAGCTTAAGAAGCAAGCATCTATCTTAAATGAAAGCCAATCATAAATTGTGTACACTGGTTTTTGATGAAATGGCCTTAACACCACATATTGGTTATGACAGGAAAAATGACAAGATTACTGGTTTACACAATGATTTCTTATATCTACGCGAACACTACACATTGAAATAATACTAGTTTTTACGGATTTTATCGCGTATATTTAATATATATATATATATATATATATATATATATATATATATATCCGACGTTTCGAGCGCTTTACAGCACCGGATCGTCGGGTATTTATAGTTAAATATACGCGATAAAATCCGTAAAAACTAGTATTATTTCAATTACTGGTTTAGTTGACAATGGTGATGTAGTGAGGACTGAACTTAGAATACAGGTATTCTAAAAACTATAAACAGTCGATATCATATTCATTTTGTGCTTGCAGTACAAAAAAAGATGAATTAGCCTTAATAATTAAAAGAAATATAAGAAAATTGAAGGGGTCTGGCTTTAAAATCCTTGCTACTGTATGTGACCACGGAACATCAAATGTTAGTGCCAAGTGGAACATAGTAGATAAATATTGAAATATGGTGGTAGATAAATATTGAATATACAGGGTAACATAATAGGTAAAATAATAGGAAAAACTTTGTTTCATAGCATATATGCTCCGAATTATGTTTTAGACACTTTTTATAAAATCTTTGATTAAAGAAATTAAGCAAAAGTGACAGTGAAATTCAGTCAGTCAGTCATACCTGTAGTATCTTTGCTCTCATTGGGGTAATTAATAATGTTTTGAAAACAAATCAAAACAAAGTTGTTAAAGACAAATATTTATTTAACATTAATTATTAATATGTTTCAGTTGTAAAGTTTTATTTGCAACCTAATCCACGTTGGTTAAAATTCGTGCTTTACTCTTAATTTTAGGCATTTTATCAGGTTACACTTATGTCTGCTTATTTATCCTTCATCCAGTAGTTCATTTTCTCCCGCGTCAACATCTAAGAGCAATTATAAAAAAATTGAATATACAGGGTAACCCTGTATATATATTTCAATATAAATTATATTGGTTAAGTCGACTTAGATCCTTTAGGGGGTTGTAATTTGCATCATTACCGACTATTACGACTATGAAACACCATACATCAAACCTAACCGTTTTCAAGATATTGGATACTTAATTTTTTTTTTATAAAAATTGTCAACTTTTTGTCTATCGTACTATTTTTTTGTAATTTGTGCATCTTATTTTATTTTTCTTATAACTTTTGTGTAGTAGATAAGTTGCTTTATTATTTTAAATACCAAGATCTTAGGTAAATAAACTAAATTTTATGTTATTTTATTTCGATTAATTTACTTTGTATACTGTCATTACTGTCTACTTATAATTACTGTTGGATTTATTAATTTAAAATTGTAACTTTGATGAAATATATTGATTGATCGATATTTATTTATTTATTTCTGAAATTGTGTAGATTGCTTAGTTCTTAATTTTTTTTACTGGTTATGGGTGTAAATTACCTGAATAAAGATGATTATTATTTTTAAATTGAGTTATCTTTTTTATGATTTACCTTTGATTACATAATTCTGCAACTAACTAGTTTTGTGCCTATATGCACAAAACTAGTTAGTTGCTGAATTATGTGATCTTGTAAAATTAATTAAAAATAATCAGTACACCAGGGATGGGGCTGTACTATATATAGAATATCGTCCGTTTAGTTCGACAACTCCACTATAGATGTCTCTGTACCACGGAATCGACTAGCAACTCTATTCCAGGTATATATAATGTACTCTGTGTTTTAACTAACTTAACTATTATTATCTTGTCACTTCAATGACTGACTTGACACTGGCAGAATTCTATCAAGAGAAGCCATAATTTAAAAGAAGAAGAAGAATTACAATATATATTTCTTGAGTTTATCTTTACATATACATAACGTTTTACATAAATATTAAAATCATAAATATTTTTTAATATTAATAAATAAATGTAATAGTACGATACTATAAATAAACATACTTAGTCGGGTCAAAGTTCTGTCAAAACCTTATTATTTAAAAAAAAAAATTGAATACTGGCTAGATGAACTTCACCAATTTCAAAAATATTAAGTTTGCGCTTGCCGAATATAAAAAAACATTAATTTTTTTGACATTAATTCATTCATCTTCAAATATGGAGTAGTCAAAGAAAGAAGATAGAGTAGCGGTTATCGCGTTGCACCGGTGTGGTTACGCGCCAAAAGAGATTTTGAATATTATACAAACATTGAAAATAAGGGTCACAGCTCATTAGAGCCACCCGGCACCCGACCTTCACCGCCTCGTCGCCAGCCGTCCACTCGTAGTCTACACAGGTGGACCACGGGTGGACGCAGAGTTGTCACCAGTGAACCTCGCGTGGTAATCGAGTGGACCTCGCGTCGTCAACGAGTGGACCTCGCGTGATCAACGAGTGACCCTTAAATTATACTTCCGAACTTTTTCTATAAGTTTTTCTTTGTTCATTTTAAAAACAAACAACAATGTGTCTGACACATTCGAAAGGAAGGCTCGAAATGAAGGGTAGGTGGAGAGCACCGCATCGCACTCGCGTGAACCGCGCGTTGCCAGCTCGCGCTCCACGCGAGACAAGCATGCTGTTTTCCACTGTGTGTGTACCACAGTGGACCACTCGCAGCCCGCGCGTGGACACCTCGCGAGCGAGGCGATCCGGTGATGGTACGGAGTTGATGTAGTTAGCGCAGGCCCATACCTCCTCGCCTCGAGCGGTTCGTATTGACTTGCCATACGAACCGCTCGAGGCGAGGCGGTGAGGTTCGGGTGCCGTGTGGCTCTAATGAGCTGTGACCTTAGCCCTACAATTTGTTTATCGCACTATCAAACGATTCAGTGAAGATTCAAGCTTCGAAGATCGTAAGAGGAGCAGCCTTCGTACAGTTAGGACACCCGCGATCATCAAAGCAGTGAAGGCGCAAATTCAACGAAATCCTGTTCGTAAATAAAAAATCTTAGCTCTTCAGATGGGCCTGAGCTGAACCACGGTCAAAAGAGTGATCAATGAAGATCTAGGACTACGAGCTTATCGTAAGAAGACCGGACATTTTTTGAACGAGCGTTTGAAAAAAATTAGGCTGGATAGATCCCGCGCTTTGTTACGGCGGTACGCGTGAAAAAAAATACCGCGCAATTTTGTTTTCGGATGAAATTTTTTTAACATCGAAGATAGTTATAATAAACAAAATGATAAAGTGTATGCCCACAGCACCGAAGAAGGCAGCACGCGTATTCCGAGGGTTGAACGAGCACATTTTCCTTCGTCACACATGGTTTGGCTTGGAGTCTCACCTTCTAGCTTAACTGAGGTATTTTTCTGTGAAAAAGGTGTAAAAACCAGTGCCGAGGTGTACCAAAATACCGTCTTAACAAACAGTGGAACCTTTTTCTCAAACAATGTTCAAAAACAGACATTGGATATTCCAACAGGACTCTGCATCCGCTCTTAGGGCACGAAGCACGCAAAACTGGTTGACCACCCATGGAATTGACTTTTCGGACATGAAGACTGGCCCTCTTCTAGTCCAGATTTAAGCCCACTTCATTATAAGATATGGCAACATTTAGTGGAGAAAGTCTGCGCTAAACCTCATCAGAATTTGAAATCTTTCCGATCATCTTTGGCTAAAGCAGCCGCCGCTGCTGCGAAATAGATATGAGTGTGGTGCGTGCTGCGATTGATAATTGGCCGCATCGATTAAGGGCACGTATTCAAAATAGGGGAGGGCATTTTGAATAATGTAAATAAACTTGTATTCTAAATTAAATTACCTTTCATTTCATGTATAATTTCTATATAATTTACAAAAAGTGTATCAAATTTTGTAAAAAGTTTGACAGAATTTATGACCTGACTATGTATAATGTTTTAAAAATGTGGGAGAATAGCCTACAAGGTCATTGAGCGTAGTGCTTAGGTCCATGTCCAGCAATTCTGCCTTAAGGACTATATCATAGTACTAGACACTATCGTCGGCAAATCGAAGGTGAGTGATGTACTCGCCATTGATGTTAATACCATATCCTTTCCAGTCCAGTAGCTTGAAAACGCTTTCTACTGCAGCGGCAAATAGTTTTGAGTATATAACGTCACCCTATCTTACACCTCTCTGCAGTTGTGTTTAGGTTTCGTACTCTGGTTCTGTACTCTGATAGCCATCGTAGCCATACTGTACAAACAACAGGCGAAGTGGCAGATTGTACTCTTCGGTCTTCTGTACAATCTGTCGCAGGGTATGTATGTGGTCTATGGTACTGAAGCCTTTTCGGAAACCGGTTTGTTCGGGAAGCTGAAAGTCTTCAAGTCTGTGTGCGAGACCATTCGTAATAACTCGAAAACAGCACGTAGATGCGGCTCAAAAGGGAATCGGTCTGTAGTTCTTCAAGAGAGCGTTGTCGCCTTTCTTATCCTCGGCCAACGCCTCGGATAACGCCCAGCACGCCGAATGGCTTGGTTCACGTTGAACCGATCATGCGGGAAGATCTGTTCATGATTTTGCCTTGGCATTTAGTCTGACACAACTGGTGACTTCGCTTACGCGGATTCCAGATGTGGAGGATCATGCACCTTCCCTGTTGGACCTTCTGCTGACCTCTCATCCGGACAGATACCAGGCCTCCATCAATGCCCCTCTTGGCTCCTCGGATCATTGTCTTGTCCGAAGTGTGGTGCTACTCACGCTGAACTCGCGGTTTCATTCTGCAGGCTGCCGTCGTGTTTGGCACTGTAGGTCAGCCCATTGGTATAGGATGCGGTCTTTCTTTGCATCCTGCTCTTGGGAGGCGGGTTTACTTTTCGCCGGACGATCCCAACGTTGTTTCTGATTCTGTCGCTGATGTGGTACGTCAGGGTATGGAACTTTTTATTCCTATACTTTCATTATTTTGGAGAACAAGGAGGTAATGTCGATAAGCCCGTAGTTAGACGGATCTGAGCGGTCGCCCTTTTTTAAGGATCGGGTGGACGAAAGCCATCTTCCATTGTTTCGGGACGCCTAGGGTGTGGGAGTACCGGAAAAGACTCGTTAGGGCCGGTGCCAACTTTGGAGCACACGTCCTCAGCACAATTGGAGGGACTCCGTCAGGACTTGTGGATGTCCAGGGAGAGGACTGTTTTGCGAACAGAGCGCTGTGTTAATCGCACATCCAGCATGGAGCACTCACACCGCGGGATAGTCGGCAGTGTGTTACCCCCGTCATCGAGAGTCGAGTTGGACGCAAAGAAAAATCCTAACAGATCGACTTTCGATCGGGGCCAGTGAGTCTTTCTCCCTGTGCAGAGATGGAAGAGATGGCTGACAGAAATACCCTTGGACAGCTTTAGCGAGAGACCAGAATGCACGGGTACCGGAAGGAACGCGAACTAGTTTCTCGCCAATTCTGCCTTTGTCTTGGCAATGACTTGTTGAATGAATTTCAGCGTGAGAGTCGAGAACAGATGTCCCCTCTGACGTACACGCAAACTCCAGCCCGAGGAACAAAGGAGTGTTCTAGTTTGTACCTCGGGTGGGAAAGATACGAAGTATCAGCCGAAAAGGACACCTGCGTCTCGATCAGAAAGAGCAGAGGCGGCTTCGCCGTCTCGAGATGGTAGTGGATGCCAAGGCAAAATCATGAACAGATCTTCCCGCATGATCGGTTCAACGTGAACCAAGCCATTCGGCGTGCTGGGCGTTATCCGAGGCGCTATCCGAGGATCACAATCTCTGCGGAGGGGATCTGCTGTAGCAACGAGTCTGTACGTTGGACGTGGTCTGAGCTGGTGGTGATGGCGTTGTGATGACCTCTCTGATGTCAGAAAGAGCAGAGCCGGCTTCGCCGTCTCGAGATGGTAGTGGACGGCGTATAGGTTCGAGTGAAGTCCCCTGATATTACCTTGGCCTTGTTGCTCAGCTTGCCCCGAGCAGTTATTGTCGGTAGCGGAATTTAGCCCCCCCAGAATATGCGGGGCAGCCTGAGCACCCGCGCTCAGGAGTGGAGTAGCTTGGTCGTGGATGCTCAGCTAGGGATTTTCCAGGGGTGCTGGTACCAACCTGCTGTAGTCTTACATTTGATTCCGCGACAATGTTGATGGGGGGAGAGGAAATTGGGCCTCCGGCCACTTGCACACGCCAGACGAAACGCGGAAGCAGAGCTTTCACTTAACGCCGGTATCCTGTTAGGTTGTGGTACCACTACGGCTCAGGCCGGGCCTTGCATTCAACAGCAAAAGCTGCCACGTGGCTCTACCACTGTTAACAAAATCTAACGGACAGTATGGCACTGCATAAAATACGAACAAACAAATATTAATTTTTATATATTAGATTTACTGAAATATTTTACACTTTTGCTTAAATCTACATATCACAGTTATGTGGCCATCTTGGAAAAGGCAATGTATCTTTAATATTTGGTACATTGCATAATACTTGTAACAATCTTTCTAAGCCCAAGCCAAATCCTGCAGTGGGTATGTTTCCAAATTTTCTTAATTCCAAATACCAGTTCAAAGCTTCTGAGGGTAGTTTTGATTTTAATTTATTATAGTCATCTTCTCTGAGACTGCCACCAACTATTTCGCCAGTAATTGGTGCCAAGAGATCTAATGCTTCAACCTGCAAATTAAATAAAAGGTGGTGTTATTCGGTCTACCAACACTATCCACTACCCTTACCGTTAGTCTATTTAAGGTCCCTGCTGAACATAGACCTCCCCCACAGACGGCTTCATTGATGTCACACTTGGCAAGCATGTTGGCAACTGCAGTTTTTAATTTGTAAGATGCTGTTGCCCATCACCTGATTTGCTTGCCTCTGTCGCCTCTTACGACACTCAAGGTGTCGAATGATATGGGGCAGTGGATATTCTTACACCACCACTATTCAGTTATACTAACAATATTCTAAAATATTAATTCTAGATATATATTTGAAAATGACAAACTTTAATACCTACAGACTGGTACAGAAGAGCAGGTAGCATTAACAATGTGAGGATTTGGAATTTACCAACCTACCTCTGCAGCATGTTTGCAGGCCCGTTGGTACATGCATCAAAGTAGTGGTCTAATTCATAATATGTCTACGTTATGTTGAGTGGGTGGTGATAAGCTACATATGTGGATAAAATGCAGTACGAGGTTGTATCCAAAACCCATAATATGTTATAAATAAGTTTAACTAATAAATTAATTGTTGCTGAGCCCAACAAGGTCTATCAATTGTGTTATACACAAAATTAAAGTTTTGAGTTTTGCTTAAATGAATAGACCTGTATCCATCAACTGCCATTGCACTATACTACTATAAAAGCTATTGCCTCATAGCTTTTATAGTAGTATAATGGTGGTGTTAGAGAATCTACTATCTCATATTATCCTATGGGTGTTATGGGTGTTAAATCAGGAGACTGGTAGCAGCATCTTTGTGATAAGTCAAAATAATAAAAAACTATAGTTGCCTACCAGACTGCTAAGTGTGGCAACTATAGTAACCTTCTTAGATTGCTACTTAGGGGGATCCCCAATCATGATGGCAATCAATAGGGAAGCATTTAGCAATGGGCTTTGATTGGGAGAAAAAAATTGTGTGTAACACATAATTAATATTTAAAGCTACCTTAGTATTATCAACTTGTGACTCCTTCATATAAAACGATTTCTGCTCCTTTGGCCATCTTACTATAAAAACAGGGACACCATTGCAATGGTCAACAAGAGCCAGCTCTTGTTCTTTATTAATTCCATCTTCTGAAGTATTTAGGCCTTTCTTTTTGAGTATATTTCTTGCTTCATCATAACTCAGTGTTACGAAGTTCTTATCTAACCACAAAGGAGGTTTTTTTTCTTTATCTAATAAATAAAGATCATCTTCATTTGAATTTCTAGTTTCAATGAATACATATTTTAACAAATCCTCAATAAATTTTCGTAGTTCTTCTAGACAATCACAGAAGGCCAACTCTGCTTCTAACATGTAGAATTCTGATAAATGCAATCGCGACCTGGAGTTTTCAGCACGGAATGTTGGACCTAATGTGTACACATTTCCAAGTCCTCTGCACATTGCTTCAAGATGTAACTGACCAGATACCGTCAAAAATGTTTTTGTTCCAAAATAAACATCATCATCACATTTATCCTGTTGCCTCATAGCTTTTATAGTAGCTTTATTATCTAGTATAACTTTGAATACTTCTCCTGCTCCTTCACAGTCATTTGATGTTAAAACTGGAGTATGAATGTACAAATAACTATTGGAAGTAAAGAAGTCATGTATATGCTTAGTAACAGCATGACGTATCCTCAGAACAGCCGAGATGTAATTAGTCCTAGAACGTAAATGTAAATACTGACGAATATACTCCGGAGGATGGGTAGTCCGTGGATTAAATGGATATCCATCTAACACAACACACTGACCTAGCACATTGACATCCTCTGCAGTGAGTTCTAGTTGGCCTCTGGGACTTTTGGAAAGTTTACCAATGATATGAACAGAACTGCCGTACGTCAAATTATCAGCCTTTAAATGCTTAGGGATTACAATTTGCAGTTTTTTGGCGCAAGACCCATCGCTTATATCTGCAAATACAACTTCTTTATAAACTCGTAAATTCTTCACCCAGCCCTGTGTAAGAAAGAAATAAGTAAGACACTATTTTATAATTTTTAGGCGTATTATTTCTGTCTAACCTTAATTTCTGTTAATTCGCCAACATTTGCGTTTTTTATAACAGAGGCAATAACACTGTACGTGCGGTAACGGTGTAAAATATTTAAATAATAATGAATTGGCATTTTACAAACAACTTTTCCTATCATTTTCGTCAGTATTTTTTTTAAATAAAAACACATAAAAATTATTTACTAATATTTTTTCTCATTTGTTGATCACAATTGTTGATGGTTTTGTTGCCAGTTGTTGCCACAGATAACCTACATAGCTTGCTACATATTTATTTATCTATGCAGATAACTATAATTATAATTATATATATTGTTTCTGTCCGTAGACAGAGAAACCTATAGACAAATTGACGTAGACAGAGAAACCTATAGACTAATGATCGGCGTGGCCTCGAGTGAGAAAGAACGATAACGAATTTTTAGGTTATAGAATAATCTTTATGACTTTTAAACACATTTAGATAAAAAATTTAATTGTTCTAAGAACTGAACTGAACAAGATTCACCAATCTTAAGCTCTCAAAACACTTTTTTCACACTTAAACCAACTTGTAAACTCCTTAAATCGCTACGCTTTCAAAGTTGTTTAGCAAACTGTAGAGTTTGCTAAACAAAAAAACCAGCACGGTGAAAGGGACAAACAATCACACCGCTCTATCTCATTTCTATGCAAGACGTATGCATAAATCTGTCTTTTTCGTGTGCGAATGCGAAAGAAGGCGTCAATTTGCGTAGACAGAAAAACCTATAGACAACACATACAGTGTTATTGCCTCTGTTATAAAAAACGCAAATGTTGGCGAATTAACAGAAATTAAGGTTAGACAGAAATAATACGCCTAAAAATTATAAAATAGTGTCTTACTTATTTCTTTCGTACACAGGGCTGGGTGAAGAATTTACGAGTTTATAAAGAAGTTGTATTTGCAGATATAAGCGATGGATCTTGCGCCAAAAAACTGCAAATTGTAATCCCTAAGCATTTAAAGGGTGATAATTTGACGTACGGCAGTTCTGTTCATATCATTGGTAAACTTTCCAAAAGTCCCAGAGGCCAACTAGAACTCACTGCAGAGGATGTCAATGTGCTAGGTCAGTGTGTTGTGTTAGATGGATATCCATTTAATCCACGGACTACTCATCCTCCGGAGTATATTCGTCAGTATTTACATTTACGTTCTAGGACTAATTACATCTCAGCTGTTCTAAGGATACGTCATGCTGTTACTAAGCATATACATGACTTCTTTACCTCCAATAGTTATTTGTACATTCATACTCCAGTTTTAACATCAAATGACTGTGAAAGAGCAGGAGAAGTCTTTAAAGTTATACCAGATAACAAAGCTACTATAAAAGCTATGAGGCAACAGGATAAATGTGATGATGATGTTTATTTTGGAACAAAAACATTTTTGACGGTATCCGGTCAGTTGCATCTTGAAGCAATGTGCAGAGGACTTGGAAATGTGTACACATTAGGTCCAACATTCCGTGCTGAAAACTCCAGGTCGTGATTGCATTTATCAGAATTCTACATGTTAGAAGCAGAGTTGGCCTTCTGTGATTGTCTAGAAGAACTACAAAAATTTATTGAGGATTTGTTAACCATTTCACAGCGAGTCACGAGTACCGCTTGGCATCCGTATCAAGCAGCGCCTTAAAATGCTCCGCTGTGAAAGGGTTAACCCTTTCACAGCACACAATAAATATGTATTAATTGAAACTAGAAATTCAAATGAAGATGATCTTTATTTATTAGATAAAGAAAAAAAACCTCCTTTGTGGTTAGATAAGAACTTCGTAACACTGAGTTATGATGAAGCAAGAAATATACTCAAAAAAAAAAGGCCTAAATACTTCAGAAGATGGAATTAATAAAGAACAAGAGCTGGCTCTTGTTGACCATTGCAATGGTGTCCCTGTTTTTATAGTAAGATGGCCAAAGGAGCAGAAATCGTTTTATACGAAGGAGTCACAAGTTGATAATACTAAGGTAGCTTTAAATATTAATTATGTGTTACACACAATTTTTTTCTCCCAATCAAAGCCCATCGCTAAATGCTTCCCTATTGATTGCCATCATGATTGGGGATCCCCCTAAGTAGCAATCTAAGAAGGTTACTATAGTTGCCACATGACTGCCGACCTTCAGTAATGGAGAGGCACTTAAAAAAAGAGAGAAACTACAAGGGAAAACAAGTAACAGAACGATGAACATGATCACGATGATGGCATTAGGTGTGCAATGAAATATGAAGGTCCATCTATATTTTCCAGTACGCGACCACTCTTTCAATGATTGTGACAGACATTTTTCACTCGTCATAAGGAAAATGTGACGTGAAGATCGTGTGTTTACCTATCAGCAATATATTGATCTTATAATACAGTCCAGTAACCCGAACCGAGAATCGAGAAATTTAACGTTGAATAAGTAAGTACAGAAGATATTATAGATTTCAAGAAATGGGCTCAACTAAATTTTGAAGCGAAACCTTTATCAGTAAGAAGTTACGGAAAAGATATACCTAAAATCTAAAAGTTAGTTTTTATGTATCGGCTTTATTTTTCGATCGATTTTCGAAAAAAAAACCTTAAATTTTGGTGGTGGGATGAATATTGTACATTTTGTGAGTAAACCGCAAAAAATTACATAGATAATGACGTTTTTAAGGAAATTTTCGTTCTTTTTAGAGTAAAAGGTACTTGCAGTAACTTAACAAGCCAAGATGATAGAGCTTACAATGGTAAATTACCTATTAATAATCTGAAAATTGCAAATATTGCAAAAGTCAAACAATTTATACCGGCTAAATTTACAGAATTTTATGACGAAATACTGCAATGGCCAACTACAAACGTTACTGGACTGTATTATATTGTCAACATGTATTGCCTATAGGTTACTCTGTCTACGCAAATTGACACCTTCTTTCGCATTCGCACACGAAAAAGATAGATTTATGCATACGTCTTGCATAGAAATGAGATAGAGCGGTGTGATTGTTTGTCCCTTTCACCGTGCCGGTTTTTTTGTTTAGCAAACTCTACAGTTTGCTAAACAACTTTGAAAGCGTAGCGATTTAAGGAGTTTACAAGTTGGTTTAAGTGAGAAAAAAGTGTTTTGTGAGCTTACGATTGGTGAATCTTGTTCAGTTCAGTTCTTAGAATAATTAAAATTTTTATCTAAATGTGTTTAAAAGTCATAAAGATTATTGTATAACCTAAAAATTCGTTATCGTCCTTTCTCACTCAAGGCCACGCCGATCATTAGTCTATAGGTTTCTCTGTCTACGTTGCTGTCAGTAGTTAGTCTGTGGTTGCTATTGCAGTGTCCAGTGCTGCAAGTCTAGACTGGTCCAAGTCGCCAAAAATTTGACGCCAAGTAGCCTAAATTCGCTTTTTTTGTATAAAAGTAGCCTAAAATCGCCTACTCTAATGTCAGGTGTAGGCCTATAAAGGTTTTTTTTTCAGACCTACCTTAATCAACCTTGTTTTTAATTGTAACAGGATAAAATAATAAAGTTTCTTGTAAATGTGGAAGAAAAGGACAAATAAAAAAAATGTATTTTGTCTGTTTATTAATATTAATATTTTAGAAATTTAAACGAAATATTTTACTGATATATAAGAGATCAATGAAGCGCCTGCTTGTTCTCCAAAACAATGGAGTCTATTGTTAACTGTCAGCTCATTAGGTACCTTGAGGATCACCAGCTGATTAGTGATCGTCAATACGGTTTTCGCCGTGATCGGTCAGCTGGTGATTTTCTGGTCTACCTAACTCACAGATGGGCGGAGGCAGTAGAGTCCAAGAGGGAAGCATTGGCCGTTAGTTTGAACATTGCGAAGGCCTTCGATGGGGTTTGGCACATAGCGCTTCTTTCGAAGCCCCCTTCCTATGGGCTTCCCGAGAAATTGTACGATTGGATCACAAGCTTTCTTGCAGATCGGAGCATCAAGGTCGTTGTAGACGGTGCAAGCTCCGATTGCAAGCCTATTAATGCTGGTGTTCCACAAGGCTGCGTGCTATCGCCAACGCTGTTTCTTCTGCATATCAATGATATGTTGCAAACCCGTAACATTCATTGCTATGCAGATCACAGCACTGGTGATGCTCCACCGTGCCAATATTTCTCGGGAAAACGTCTCCAAGTACCGGGACAAACTTGTGTCTGAAGTCGAGTCTTTGCTGAACAGAGTCTTGGATTGGGGGCGACTTAATCTAGTCCAGTTTAACCCCCAGAAGACACAAGTTTGCGCATTAAAAGCCCAAAATTATTGTTGGTGGCGACCATATTGAACAAGTATCTGAAGTTCGTAACTTGGGCATAATTATGGATTGGGCATAATATTGGGCATAATTATAATTATGGACAGTAGACTAAGGTTTGAAAATCATATTATGCATACAGTGAAAAATTGTTTTTATAGATTAAAAGTACTATATAATATCCGGCAATACTTAAGTGAAGAATTAAGGGTTCAACTTTGCGAGTCATTAATACTCTCTAAGCTAAATTATGCTGACATTGTCATGGGAGAGTGTTTGCTTGCGCGAACAAAACTTGTTATACAACGAGTACAGAATGCATGCGCTAGGTTCTGCTATCGAATTCCTCGTAGAGGCCATGTGACACCGTTTTTAAATCAGGGCAAACTTATTAATATAAAATCTCGTAGATCGGTTCATTACAGTTGTTTACTTTATAAATTATTACAAAATCAACAACCGAAATACTTATATGAAAGGCTCAGTTTCTCGGAACGTCTCTCGCGGGAAACTGTTCGATTATTGTACCCAAGACACAGAACGGCCGCGTTCGTGGTAGCTTTCGGTATGCTGCCATAAAGTGTTGGAATAATATACCGCTCCGATCAAGGGCAGCAAAACAGTTAGCACTTTTAAAATAAAACTAAAAGAATACCTTTTAAATTTGCAAAGTAAGTAGAATTCTGTGTCGATGTATCACATTTTTCTTATAAAGTATACTGTGTCTATATATTATAAAACTAACGAATACTTGCTTAATTGTAAATTTATTTATTTTGCTTTTGTATCTTGTCAAATAATTTAATTGTGTGTCTTGTGCCTTGCACATGCCTTTTGTTGCGCTTTTTGTTGTGTTGGCTTTTTGTTGTGCCCTTTTCCTAAATGCTTACAGTTTTACTTTTATTTCTAAATTGTTATACGTGTGTTTTTTTATATATAAGTAAAGTATGTATTTTCATAAGTGTTGGAACCTGTGATTAGTGTAATACGTTAAATTTATTCTATTCCACCTATGTCTCTGGCGTTTACTGAAAATCAGTAGTTGTAGTTACCACTATGTGGTTTCTATAACATTTCTACTGAGTAGATGCCTTTTTAGTTCATTCCATTAAATAATTATGTTATGTTAATTTGTGTATATGTTTGGAACTAAATAAATTATATTATTATTATTATTGAGGTATCTATATAATTTTCTCACTTGGTTGGGTTCTATAAATATATAATTATAAATTAAAATGAAAAGATAAATGTACATAAATATCAATAAAATAAAATAAGTACAAAAACTACATAAATAAATAAGATCCAACCAGATGGGAGCCCTCGGCAGGGGAGACCAGACGGCCGGTGGTTAGGGGGAAAGGGAAAGAAACCGGCGGACGATGCGGGCGGTATCGAGGAGCACCGCCTTCTGCATTTGAGCCCGGAGCGGTCCATCATGGAGTCCTAGTCGCCTCAGATGACCCGAGAGGCTGACTGGGATTAGCCCAATCGCAGAGACGACTACAGGAATAATTTAGATCGACACACCACCCCACATGTCGGTCACCTCGTGAGCCAGGTCCAGATATTTTGTTTGTTTATCTGTTTCGGCTTTCACGAGGTTATCGTCATACGGAATGGTAATGTCGATCAAAAATATCCTTGACTGTGCCGGTCCATCAGCACAATATCAGGCTTATTCGCAAGAATAGTCCTGTCTGTGATGATGGCCCGGTCCCAGTAGAGCCTGGCGCGGTCATTTTCGAGCACGGCTTCTGGCAAGTACTTGTAATAAGGCAATTTCGAGTCCACGAGACCGTATTTCAGAGCGAGCTCCTGGTGTAGAATTCTGGCTACTAGGTTGTACCTGTGCAAGTACTCAGAGTTAGAAAGCGCCGAACAACCGGAGATGACATGCCTAAGTGACTCCCTGGGATGGCGACAAGCTCGACAGACGTCGACAGTGCCATCCTTTAGGATGTATCTCCGATAGTTGTTGGTCTTAATAACCTGATCCTGTATTGCACAGACGAAACCCTCGGTTTCCCCGAAGAGGTCACCGAAACGTAGCCAGTTGAGGGAGGCGGCTGTATCTACGTGAGGCTCATGTAGAGCCCTGTAGTACCTCCCATGGAGCTCCTTCTCCTTCCATACGGTCTCCCGGTCGGAAATGCTCTGTACTGCCGGGTCTTGCCATTGCTCGTTGGCTAAGGATAGAGGGGTAAGTCCTTTATCACTAGAAATGACGTCATTATAGAATGGATCATCCGATCTCGCCAGGAAGTAATGACGGAGGCTGCACACTTCGCGATTATGCATGGTGAGCGCGCTCAGGAAGCCACGCCTACCATGCTTTCGCGGCAAGTACAGTCTCATTACCGACGATCTCGGATGATGCATCCTATGGGACGTCATTGTAGTGCGGACTTTTCTATCCAGGGCGTTAAGTTCAGTCTGACTCCACCTGAGTATGCCAAAGGTATACATGAGGACAGGCATGACCCAACCGTTATATGCATGTGTCTTATTCACACCGGACAAAAGGCTGTTAAGCACTTTGGTCAAGCGTGCATAAAACACGTCGCAAATTGACTGTTTCATACCAGCCTCATCGATACCGATGTTCTGTGACATACCCAGGTATCGGTATGTTTCAGCCTCGGAAAGGGCCCTTAAGTTGACGGGCATAGATAAGTCTATGACTTCAGAGTTAGTAACCCTTCCCCTTTCAACATGGAGGACCGCACAGTTATCCGTCCCCAGCTCCATTCCAATAGAATTGCTAAATTCACAAGTGATGTTTAGCAATTCCATAAGATGGGAGCGACTGGAGGGGAATAATTTGAGGTCATCCATATAGAAAAGGTGGGTCACTTTTGTACCTCCCTTCCGAAGCTGAAATCCCCTCCCGGAGCCCTCCAGTAAAGTACTGAGAGGGTTCAAAGAGAGGCAGAACAAGATTGGACTCAGACAGTCGCCCTGGAATATACCCCTTCTTATCCTTATGCGGCTTTCCGCAGCCGTCATCCGCTCGCCCAGATGACAGAGGATCGTACTCCACTGCCCCATACACTGCTCGAGGAAGTCTCGAACTGTACAGTCAATCTTGTACAGCTCGAGGACCCTCTTTAGCCATGTATGGGGCACCGAGTCAAATGCCTTTCTGTAATCTATCCAAGGGGCGGAGAAGTTCCGACGGTTGCGTTTCACCACTTTGCCAATGACCGCGTCAATGAGGTGTGGTTCCTTGGTTCCACGACCGCCACCCCGACATCCATTTTGAGCGCGCGACATCACCTGATTTGAGTCCAGGTGACGAGCGATTCTCGCGCTCAAAATGGATGTTAGTGTCTTGTATATAGTCGGTAGACCCGTGATGGGGCGGTATTTGCTCGGGTCTGTGGCACCCTGATCTTTAGGAACCAAATGAGTGATCCCAGTAGTGAAGAGGCTTAGGAGCGACTTCTGGTTGAGAGCCTCTTGAAACTGTCGGGCGAGCACAGCGTGACACACCATGAACCCCTTCAGCCAGTAGTGATGCAGCCCGTCAAGCCCCGGACTTTTCCAGTTCGGGGCCCTACGGACCGCCTCAGCTACGTCGTCCGGCGTTATGGTGACGGGATCCATGGGCGTAATACCCGCACCCTGACTCACCACAACTTCCGTCCAAGGGCCCTCGTTGTGGTTTACGGGCTCTGACCACAGGCTGCACCAAAATGCGACCGTGTCGGCCTGATTTGGTGCTGGGCCCGTTCCACTTACTATTGGTCGCTCCATTGATTTGTAGAGCCTTTTCTGATCACTCTGGAAGAGACGATTCTGGTTGAACCGTGTCGAACTCTCGGTATATCGCCGAATCCGCTTTCCCCAAGCAGCGATTCTTTGCTTCAGGTCGTCTATGCGCTCCGTCAGTTTTTGCGTTATATCCGGATGGGACAAACTAACATTTATCCCAGCTAACGCCATCCTGACGGTGCGCACAATCCTTGGCCTGGTATTGCCTGACCTGAAGCATATCAGTCTGCCGATGAGGGCCCTAGCCCTTGCGATACGTTCCTCAATTCTTCTTCTCCATGCTGGGATAGCGCCACTATGGCCAGTAGCGCGTCCAGCCGTGGAAACCTTGGCGCCTATGATACGGCAGACTGCCAACGCGGCGCCAAAAAGAATTGAGTCCGTCTCGTAAAGGTCCCGGCTGGCTTCCAAATAGGTCACCAGCATTGGGTTCAGAGCCCTCACGACAGCCCGATTCCGCTTGCTCAGGGCTATGCGGGGAAGTCGCGGTCGATTTTCGAGAGGCATACTGCGCGTTTGCACAATCGCCTCCTCCAATGTACTCCTCATTTGCTCTAGTTCCATTTCCTGGGCGACTGTTCCGTCATCGTTTGAATCAACCACAACTGGCCTATTCACGGCGGCATCCACATTTGCCGTTTGCTTAGCAAGTTGTGGCGCCGCATCCTCAGCCGCAGCATTTTCACCCGATGAAGGAACAGCCTCACGTCGTAGCCGTTCGAGTTCGGTGACATCAAATGTATTTGAGCGCAAGATATACCGAACTCGGTCTGCCAGGTTTTGCTCAGTGACGGTTACAGATGGCTCCAGCTCAGCAAAAAGTCGATGCATCCTTGCCCGATACGCGAAACCTCCAGCTTCTCCCCCTTTCGCCCTAAAATACGCCCGCAATGCGTTGCTGTTCATCTGGGTTGTCCAACGCATGCGGCGTACTCCACCAGTGGCGGGTGCCGATTGCTGGGCCCGCGAAGACCCTGCCGACACCAAACCAGCTGGTGGGGATGATGGATGCGAGGGGCTGCTGGGTGGTCGTGCAGCACCTCGCGCTCGGCTGGCGGTTCGCATGCTGTCACGTCCAGCGCCAGCTCCAGACGCGCCCTGGCGACCTCCAGGCAGCGGCCCTTTGCGCGTTTTTCCGTATTCCATCATCCATAGTGGTGGGTGTCATTTAGTTTCATTTAGACCCGGCACCGTTTCATGGTGAGGCCATGTGCACAAGCGGGCCTTTGCACCTTCAATTTTTGCCGAGGCACGGCACTAACACCTCTCGGCAAAGTGCTGACTGACTGCGCTGACGTACCGGTTTTGTCACATAGCCGTTACGTCAGCGGGCGATGGGGTCGTCACTTCCCTACGCCTAATTATTATTATTGTGGGGTATCTATATAGTTTTCTCATCTGGTTGGGTTCTATAAATATATAATTATAAATGAAAATGAAAAGATAAATATACATAAATATCAATAACATAAAATAAATATAAAAATACATAAATAAATAAAAGTCCAACCAGATGGAGGCCCTCGGCAGGGGAGACCAAACGGCCGAGGGTTAGGGGGAAAGGGAACGAAACCGGCGGACGATGCGGGCGGTATCGAGTAGCACCCCTTCTGCATTTGAGCCCGGAGCGGTCCACCACGTAGTCCCAGTCGCCTCAGATGACCCGAGAGGCTGACTGGGATTAGCCCGTTTGCAGAGACGACTACAGGAATAATTTCGGTCGGCAGACCACCCCACATGTCGGTCACCTCGTGAGCCAGGTCCAGATATTTTGTTTGCTTGTCTGTTTCGGCTTTCACGAGGTTCTCGTCATACGGAATGGTAATGTCGACCAAAAATCAATCAGCACAATATCAGGCTTATTCGCAAGAATAGTCCTGTCTGTGATGATGGCCCGGTCCCAATAGAGCCTGGCGCGATCATTTTCGAGCACGGCTTCCGGCAAGTACTTGTAATACGGCAATTTCTGATCCACGAGACCGTATTTCAGAGCGAGCTCCTGGTGAAGAATTCTGGCTACTAGGTTGTGCCTGTGCAAGTACTCAGAGTTAGAAAACGCCGAACAACCGGAGATGACATGCCTAAGTGACTCACCGAGATGGCGAAAAGCTCGACAGATGTCCACGGTGCCATCCCTTAGGATGTATCTCCGATAGTTGTTGGTCTTAATAACCTGATCCTGTATTGCACAGACAAAACCCTCGGTTTCCCCGACGAGATCACCAAAGCGTAGCCAGTGGAGGGAGGCTACTGTGTCTACGAAAGGCTCATGTAGAGCCTTGTAGAACCTCCCGTGGAGCTCCTTCTCCTTCCACACGGTCTCCCGGTCGGAAAATGTCTGCACTGCCGGGTCTTGCCATTGCTCGTTGGCTAAGGATAGAGGGGTAAGCCCTTTATCACTAGAAATGACGTCCTTATAGAATGGATCATCCGATCTCGCCAGGAAGTAATTACGGAGGCTGCACACTTCGCGATTATGCACGGTGAGCGTGCTCAAGAAGCCACGCACACCATGCTTTCGCGCCAAGTACAGCCTCATTACCAACGATCTCGAATGATGCATCCTGTGGGACGTCATGGTGGTGCGGACTTTTCTATCCAGGGCGTTAAGTTCAGTCTGAGTCCACCTGAGTATGCCAAAGGTATACATGAGGACAGGCATGACCCAGCCGTTATATGCGTGTGTCTTATTCACACCGGACAAAAGGCTGTTAAGCACTTTGGTCAAGCGTGCATAAAACACGTCGCAAACTGACTGTTTCATACCAGCCTCATCGATACCGATGTTCAGTGACATACCCAGGTATCGGTATGTTTCAGCCTCGGAGAGGGTCCTTAAGTTGACGGGCATAGATAAGTCTATGCCCCCAGAGTTAGCAACCCTTCCCCTTTCAGCATGGAGGATCGCACACTTATCCGTTCCCAGCTCCATTCCAATAGAATTGCTAAATTCACAAGTGATGTTTAGCAATTCCATAAGATGGGAGCGACTGGAGGCGAATAACTTGAGGTCATCTATATAGAAAAGGTGGGTCACCTTTGTACCTCCTTTCCGAAGCTGAAATCCTCTCCCGGAGCCCTCCAGTAAAGTACTGAGAGGGTTCAGGGAGAGGCAAAACCAGATTTGACTCAGACAATCGCCCTGGAAGATACGCCTTCTTATCCTTATGTGGTTCTCCGCAGCCATCATCCGCTCGCCCAGATAGCAAAGGATCGTACTCCATTGCCCCATACACTGCTCGAGGAAGTCTACAACCGTACAGTCAATTTTGTACAGCTGGAGGACTCTCTTCGGCCATGTATGGGGCACCGAGTCGAATGCCTTTCTGTAGTCTATCCAGGCGGCGGAGAAATTCCGACGGTTGCGTTTCACCACTTTGCCAATGACCGCGTCAATGAGGAGTGGTTCCTTGGTTTCACGACCACCGCCCCGGCATCCATTTTGAGCGCGTGACATCACCTGATTTAGCTCCAGGTGACGAGTGATTCTCGCGCTCAAAATGGATGTCAGTGTCTTATATATGGTGGGTAGACACGTGATGGAGCGGTATTTGCTCGGGTCTGCGGTATCCTGATCTTTAGGAACCAAATGAGTGATCCCAGTAGTGAAGAGGCTCGGGAGCGACTTGTGATGGAGAGCCTCTTGAAACTGTCGGGCGAGCACAGCGTGACACACTACGAACCCCTTCAGCCAGTAATGATGCAGCCCGTCGAGCCCCAGACTTTTCCAGTTCGGGGCCCTACGGACCGCCTCATCCACGTCTTCAGGCGTTATGGTGACGGGGTCTATAGGCGTAACACTTGCACTCTGGATCGCCACAACTTCCATCCAAGGGCCCTCGCTGTGGTTTACGGGCTCTGACCACAGGCTACGCCAAAATGCGACAGTGTCAGCCTGATCCGGTCCTGGGCCCGCTCCACATACCTCTGGTCGCTCCAATGATTTATAGAGCCTCTTCTGATCACTCTGGAAGTGAGGATTCTGGTTGAACCGCCTTGACCTCTCGCTAAATCGTCGAATCCGCTTCCCCCAAGCAGAGAGTTTTTTGCTTCAGGTCATCTATGCGCTCCGTTAGTTTTTGCGTGATATCCGGCTGGAACAAACTGATATTTGTCCCAGCAAACGCCATCCTAACGGTGCGCATAATCCTCGGTCTATTATTACCCGACCTGAAGCTTGTCAGTCTGCCGATAAGGGCCCTTGCCTTTGCGATACGGTCCTCAATTCTTTTTCTCCAGGCTGGGATGGCGCTACTTTTTTGAATAGCACGTCCAGCAACGGGAAGTTTGGCGCCAATAATACGGCATACTGCCAGTGCGGCGCCAAAAAGAATTGAATCCGTCTCGCAAAGGTCCCGGCTGGCTTCCAAATAGGTCACCAGCATTGGGTTAAGAGCCCGCACGACAGCCCGATTTCGCTTGCTAAGGGGTATGCGGGGAAGTCGCGGTCGATTTTCGAGAGGCATGCTGCGCGTTTCCAGCATCGACTCTTCCAGTATGCTCCTCATTTTCTCTAGTTCGTGGGAGACTATTCCATCATCGTCTGAATTAGCCACAAATGGAATGTTGACGGCAGCATCCACATATGCAGTTTGTTGCGCATCTAGTGGCGCCGCATTCCCAGCCGTAGCATTTCCATTCGATGAAGGAATAGCCTCACGTCGTAGTCGCTCGAGTTCGGCGTCACCAAATATGTTGGAGCGCAGGATGTACCTAACTCGGTCTGCCAGGTTTTGCTCAGTGACAGATAGAGATGGCTCCAGCTCTGCAAAAAAGCGATGCATCCGAGCCCGATACGCCAAACATCCAGTTTCTTCCCCTTTTGCCCTAAAATACGCCCGCAGTGCGTTTTCATTCATTGATTTAGACCAACGCATGCGACGTGCTCCACCAGCGGTGGGTGCCGCTTGCTGAGTCCGAGAAGACCCAGCCGACACCAAGCCTTCTGGTGGGGATGATGGATGCGGGGGGCTGCTAGGTCGTCTTGCAACACCCCGCACTCGGCTGACGGCCCGCATGCTGTCGCGTCCAGCGCCGGCTCCAGACGCGCCCTGGCGACCTCCAGGCAGCGGCCCTTTGCGCACTATCTTTTTCTCCATCATCCATAATATGGGCGTCCATTAACGGGAGACGCCCAGGCCCGGCACCGTATCGTGGACGGCCATAAGCACAAACGGGCCTTTGCACCCTGAATTCTGCCGAGGCACGGCGCTCACACCTCTCGCAAGGTGCTGACTGACTGCGTTGACGTAGCAGTTTTGTCACTTAACTGTTACGTCAGCGGGCGATGGGGTCGTCAATTCCCTACGCCATTTTACGCCATTTATTATCATTATTATTATTATTATTTTTCTGGAGGCTCTCTTTCGTTTGTAGTTGGCCATTGCAGTATTTCGTCATAAAATTCTGTAAATTTTGCCGGTATAAATTGTTTGACTTTTGCAATATTGTAAGCTCTATCATCTTGGCTTGTTAGGTTACTGCAAGTACCTTTTACTCTAAAAAGAACGAAAATTTCCTTAGAAACGTCATTATCTATGTAATTTTTTGCGGTTTATTCACAAAATGCACAATATTCATCCCACCACCAAAATTTAAGGTTTTTTTTTCGAAAATCGATCGAAAAATAAAGCCGATACATAAAAAGTAATTTTTAGATTTTAGGTATATCTTTTCCGTAACTTCTTACTGATAAATGTTTCGCTTCAAAATTTAGTTGGGCCCATTTCTTGAAATCTATAATATCTTCTGTATTTACTTATTCAACGTTAAATTTCTCGGTTCTCGGTTCGGGTTACTGGACTGTATTATAAGATCAATATATTGCTGATGGGTAAACACACGATCTTCACGTCACATTTTCCTTATGACGAGTGAAAAATGTCTGTCACAATCATTGAAAGAGTGAAAGATTGAAAGAATGTTACAGAGCCAGGACATTTTCCTTCCACCAACACTTCTTTTACCCGCTACTTTGCCCATCATAATAGTCTGCAGCAGTTGGTTACGTTCATGCCTTAGCACGAATCCTAGGTACGCAACTATTCTCTGTTTGATGGTTTTGATAAGTAGGGGCTTATTCCTTTTCATCTGCTTGAGGACCTCAATGTTGGTAACTTTGTCTGTCCAACTTATTCGAAGCATACGGCGATACATCCACATTTCAAATGCTTCCAGTTTCTTACGGAGATCTTCTTTCATAGTTCAAGATTCACATCCGTATATTATGACAGGCTAAATATAGCATTGTATAAGTCTTGTACATAGTTCAATTGATAGTCTCCTTGTAGTAAGGACTTTGCTCATCCTCATGAAAGAGGCTCTTGTAGTTTCAATTCGGTATAGTATTTTCATGTCACTCTCCCAAGAATCAGTTACCCAAGATCCAAGATACCGGTACGTCAGAACATGCTCGATACTATCTTGTCCTATACATACACTGCACTGCTTTGGTACTCTCGAAACTACCATGATTTTTGTCTTTGACACGTTCGTATTAAGTCCTGCTCTTGTTTTGCACTCGAATATGCGGTCTAGTATTTTTTGAAGACCTTGTTCTGAACATGGAATAAGAACAGTGTCGTCAGCGTGTCTCAAGTTGTTAATCAGTTGACCATTGACAAGGACTCCTTCTTCAACATCTTCTAGCGCTTCGTTTATAATATTCTCCGAATATAGATTAAATAGCAGAAGTGACAATATGCATCCCAGACGTACTCCTCTTTCGACAGCGATTGAGTCGGTGAAACCTTCCTTCACTCTTTTGCGTTCTGTTGCCAATACAGATTTCGGATTATACGTATATCCTTGGTGTCAAGGCCAACGGTCTTCAAAATGTGTATAAGAACGTTGTGCTTATCACGGTCAAAAGCCTTCTCATACGAGGGCAGCACTGGAAATTTCGGGAATCAAGGAAGTGACACAACATTACTACAGAGTGTGATTGTAATGGAAGGGTTACAAAGGAGCAAAGAGTCCACCTGATGGTAAGTGGCTGGTGTGGCCCATAGACCGGTGAGGAATGCTTCGTTTCCAGTAAAAAGGGTTAAAGGCTCTCCGGTTTCTTTAGGGTGATAAACGAGCACACAGTCTACCTGATGGTAGGTGATTGTCGTGGCCCATAGACATCTACATCTATTCCCCCGTGATCTGTGAGGACTAAGATGGAAGACCTCGTTTCCAGTAAAAAGGGTTGCTGGTCTCCTCTACCTCACCAGTATCGTGCTTGTATTCTTTGAGAGTGTGGTCCTTCCTTTTTTCTTCCTTCCTTCCATTTTTTTTATAGTTTACGGTGAAAAACGAGCACACAGTCCACCTGATGGTAAGCGGTTGCATCGGCCCTTAGACATCTACATCTATCCCCCGTGACCTGTGAGGACTAAGATGGAATGCCTCGTTTCCAGTAAAAAGTGATCTTCGGTCTCCTCCTTCTCCTCGTAAGGGTGACAAACGAGCACACAGTCCATCTGATGGTAAGTGGTTGAGCACACAGTCCAACTGATGGTGTTTGCACTGGCCCTTTGACATCTACATCTATCCGTGACCTGTGAGGACTAAGATGGAATGCCTCGTTTCCAGTAAAAAGGGTCTCCGGTGTCCTCCTCGTCCTCAGTAGCGGGTTCAAGAAGAATATGAATGGGTATGAATGTTGACTGAAAGAATGTGGACTGTAAGAATGTTTAATTTGAAAAGAAAAATTGTACAAATAATAAATGAGAATGAGATTCCCCTTCCCTCCGGACCGCGAAAGCGAACAGACGTGTCTTCCGTGATTGTGTTGTTTTTTATAAATAAAATAATTCTTCAAAAATATACTTAAAATTCGTGCGTGTACTAGGGCAACATACTCGTAGCGTAGTGCCATCCTGCTTCATTGAAGAGGTAAGCTACGCCCTTTGTATATTGCCAGCGTGTATACTAACGTGAATTGGCTGCATAATTTTGGCTCCACCCACTGCCTTTGCTCATGAAGCGTCTGCTATTATAAAATAGCTAATCTGCAGAAAATTATTGCTTTGCTCAACATATTTAAAAATCATCATGCTTCGTTCACCGAATAAAGCAGGATCAGACTCCGATATCTCCAAACTACCGAAAACCCCTTCTTCGCTTGCGGCTTCAAGACAAAAAAGACGTCACGATGAACTCTCAAGGGATGACTTTCTTTCGTTCAAGGAAGAAGTTATGCAAATGCTGAAGTCATGGAAAGCTGATCATGACAACAGACTATCTAACATGGAAAACAGTCTTACAAATATAAAGAAGGTTAATACAGACATAGAAAAGTCACTGGAATTTATATCTCAGAAATATGAGGATATGCAAAACAAAATAATAACGCTTGAAAAACAATGTAAAGATAATCATAAATACATTATGTCTCTGGAAGAAAAAGTTGAGGAACTCTATCGAAATAGCAGAAGAAATGGAATAGAGATACGTAATATTCCTGCAAAAGAAAAAGAAAACAAAAACGATTTAACGCAATTAGTGATCTACCTCTCGAAAACATTAAATATTAATTTACAATCGTGTGATATTAAGGATATATTTCGTGGCCCCGGAAAAAAAGGTTCCACCAGACCCATAATTGTTGAATTAGCAAACATGTCACAAAAGCAGACAATACTTAGCTCTGTAAAATCGTTTAATAAAAACAACCCTAGTAAAAAACTCAATGTGTCGCATTTTGGTATAAATACTAGTGCCTCTCCAGTGTACGTATCCGAACACCTTACCCCTAGTACGAAGAAAATATACTATCTGGCACGTCAGTTATCAAAAGAAAAAATGTACAAGTTTTGCTGGACTGCTAACGGAAAAGTTTTTATACGAAAATCGGACGGAGCACCTGCGATATTAATTAGAAATGAAGCCCAATTCGAGGATCTAAAATGTGAATGACTAGATATTGCTTAATTGTGCCTTAAAATACATTTTAACTATTCACTACGTTATTGCATGTTAATTTTAAGGTTTATTTCTTTGTTTTTCTTATTAATATTCATAGGATTAGTTTTAAAAATTAGGATCTTAACACAAACACTACATAAACTCACAAACCTACAAACAAAACATACTACACACAAACACTTAAACTCACTCATCAGACTCATCCTAACTCGTACAGTATTCACAATTAAACATTTCATAAAAACTCCATTACTCCTGATAATCACTTACCATAATCAAACTAATACGCTATTGTACGTCGAACGCTGTACTTACCATAACAAAACCTATGCCCGTAAATTACAACTTAAAAATACCTCGTTTATTACATTTTTTTCTTGTGTAATTAACTACACCTATTCAGTACAGTATATTGTTCAAATAAACAATACAATCTTATTCTCTTACATATACAAATTATACGTCTCAAATGTTTATAATAAAAATGGCGAATAATATTAACTCATACATCGACAGTATAGACCAGTGTACATTAAGTGAATCCTATTATTGTACTCCGGAAGAGGCTAAACATCATATTATTAAGTAGTTTTTGTTTTCGACACCACTATCACTGACCATTATTGCTCTGTTTTGTGTATCGAAAACGAAACAAAAAATAATGTAATTTCCACTATTTCAAAAGTTAACTTTGACAATCTTGATAAAGCAGTCGAAAAACTTAACTTAGCACCCATTTATTCCATCTTAGATCCTAATACAGCAACTGAAGCTCTTATTAAACTATTATCGGATGCAATAGCTGAAAATTCATCAGTTAAAAAAATTTCGTCCAGAAATAGAATACTTAAACCGTGGATGACAACGGGTTTGTTAAGGTGTATAAAAAATAGAGATTCAATGCACAGAAAAGTAAAAAAGTCTCCTAATAATTTAACACTGTCTATCACTTATAAGCGGTATAGAAACTTCTGCACAAAAATTTTAAAGAAAGCAAAGAGAGATTATGATGCTCAAGAAATAAGTAAAGCAGGAAAAAACCCTAAAGCACTTTGGGATACTATCAAAAAAATCACAAATACATTCCAAAATAAACAAGCAACATGTCAGTTAGTTACACAGGCAAGGTCTCTAAAACAATCATGCAATAATGTTAACAAATTTTTCGTTGATGTAGGAAAGGAGCTTGCGGACAATATAATCAAGTCTAACAATTTACTTCAGTTTACTTCTTCAAAATCTTTTACATGTATTTCTTCTTTTGTTCTTGAAAAACCCAATACTGATGAAATAATATCAATCATAAAGAGTTTAAAGTCAAATGTAGCTACCGGTTGGGATGCCATATCTTCCGCAATATTAAAAAGATACTCTGCTACGCTAGCACCTGTGCTAAGCCATATATTCAATCTCTGTTTCGAAAATGCTATTTTTCCAAACTCTTTAAAAAAGTCTATAATTCATCCCATCTTCAAGGGTGGTGATGGGACTTTAGTTACTAATTATCGCCCTATTGCCGTACTACCAGCTTTATCTAAAGTCTTAGAACGTTTAGTGAACAATAGACTGGTCCATTATCTTGAACACTTTAAATTAATCTCACCTCAACAATTCGGATTTCGTAGAAATAAATCAACTTCTGACGCAGTTCATGAATTAATAAATTTCATAGTCACTAATCTAAATAGTCATAAAAAGGTCCTAACGATATTTCTAGATCTAGCAAAAGCCTTTGACTCAATTCCTGTTTCTACTCTTTTAGCTAAGTTAGAGAAAATTGGTGTCAGAGGTTTACAGTTAGACTTTTTCAGAAGTTACCTTACAAATCGCACTCAAATGGTTAAAATATCGGACTGCATCGGTGACGAACTCCCTGTTACCTATGGTGTCCCCCAGGGAAGTATTCTTGGCCCAACTCTATTTCTTGTTTTTATTAATGACTTGTGCAATCTTCACATTGATAACGCAAAAATAGTCTCTTTTGCAGATGATACAGCTATTACTTTCTATGCAACATCTTGGAAAGATCTTGAAAATATATCACAACGTAGTTTTAATCAAGTATATAATTGGCTTTTATCTCACACTCTTACTCTTAATACTTCCAAAACTAAGTTTATAACCTTCTCTATCAGTCCCACCTCGCAACCAAATATTCCTATCAAGTTGAAAGCTCACTCTTGTTCCCTACATTCTTCGCCTTGTCTGTGTCCACAGATAAATTCTGTAGACAATATAAAGTATCTAGGTATTGTAATTGATAAACACCTTAATTTTAAAATGCATATAAACCTCTTAACGAGTAAAGTTCGCAAACTAATATATATATTTAAAACACTACGATATGTTGCAAATTCCATAATTATACGCAACGTTTATTATGCTTTATGTCAGTCTATCATCACATATTGCATTTCTTGCTGGGGTGGTGTTGCAAAAACAATATTAAAGCCACTTGAAGTTGCGCAAAGAGCTATCTTAAAGGTTGCTACTATCAAACCAATGTTATTTCCAACTACTCATCTATATCAAAACTGCGCTGTTCTTAGTGTGAGGCAGCTCTTTATACCGCACACAGTATTACTTCAGCATAATAAGACTCCTTTCATTGAAATTTCTAAACGGCGTAAAGACAAAGTATGCACACTTCCGCTAGCCAATTTTTCATTTGTAAAAAGATTTTTTTATTATCTAGGTCCTTTACTTTACAACAAAATAAATGCGGAAGTAGAGATTTACGAAATGTCAACATTTAATTGTAAAACTTCTGTCCGCTCTTTCCTGCTAACTAAGTCATATGATGATACAGAGCAATATTTGTTAACATTGTTTTAAAATTACGACGCATTGTTATATATTTATTTCATTTTTTTAAGTATTACATATAAATTCACTGACACACACACACACACACACACACACACACACACACACACACACACACACCCACACCCCCACACACACACACACACACACACGCACGCACGCGCGCACACACACACACACACACACACGCACACCCCCCCCCCCACACACACACACACGCACGCACGCACGCGCGCACACACACACACACACACACACACACACACGCACACACACACACACACACACACAGAGAGAGAGAGAGAGAGAGATCATTTTTATTATGTCTCTAAAATTGTATAAATATTATTTCTATTTAAAAAATTATAATAATTTTGAACAATACAACTATGTATTCCTAATCAACAGGGGGGGGGGTGGGACTGTATCTCCTAAATACAGGTTACTCAGTAACCTAGCAAGGAGACTCAGGTTTCTACCCATTTCAATTTGTGAACTATGAATGTCAATAAAGAATTATTATTATTATTGTGGGGTATCTATATAGTTTTCTCATCTGGTTGGGTTCTATAAATATATAATTATAAATGAAATGTATGTAATACATAAATATCAATAACATAAAATAAATATAAAAATACATAAATAAATAAAAGCCCAACCAGATGGACGCCCTCGGCAGGGGAGACCAAACGGCCGAGGGTTAGGGGGAAAGGGAAAGAAACCGGCGGACGATGCGGGCGGTATCGATGAGCACCGCCTTCTGCATTTGAGCCCGTAGCGGTCCGCCACGTAGTCCCAGTCGCCTCAGATGACCCGAGAGGCTGACTGGGATTAGCCCGTTTGCAGAGACGACTACAGGAATAATTTCAGTCGGCAGACCACCCCACATGTCGGTCACCTCGTGAGCCAGGTCCAGATATTTTGTTTGCTTGTCTGTTTCGGCTTTCACAAGGTTCTCGTCATACGGAATGGTAATGTCGACCAAAAATATCCTTGACTGTGCCCGGTCCATCAGCACAATATCAGGCTTATTCGCAAGAATAGTCCTGTCTGTGATGATGGCTCGGTCCCAATAGAGCCTGGCGCGATCATTTTCGAGCACGGCTTCCGGCAAGTACTTGTAATACGGCAATTTCCGATCCACGAGACCGTATTTCAGAGCGAGCTCCTGGTGAAGAATTCTGGCTACTAGGTTGTGCCTGTGCAAGTACTCAGAGTTAGAAAGCGCCGAACAACCGGAGATGACATGCCTAAGTGACTCAACGGGATGGCGAAAAGCTCGACAGATGTCCACGGTGCCATCCCTTAGGATGTATCTCCGATAGTTGTTGGTCTTAATAACCTGATCCTGTATTGCACAGACAAAGCCCTCGGTTTCCCCGAAGAGATCACCAAAGCGTAGCCAGTGGAGGGAGGCTACTGTGTCTACGAAAGGCTCATGTAGAGCCTTGTAGAACCTCCCGTGGAGCTCCTTCTCCTTCCACACGGTCTCCCGGTCGGAAATTGTCTGCACTGCCGGGTCTTGCCATTGCTCGTTGGCTAAGGATAGAGGGGTAAGTCCTTTATCACAAGAAATGACGTCCTTATAGAATGGATCATCCGATCTCGCCAGGAAGTAATTACGGAGGCTGCACACTTCGCGATTATGCATGGTGAGCGCGCTCAAGAAGCCACGCCTACCATGCTTTCGCAGCAAGTACAGCCTCATTACCGACGATCTCGGATGATGCATCCTGTGGGACGTCATGGTAGTGCGGACTTTTCTATCCAGGGCGTTAAGTTCAGTCTGAGTCCACCTGAGTATGCCAAAGGTATATATGAGGACAGGCATGACCCAGCCGTTGTATGCATGTGTCTTATTCACACCGGACAAAAGGCTGTTAAGCACTTTGGTCAAGCGTGCATAAAACACGTCGCAAACTGACTGTTTCATACCAGCCTCATCGATACCGATGTTCTGTGACATACCCAGGTATCGGTATGTTTCAGCCTCGGAAAGGGTCCTTAAGTTGACGGGCATAGATAAGTCTATGCCCTCAGAGTTAGCAACCCTTCCCCTTTCAACATGGAGGACCGCACACTTATCCGTTCCCAGCTCCATTCCAATAGAATTGCTAAATTCACAAGTGATGTTTAGCAATTCCATAAGATGGGAGCGACTGGAGGCGAATAACTTGAGGTCATCCATATAGAAAAGGTGGGTCACTTTTGTACCTCCTTTCCGAAGCTGAAATCCCCTCCCGGAGCCCTCCAGTAAAGTACTGAGAGGGTTCAGGGAGAGGCAGAACCAGATTGGACTCAGACAATCGCCCTGGAAGATACCCCTTCTTATCCTTATGTGGTTCTCCGCAGCCATCATCCGCTCACCCAGATGACAAAGGATCGTACTCCACTGCCCCATACACTGCTCGAGGAAGTCTCTCACTGTACAGTCTATCTTGTACAGCTCGAGGACTCTCTTTAGCCATGTATGGGGCACCGAGTCGAATGCCTTTCTGTAGTCTATCCAGGCGGCGGTGAAATTCCGACGGTTGCGTTTCACCACTTTGCCAATGACCGCGTCAATGAGGAGTGGTTCCTTAGTTCCACGACCACCGCCCCGACATCCATTTTGAGCGCGTGACATCACCTGATTTAGCTCCAGGTGACGAGTGATTCTCGCGCTCAAAATGGATGTCAGTGTCTTATATATGGTGGGTAGACACGTAATGGGGCGGTATTTGCTCGGGTCTGTGGTAACCTGGTCTTTAGGAACCAAATGAGTGATCCCAGTAGTGAAGAGGCTAGGGAGCGACTTCTGGTTGAGAGCCTCTTGAAACTGACGGGCGAGCACAGCGTGACACACCATGAACCCCTTCAGCCAGTAGTGATGCAGTCCGTCGAGTCCCGGGCTTTTCCAGTTCGGGGCTCTACGGACCGCCTCAGTTACGTCATCCGGTGTTATGATGACGGGGTCCATGGGCGTAATACTCGCACACTGACTCGCTACAACTTCCGTCCAAGGGCCCTCGCTGTGGTTTACGGGCTCTGACCACAGGCCACGCCAAAATGCGACAGTGTTAGCCTGATCCGGTCCTGGGCCCGCTCCACATACCTCTGGTTGCTCCAATGATTTGTAGAGCCTCTTCTGATCACTCTGGAGTATTCATATTCTTCTTGAACCCGCTACTGAGGACGAGGAGGACACCGGAGACCCTTTTTACTGGAAATGAGGCATTCCATCTTAGTCCTCACAGGTCACGGATAGATGTAGATGTCAAAGGGCCAGTGCAAACACCATCAGTTGGACTGTGTGCTCAACCACTTACCATCAGATGGACTGTGTGCTCGTTTGTCACCCTTACGAGGAGAAGGAGGAGACCGAAGGTCACTTTTTACTGGAAACGAGGCATTCCATCTTAGTCCTCACAGGTCACGGGGAATAGATGTAGATGTCTAAGGGCCGATGCAACCGCTTACCATCAGGTGGTCTGTGTGCTCGTTTTTCACCGTAAACTATAAAAAAAATGGAAGGAAGGAAGAAAAAAGGAAGGACCACACTCTCAAAGAATACAAGCACGATACTGGTGAGGTAGAGGAGACCAGCAACCCTTTTTACTGGAAACGAGGTCTTCCATCTTAGTCCTCACAGATCACGGGGGAATAGATGTAGATGTCTATGGGCCACGACAATCACCTACCATCAGGTAGACTGTGTGCTCGTTTATCACCCTAAAGAAACCGGAGAGCCTTTAACCCTTTTTACTGGAAACGAAGCATTCCTCACCGGTCTATGGGCCACACCAACCACTTACCATCAGGTGGACTCTTTGCTCCTTTGTAACCCTTCCATTACAATCACACTCTGTAGTAATGTTGTGTCACTTCCTTGATTCCCGAAATTTCCAGTGCTGCCCTCGTATGAGAAGGCTTTTGACCGTGATAAGCACAACGTTCTTATACACATTTTGAAGACCGTTGGCCTTGACACCAAGGATATACGTATAATCCGAAATCTGTATTGGCAACAGAACGCAAAAGAGTGAAGGAAGGTTTCACCGACTCAATCGCTGTCGAAAGAGGAGTACGTCTGGGATGCATATTGTCACTTCTGCTATTTAATCTATATTCGGAGAATATTATAAACGAAGCGCTAGAAGATGTTGAAGAAGGAGTCCTTGTCAATGGTCAACTGATTAACAACTTGAGACACGCTGACGACACTGTTCTTATTCCATGTTCAGAACAAGGTCTTCAAAAAATACTAGACCGCATATTCGAGTGCAAAACAAGAGCAGGACTTAATACGAACGTGTCAAAGACAAAAATCATGGTAGTTTCGAGAGTACCAAAGCAGTGCAGTGTATGTATAGGACAAGATAGTATCGAGCATGTTCTGACGTACCGGTATCTTGGATCTTGGGTAACTGATTCTTGGGAGAGTGACATGAAAATACTATACCGAATTGAAACTACAAGAGCCTCTTTCATGAGGATGAGCAAAGTCCTTACTACAAGGAGACTATCAATTGAACTATGTACAAGACTTAAACAATGCTATATTTAGCCTGTCATAATATACGGATGTGAATCTTGAACTATGAAAGAAGATCTCCGTAAGAAACTGGAAGCATTTGAAATGTGGATGTATCGCCGTATGCTTCGAATAAGTTGGACAGACAAAGTTACCAACATTGAGGTCCTCAAGCAGATGAAAAGGAATAAGCCCCTACTTATCAAAACCATCAAACAGAGAATAGTTGCGTACCTAGGATTCGTGCTAAGGCATGAACGTTACCAACTGCTGCAGACTATTATGATGGGCAAAGTAGCGGGTAAAAGAAGTGTTGGTGGAAGGAAAATGTCCTGGCTCTGTAACATTCGGAAATGGATCGGAATAAAGAAAGTAGAAGATCTGTTCAGCCTAGCCATGAACAAAGAAGAATTTAGGAGCATGACTGCCGACCTTCAGTAATGGAGAGGCACTTAAAAAAAGAGAGAAACTACAAGGGAAAACAAGTACCAGAACGATGAACATGATCACGATGATGGCATTAGGTGTGCAATGAAATATGAAGGTCCATCTATATTTTCCAGTACGCGACCACTCTTTCAATGATTGTGACAGACATTTTTCACTCGTCATAAGGAAAATGTGACGTGAAGATCGTGTGTTTACCTATCAGCAATATATTGATCTTATAATACAGTCCAGTAACCCGAACCGAGAATCGAGAAATTTAACGTTGAATAAGTAAGTACAGAAGATATTATAGATTTCAAGAAATGGGCTCAACTAAATTTTGAAGCGAAACCTTTATCAGTAAGAAGTTACGGAAAAGATATACCTAAAATCTAAAAGTTACTTTTTATGTATCGGCTTTATTTTTCGATCGATTTTCGAAAAAAAAACCCTAAATTTTGGTGGTGGGATGAATATTGTACATTTTGTGAGTAAACCGCAAAAAATTACATAGATAATGACGTTTCTAAGGAAATTTTCGTTCTTTTTAGAGTAAAAGGTACTTGCAGTAACCTAACAAGCCAAGATGATAGAGCTTACAATGGTAAATTACCTATTAATAATCTGAAAATTGCAAATATTGCAAAAGTCAAACAATTTATACCGGCAAAATTTACAGAATTTTATGACGAAATACTGCAATGGCCAACTACAAACGAAAGAGAGCCTCTAGAAAAATAATAATAATAATAATGATAATAAATGGCGTAAAATGGCGTAGGGAATTGACGATCCCATCGCCCGCTGACGTAACAGTTAAGTGACAAAACTGCTACGTCAACGCAGTCAGTCAGCGCCTTGCGAGAGGTGTGAGCGCCGTGCCTCGGCAGAATTCAGGGTGCAAAGGCCCGTTTGTGCTTATGGCCGTCCACGATACGGTGCCGGGCCTGGGCGTCTCCCGTTAATGGACGCCCATATTATGGATGATGGAGAAAAAGATAGTGCGCAAAGGGCCGCTGCCTGGAGGTCGCCAGGGCGCGTCTGGAGCTGGCGCTGGACGCGACAGCATGCGGGCCGTCAGCCGAGCGCGGGGTGTTGCAAGACCACCAAGCAGCCCCCTCCATCCATCATCCCCACCAGAAGGCTTGGTGTCGGCTGGGTCTTCTCGGACTCAGCAAGCGGCACCCGCCGCTGGTGGAGCACGTCGCATGCGTTGGTCTAAATCAATGAATGAAAACGCACTGCGGGCGTATTTTAGGGCAAAAGGGGAAGAAACTGGATGTTTGGCGTATCGGGCTCGGATGCATCGCTTTTTTGCAGAGCTGGAGCCATCTCTATCCGTCACTGAGCAAAACCTGGCAGACCGAGTTAGGTACATCCTGCGCTCCAACATATTTGGTGACGCCGAACTCGATCGACTACGACGTGAGGCTATTCCTTCATCGAATGGAAATGCTACGGCTGGGAATGCGGCGCCACTAGATGCGCAACAAACTGCATATGTGGATGCTGCCGTCAACATTCCATTTGTGGCTAATTCAGACGATGATGGAATAGTCTCCCACGAACTATAGAAAATGAGGAGCATACTGGAAGAGTCGATGCTGGAAACGCGCAGCATGCCTCTCGAAAATCGACCGCTTCATTGTCAAATCAGAAGAGCTCAATATTTAAGCGCAACGGCATGTAAATAATGCATGTGTTTTAAATCACAAAAACAAAAGAGGCAGCATATTATGCATTTTAATTATTTTAAAGCTATAAATTAGAAAAGGGCACATCTCTTAGAGTTGTTACCTTTTCAGAATTATTTTTGTACAGGCCATGACGTCGACAGTGTAATTAATAACAGAAACGTTCCCTTTCCGTGCATAATAGATACATGGAAACATTTAAAACACATTGATATGAAAAAAACGTATTTGTCATATGCGAGATGTGCCCTTTTTGAAATTTCGTATTCAATAAGAAGTGTTTGTTTCAATCTAAAGAAAATAGTACCAAAGATAGTGTTTCCGAAAAAAAAAAAAAACTTATGCATTACGATTCACCAAGTAAGTCATACGAATGTCGTAAACCAAATACTCTAGTTTGACGTGGATTTTACATTAAATACTTTCATGCCTGTAACTCAAAGAGGTAGGACTATTCGCTTAGGCACTAGAGATACTATTGTCATCAATCGTCCATCTCGGTTAAGCTATCGCCATATATGTAAATATTGTAAAAATTTTGTGACGCATCAGCATAATGTGAAGATTATACTAAAACCTTTACCTTAATTAACAACAACAAACATTTATTATTATCATTTCGCTTACTATCATATTATGTCTGCTGGCTTGAGGTATCGTCAAAATCTCCCAATCACTTTGCAGTGTGACGTGTCAGCACTCAGCATAAAAAAAAACTATCAAAAATATCCGGAATGAAATCAAAATATGGCTTAAAAGACAAGCATATAAGCTAAAGGTCTTAATTTAAAACAAAACTTATAGTCTATGCTTCTGCGTATGTCATAGGAATGGGCAAGGGAAGAAAAATATCGATATCTATCATACCGATATTTTAAACGGTTCCAAACAATATTGACAATCATTGCGCGATAAATATTCATATATCGTCATATTTTACGTGATATTGTAGGATAAGGGCTAAATTTTTATTACTGACAGTTTTCATGCCAAAAAAATACAGCATATGCATGCTTTGGTAGTTGCTTAACGATTTTTCTGTTAAATTATAAAATCGATATATCATTTGAAAATACATCAAAATTTATACGAATTTGATACTCATAAAATAATTTTCTAATATCGATATATAGCCTTGAAAAGTATCGATGATAAATATCGATAATTTTAATAGAAAATATCCATATTTCGATATTTTTTACCCAAGCCTAATCTGTCGTTCTTAGTATGTACATGTATATTTATCTATGGTCATTCTGTCATTTAAGCAAATCATGTTCGTGGACTGTGTTGAGTAGTGTTAATAATTTGACGGATTTTCATAATAATTCGCGTTTTATTTAGTTATCTCATAATTTAATTGTGAATATTACTTGTGGTTAGTTATTTTTAGCACCTTAAACTTTCATGCATTTTTTAATCTTTTGAATATTTTTTTATAATTATCTTCAAAAACGGGTTTTTGTGAGTTTCACGTAAAATCTAGTCTCTTGAAGGCTGTCTTAAACAATAAAGACGTAATAGATCTTAATTTCATTATGGATGTATGTATACGCATGAATTTGAACTAGTCCTTACTCTCAAATCATCAAGTAGGGGTTAATAGATAAAATCTGGTAATGGTATTTACTTAATATTTATCTTTATTACCTCAAGGTAAAATATATGTATAACAATTACCCAAATTTCGCAATTTCTAACCATTGCATGATATATGGGATTTCTCAAATTTTACTATTTGTATCAGTGTTCTTATCTGATAATGGTATCACGATCTAACATTATAACAAAAATGGCATATATAAATTTATATTTTAAGTGATTTTTGTTTAATAGCTAGCTTCTTTTCGTTTTTTGAATTTAAGATTCATTCATCTCACTGGCCTCACTAGCTGACACAGTTACAGAGACAATTAGAAAGTGAAAATGACTGCACTTTCTTTGCTATTCACATTACTCTTAAAGAGAAATGGTATGAAATGGTGACATCAGTATAAATTCACTAACTTAAAATTTAATACATTTAACATTTTCTTAGATATGTAAGATTTGCAGTCATGAAATTTATGTGAATTATGATAATGGTTACCATGTGGGAGACATCATCATAAAATTGATGAGTGAATGAATGAAAAAAAATTATTTAACCTTTTTTATAAAACTATAGTGGTAAAGATTACAGGGGCTCACAGTCTACTTGATGGTAAGTGTTTACTGTTGCTAACTTCCAATAAAATATGCTAGAGATGTATTGGTACATCTGAGGACTAAAATGGAATGCCTCACACCCTATATTTTTTATACTGTTTTTTTTTGTACTTTATTATACTGGTTTCCTATTTCTATACCCTTCGTACAAAAACACTATTGTACACACACTTCTGTATGTACTTTACTTAGTCTAGTTCATTAAAACTACTGAACTGAAGCGAACTGAACTCTTTTATTAGGTAATTCTGTTTCAATCAAATAAACCTGTAAAGGTTAGCATAAGCAAAGACTCAATTTATAAAAATTAAGTAGACTATCGCTATCCCTACATAATATCATAAATGCGGAAGTGTGTTTGTTGGTTTGTCAGAAAGATGCATGATTCCTGTGGGATAGATCTGGAGCATAAATATATAATGTCTTAGATTTTGGAATAACACATTGGATGTGATTTTTTTAAATTAAGTAATTTGCTGACCCATACATTTAGATCAGTAAATTACTTAGGTGTAGTGTGAAGTAGTAGGGTGAATCAATGGGCAAAATCTAGTTAAATATAAAGTTCAAAAGGATAATAATAAGTTTTATAGACTGCTGATAATGGAAAATCATTTTATTTTAATTATAAGTTTTTATATTTCTAATTAAATATTGTAATTAATTTGTTTTATTTTTCCGCACAGAATATGGCAGACCAAAATAGTCCAGCAGGGGAAGCTGGACCCCCAAAGGGTATCCCAGCATTAAAAGCTCACATTATAGCCAATAAAGTGGATGTTGCACTTTGGGGCATCAGAATTCTTACAGTGCTCTGCACAATAGGATATGTATTGCCATTATTTAATAAGTGAGTGAGGTTTACTTTATTTATATAACTGTAATTTATTATATGAGATAATATTGGGCAAATGTTTAATAAAACCATTTATTTATCTAATAAGTAAGTAAAATTTTAAATTATATAAAATTTAGAGGTAAAATATTTAGATACAAAATTAGTGGCAGCCTCGTACTGGCTAGGGATGTTGCACTTTGGGGCATCAGAATTCTTACAGTGCTCTGCACAATAGGATATATATTGCCATTATTTAATAAGTGAGTGTGGTTTACTTTATTTATATAACTGTAATTTATTATATGAGATAATATTGGGCAAATGTTTAATAAAACCGTTTATTTATCTAATAAGTAAGTAAAATTTTAAATTATATAAAATTTAGAGGTAAAATATTTAGATACAAAATTAGTGGCAGCCTAGCCAGATACAAAATTAGAGTGTAGGTTGGTCTCCCAGTCTCCCAACTGGATGGAGTGATAACCTGCAGGAAGTTCATGGATGCAGATAGCTCAGGACCGAGCTTTGTGGTATTAACTGTGCTAGGCCTATGATCTGCAATGGACTTGTGATGGGCTGTAATGATTAATGATAATGAATTAACCACCAACTGTGACATCCTTTAGTATGTGAGTCTTTAATATCTTTTGCTTATGTTCACTGCAACTGCTAAAGTCCAAAGTAAAGTGTAGCAGAAGACTATGACATATTTTGTACTTGTACATGTGATAGAGGCGTGCTGCAGCTGTATTGTGGTTGTGGTGTGAATGGATTGGTTCGAATGGGGAAGAACCACCTTCTTACAGAATATCAATGTAAAATAGCAGCTTAAGCTGCCGTGTTTTCTATGGTAAGTGTAGAAAACTTTTTATTTGAATTTGATTCTTAATTGAAGAGAGATGTAGATGTATATGGACCACAACTTCTACTTACCACCAGGTAGACTGTGCACTCATTAGTTACCTTTATTCTATAAAAAAGTATCTTTGTTCCAGTCCCGTGTCAGCGTTTTACAAGGCTCTATTAGCCAATGCTGCAACATCAGCCCTGCGGTTACACCAACGCATCCCACCACGAGAGATCTCTCTCTCGCGGGAGTTCCTTGCCAGGTTCTTCTTGGAAGACAGTGCTCATTATCTCTTCTACTCTCTGATTTTCATGAATGTTGCACCAAATTTATGTATCCTTTTGAATTATTGTGTATGTAAATTTAAACCCTCACACATACATAACATAACAGTTATGCCATTAGATCAGTGTTAGGCTCATTTGATTATCATGTGTCGACAATGTAAGAGAATAAATCACAGGTGGTGGGTCTACACTAGATGAGCATGAGCTGAGCACAATTTCCTGTATTGTGGAACAACTTACAGCCTTGAATGAGTGCGCTTCGAGCCTTTAGTTCTTGTTCATGCTCTACTGCGCTCTGTCTATTGTCGGTTTTTAGCGAACACAAAAGGATTTGTATGTTGTAGGCTGGTTGTACGTCCACACTTTACATTATGAGTAGAGTGGCTCAACTTGTGCTCAGCTCATGCTCGGCCTCTTTAGCGTAGACCCACCTTATGGATGCACAAATGGCTTATATAATGGTTTACATGGCTTATATATATGGTGGTATAACCAGCTCTCTGCACTGGAAATAAAATACTTAGACTGGCGACCGGCAGCAACCTTAAAAGTTTTGATAATGGAATCATCATTCCACCTAACAAGCATGATGATTATGCCAACTTTCAGCTGTGGGCTTTTAAAAGTTGATGAAAAGAAGAAGACTCGGATGCATTGTAAGATACACAATGACACTCAAAATAGACCCAAATAACAGTATTTTATCAATATGCAATATCGACTCAATCTAATCAGCCATTCATGTAGTTATTTCCAACTCTATAATAATAATAATAACCTTTGCGAGACGGACTCAATTCTTTTTGGCGCCGCACTGGCAGTCTGCCGTATTATAGGCGCCAAACTCTCCACGGCTGGACGCGCTACTGAACAAGTAGTGCTATCCCAGTCTGGAGAACAAGAATTGAGGAACGTATCGCAAAGGCTATGGCCCTCATTGGCAGACTGATATGCTTCAAGTCAGGCAATACCAGGCCAAGGATTGTGCGCACCGTCAGGATGGCGTTTGCTGGGACAAATGTTAGTTTGTCCCAGCCGGATATAATGCAAAAACTGACGGAGCGCATAGACGACCTGAAGCAGAGAATCGCTGCTTGGGGAAAGCGGATTCGGCAATATACCGAGAGGTCGACACGGTTCAACCAGAATTGTCTCTTCCAGAGTGGTCAGAAGAGGCTTTATAAATCATTGGAGCGACTAATGGTAGGTGGAACGGGCCCAGCACCGAATCAGGCCGACACGGTTGCATTCTGGTGCAGCCTGTGGTCAGAGCCCGTAAACCACAGTGAGGGCCCTTGGACGGAAGTTGTGGCGAGTGAGTGTGTGGGTATAACGCCCACGGACCCCATCGTCATAACGCCCGGTGACGTAGCTGAGGCGGTCCATGGGGCCCCGAACTAGAAAAGTCCGGGGCTTGACGGGCTGCATCACTACTGGCGGAAGGGGTTCATGGTGTGTCACGCTGTGCTCGCCCGACAGTTTCAAGAGGCTCTCAACCGGAAGTCGCTCCCAAGCCTCTTCACTACTGGGATCAGTCTCTTGGTTCCTAAAGACCAGGGTACCACAGACCCGAGCAAATAGCGCCCCATCACGTGTCTTCCGACTATATACAAGACACTAACATCCATTTTGAGCGCGAGACGTCACCTGATTTGAGTCTAGGTGACGAGTCGTGCAACCAAGAAACCACTCCTCATTGCCGCGGTCATTGGCAAAGTGGTGAAACGCAACCGTTGGAACTTCTCCGCCGCCTGGATAGACTACAGAAAGGCATTTGACTCGGTGCCCCATACATGGCTAAAGAGGGTCCTCGAGCTGTACAAGATTGACTGTACAGTTCGAGACTTCCTCGGGCAGTGTATGGGGCAGTGGAGTACGATCCTCTGTCATCTAGGCGAGCGGATGACGGCTGCGGAAAGCCGCATAAGGATAAGAAGGTGTATATTCTAGGGCGACTGTCTGAGTCCAATCCGGTTCTGCCTCTTTTTGAACCCTCTCAGTACTTTACTGGAGGGCTCCGGGAGGGGATTTCATCTTCGGAAAGGAGGTACAAAAGTGACCCACCTTTTCTATATGGATGACCTCAAATTATTCGCCTCCAGTCGCTCCCATCTTATGGATTTGCTAAACATCACTTGTGAATTTAGCAATTCTATTGGAATGGAGCTGGGGACGGATAAGTGTGCGGTCCTCCATGTTGAAAGGGGAAGTGTTGCTAACTCTGAGAGCATAGACTTATCTATGGCCTTCAACTTAAGAACCCTTTCCGAGGCTGAAACATACCGATACCTGGGTATGTCACAGAACATCGGTATCGATGAGGCTGGTGTGAAACAGTCAGTTTGCGACATGTTTTATGCAAGCTTGACCAAAGTGCTTAACAGCCTTTTGTCCGGTGTGAATAAGGCACACGCATATAACGGCTGGGTCATGCCTGTCCTCATGTATACCTTTGGCATACTCAGGTGGACTCAGACTGAACTTAACGCCCTGGATAGAAAAGTCCGCACCACCATGACCTCCCATAGGATGCATCATCCGAGATCGTCGGTAATGAGGGTGTACTTGCCGCGAAAGCATGGTGGGCGTGGCTTCCTGAGCGCGCTCACCATGCATAATTGCGATGTGTGCAGCCTCCGTGATTACTTCCTGGCGAGATCGGATGATCCATTCTATAATGACGTCATTTCTAGTGATAAAGGGCTTACCCCTCTATCCTTAGCCAACGAGCAATGGCAGGACCCGGCAGTACAAAGCGTCTCCGACCGGGAGACCGTATGGAAGGAGAAGGAGCTCCACGGGAGGTACTACAGGGCTCTACATGAGCCCTTCGTAGATACAGTCGCCTCCCTCAACTGGCTATGTTTCGGTGACCTTTTCGGGGAAACCGAGGGTTTTGTCTGTGCAATACAGGATCAAGTTATTAAGACCAACAACTATCGGAGATACATCCTAAAAGATGGCACCGTTGACGTCTGTCGAGCTTGTCGCCATCCCGGTGAGTCACTTAGGCATGTCATCTCCGGTTGTTCGGCGCTTTCTAACTCTGAGTACTTGCATAGGCACAACCTAGTAGCCAGAATTCTTCACCAGGAGCTCGCTCTGAAATACGGTCTCGTGGAGCGGAAATTGCCGTATTACATGTACTTGCCGGAAGCCGTGCTCGAAAATGACCGCGCCAGGCTCTACTGGGACCGGGCCATCATCACGGACAGGACTATTCTTGCGAATAAGCCTGATATTGTGTTGATGGACAGGGCACAGTCAAGTATATTTTTGATCGACATTACCATTCCGTATGATGAGAACCTAACGAACAAAATACCTGGACGACATGTGGGGTGGTCTGCCGGCCAAAATTATTCCTGTAGTCGTCTCTGCGATTGGGCTAATCCCAGTCAGCCTCTCGGGTCATCTGAGGCGACTGGGACTCCGTGACGGACCGCTCCGAGCTCAAATGCAGAAGGCGGTGCTCCTCGATACCGCCTGTTTCTCTCCCTTTCCTCCTAACCCTCGGCCGTTTGGTCTCCCCAGCCGAGGGCTTCCATCTGGTTGGATCTTATTTATTTATGTATTTTTTGTATTTATTTTATTTTATTGATATTTATGTATATTTATCTTTTCATTTTAACTTAAAATTATATATTTATAGAACCCAATCAGATGAGAAAATTATATAGATATCCCAAAAATAATAATAATAAAATTTATTTCAGCAAATAGAATTGGTTTACAAACATTCATTTACCAGATTTTTGTAAATATTATTATTATACAACATTTGCCAGATTCTCCTTTTACGCAAATAATGCCTGTACCAGGTGAATCCGCTCTTCCATATCAATATCTATATATTATATTATAGACTTATGAAATATGTATTACAAAGAATAACTTATAGACTAATAGGGAGTATTTACAGTTCTTTTCCCTCTGATTATATTTGTTTATGTATGCGAATGCGTGCGTGCGTACGTGCGTACGTGCCTGCGTGCGTTTGTGTGTGTGTGTGTGTGCGTGTGTGTGCGCGCGCGTGTGTGTGTGTGTGTGTGTGTGCGCGTGTGTGTGTGTGTGTGTGTGTGTGTGTGTGTGTGCGTGCGTGAGTGTGTACTATTTTACTGAATGTAAAAGCAACTCAGTGTTCTCAAAATTACATGACTCTAACCAATTATGTACTAAAACTCTATTGAATAGAATTTATGTTGTTGAACTCATTATTTTAATTATTTGATTTAAATAGTATATAATGCTTTGGTAACTTATTATTTATTTAAATAGTGTAATATATTGTACTAGCTACAGTAATATAAGTAGTGCTAGTGCAAGTCACAAGCCATTCTCTCATATCCTTTTGGGCCACAGCATTCACTTACAATAAATACTATTGTAGTGTTCTAAGTGCTTGCTAGTCACCTTTACATCTATTTAAAAACAACTAACATATTAGCTAGTAATATAGACAAAGTCAGATAGTGAGTTAACAAAGACCCAAAAATATACAAAGGTTACATTGTGTGAAATATGTATTAAATATATAAAAGTTTATTCTAATTTGAAATTGTGTGTTCAGGAAATGGGCGTTTAATTAATTTTACGGCATAAATATAAAGTTGGAAGCTATTAGCTCCAACTCGTCCTAATCTTTCTTTTCCTTACAAGCTTGGATTCGAGCCAAGGGCAAGCAACACCAAGTTATCTATATATGTGTACAATCAGTTTTAATTTCGTTTAATTTTGATCTTTTTAAATAAGAATGTTGCTACGGATGTCAAGGTGAGCAAGTAATATGACATTGAGGTTGGCAGTTTACTTGAAAAGAATAAGCAAAATAACGTAATATGAAATATGAATTCAATTTATATGATCTAACATAGTTAAATGTAGTTGTTTATGATGTTTTATTACAATTACATCATTTTTTGTATATTGTTTTCAATTGTACCCCGTGCTAGCTATATTAAATATGTTAATTTAATTCTTATTACGAAACCGTAACTTAATTGTTAAATGATCTCACTTCTGAGTTGTAATTCTAGTGGGCGCCAATATTTGTATAGAGTATCAGTTTTTTATTTAATATTCTTTGACATTTTTTTCTTAATCCTTACAGCCTATAAAAGTTCTTTGCTGAAATAGGCCTCTAGGGATTTTGCCATAATAATTGCCTGTCAAAGTGGGTTGGCAAAAGTTTTTTTTATACATTGAATTATTATCGGAGGCATGCTGCTGGCCACTTCCTTTTTCAATTCCTCACCGTCGCCTCTTGAAACTCACAGAATAATATGAGAGATATGAGATGGTGGATTATATTACGTCGCCAATACACGGTGTGCCTAAAATAAAATATATTTACAATTTATAATCAAATTTTCGTTCCAAATGTCCGCAATGTCTTTCTAAATCTTCAAACCGAAATAAAGTAGTGTACACACTGGTGCATACTGGCAGAAATAGGTCGGAGCAGTACCGATCCAGACGGATTCTTATGCACATCAGAAGCCCTATCACAAATGATAAAACTTACGTTGTAATATTGTAATATTTTTGATATATGCGTGGGTTTTGTAGAAGGCGTATTATTTCGTAGAGATTGACCTTGACTCGACCCAGTAATCTTGACTCCAATCTTTCTCTTCGCGCTGCTTCACGCCGCCTCCTACTCACTGACCATACTTGACGTAAGTATAAACTATGTAATTTACAAACGCGTTGTATTTTTTAATATTCGACCTTTTATATAATTGTAATTTACAAAATGTGAAAATAGGACTAACCTAAACTATAAAATTTGAAACGACTACTTTTACCTTTAAAAAAAACTAAGATAACTAGAAATTGATTCAATTAGGTTTTTGAAACTTTTTGAAAAGTTAACGTTGATCCGTAAATTAATTAGAGCAATAAATGAAAATTATTTAAATTGTTTTATTTTGTTACAAATTTCAAATACGAAAAACATATTAATGAGAATGATTTCCCGTTTTGTTTAGAATTTATAATCCCAAATTTAGGATAATACGTGTATAATGATTCACTTGTAAAAGCTTACAGCATTCTTGAAATTTTTCTGAAAGCCCTTAAAGCAGAATAAAGATTTCGTATAAGGTACAATGAAAATTTACTTTATTTTATTTCTATGATGTTCAAAATGCTGCTGAATCCTTTTTCTGTGTCAATATATCTTTAAGTAGGTATTATGTTTGCAGCAATTAAATTTATGATAAATATTAACTAAAAAGGAAATAATTATGGAAGATACTAAATCTCTGATAATAATTACTTATTTTTTAATGGTTTGGTTGGTTAAAAAATTACTCTGAGTCTAGTTTTGAGGAAACATGTAATTTTAATTACAAATTTACACAGCCTGTGTGTGTTGGTGCATAAACTGACTTATAATTAACAAACTGCTTGTACAGTTATTTTCAGTAAACAAAGAATATATTGCTAAAAGATGCGTAAGTAAATATTATAAACAAAAATATTATATATAATGTTTATATATTATATATAATACATAATATATAGTATACTAATACATAATATAATATTATTTTAGTTTTTAAGCTATACATACGTTAACTTTACCTTGTACATTTTAAACAATTTAGTATGAATAAATAAATATCATTAACAAAGGTATTATCTTCCTAATTCTAAGAGAAGGGGTAGATGATACACGATTTCAACTGCAATAATTTTGATTATCCCGTTAATATATTCAGATTAACAGATGAAATGGCGCAAAAGCTTTATTTTACTGAATTAAACTTCGTTTTTAAGGTTAATTAAATTTAATTAATTAAATAAATTAAATCTAATTAATTAAATGAAATAATTCAAAATTAATTTTAATTAAATTTGAATAAACTACCCCATATCACCCCGTGGGTGTCATAAGAAGCGACAGAGGGAAACAAACCAGGAAATGGGCAGCAGCATCTTCCTAATAACGACTAAAAATAAAAAACTGCGGTTGCCAACTCGTTTGCCAAGCGTGGCAACTATGCCAAATATGAGGCTATGAGGCAACCTATGAGGGAGACCCATGTTCAGCAGTGGTGTTCAATAGGCTGTAACGGTAACGATATTTATATTTGATAGACTGTAATGAATCAATTAATAAATATTGCACCATTTTCCACCAGACCCTGGGCCAAAACTCGATGTGGGTGGCGCGGCTGATGATCTCGCTGGTCGAGTTCCAGTCGCGCAACATACTGCGCGCCGCCGCACTTGCCGAGATCGTCCTGTTCCCAGTCGTCGCCATTATGGCATTATTGTGAGTGTTTGTAGATTATAAGGTTGGTGTACCCGCCCAGACGAATTCCTTGATGGACAGGGGCCCTACTACCGCAGATGTTTCAAAATGGGCCAAGCCTATGTACACTGTACCTGTAAAAAAGAGAAAATCTGCAGAATTTGGTGATAATACAGATAATTTATTTAAATGTATCCTGTCGTAGTAAACAATTGATGTTTATCATTTTTATCGACATTCAACATGGCGTCTCACCGATTTAGTTAGTCTTTAATAAACCATAAAGCGACCATTAATCATAAAAAGAGAACTGTCAGTTGTCACAACAGTGTCAAACATGGAGGTTAGAGAACAGGAGGACAATCGCTGTAGAAAATTGTGTCCCAGAAATATGGACGAAATAAGTGAGGCGCTGCGATCGGCAAGTTATCTCAATAAAAGTGGGCTGTTGTGCGCTAGTTTGAAATTAGTATATCATTCAAAGAAAATAACGAAACCATTAATAAATAAATTATAAATTATGTTTTTTATAATTTTGATTATTATAAATATAATAAATTATTACAAACATAAATTATTGATTTATTATTATTATTTTATAATATTTCACCATTTTTAATGCTTCTTTTTGTCAATAATTAAAAAATTACTTCACAGATACTACTTACCGACGGCAGCGTAGCTATAAATTCTACAAATTTTCAGGGACAGGCGGACTATGCTTTAGCACGTAGCGATCGTTCTCCTGTTCTCTAACCTCCATGGTGTCAAAAATACGTGAAATAAATATGTCAAACGCCACATCAATAAAAATGACAGCTTACCGCCTTGATAGATTTTTGTTGTGTGTTGCAATTTCAAGTGTAATTTCCTGTGCTTTACCAGCAAACAAAGCCATTGTAAAATAATTGGACAGTTGAGAACCGTTAAAAATATGTTTCCCCATTTTTCTGTATAGTGTACAAGGACCCAGGCTCCATACATTTTGGAACATCTTATTTACATAACTAAGCCATGGTTTTAATCCCAACCAGAAACAACAATAGACGCGGATCTAGAGCTAAAGCTTGGAGAGGTTCGGAGATTGTTTCACGCCATTCTTTAATCTCAATGCAAGATTTGTGTGTAAGGGGCAAAATTATCCTGTAAAAAAAATTATTTTTCCATGACCCCCCCATGACCAGTGATCGGTGGTGAAGGAAAACGTTGTGAGGAAATTTGCATGCAATCGGAGTAATGGGATAGAAAATAGCAAAGCAAGAGAAGAAAAATATCTCGAAGAGGCATTAATTGCTTAGCCTTTCGGTAATGAGGTAGCTTGTGCTCAGTAGTGAGACGTATAATATAAAATATGGGCTTATTTTTTAAAAAAATATTTTTTAATACTTTTTTAAATATTTTCTGCAACCTAACTCGTTTCATTTATAGTAACATTAATATTTTATTGATAGAAACAGATTTTACCCTTCTGTGAGAGCAACGGAGCAAAGAGACTCTTGTGCTGATTCAGAACAAGCCTGTTTCTTTACAATCCAGTTAAATCAGTACTCTACTAAAAATTGCAATTACCTAATGTATTTATTGGTGCTATAGAGGAACGAATTTTGCTTCTTATGACATTAAAAATACAATTGAGAATCTTTATTTGATGGGTTAAAATCTGTATCAGATTTACGATCGATTTTATGCGTGACGAGAGAGCTTTGGGTTTTATAATGGAAGTGACCCTTAGTTCATAAAAGAATTTGGGTTCTTAGACTCCTATTACTAACATTACATCTGACCATCCTTTAATTTTATCATCATAAGTGTTGACAAGCGTTGGTGGTTGGGCGTACATACATACACAATATGTACGAATACAATCTGTTAATAGGTATATTCATCACCATTTATTAAAATCTAACAAAGATTTAAAGCGCGCGTTTGTGTGTGTGTGTGTGTGTGTGTGTAATTGATAACAGACAGTTCATATTAAACCTGAAAACTAAAAAAAAGAATTTAAACAGCTCCAAAGGAAACAATTTGAGGTTCGAATCGTAAACCATATGTAGAGCAGAGTAACTACATTTTCTTTTATCGTGTGGTACGGAATTATGATGTCGGACTTGTACCGGCAAAAACGCTACGGTGGTCACAATCAGCGTGTATATGTAATTCATTGAGACTATTTTACTATAACATTGTACTTAACAAGTTATAGAACTTAGAGTCAGTTTTTTAGTCATGGGGTAGAGTATACTTTTTTAAAACAAAATCCCAAAAAAATTACAAAATTGTTCCACTGCTAATTTAAAAGGAAATTAAAGAAAGGTTAATATAATGTTAAATAATTAAGTGATGATAACATAAGTCATGATTGTAAACTGTTATTATTAAAAAAAAGTTATACTGGGTTTCATGTTAGTTTTTATCATGATAGAATTATTTTCCGAACCAGTGGTAAATTACTTTTAAAATTTAACTAATATGTATAATGTAAGTATATAGAATAAACCAAAACTCGATTAAACTCTTTCCATTCGCACACATTGGTACTACGGACTACTCACTTATTTACTTAAAAAAAAGGATACAATGCATTCACATTATATCACATTTTATAAACATTAAAGTTATTAATAAAATGAAATTGTATTCCATTGCACAGCGGGTACTGCGGGCTAATGACTCCGTTCGTGTACTACTACTTCGTGACGTGGCGCTACGCGTCGCGCCGCAACCCGTACACGCGCAACACGTTCCGCGAGCTGCGCGTGCTCGCCGAGCGCACCGCCGCTCGCCCGGCGCTCCCGCGCCCGCTGGCCGCCGCGCTGCACTCCGGCGTGCAGCTCGTGTGCCGCATGGCGCCGCCCACGGAACACGTGCAGCAGTCAGTGCACCAGTCTTGCACGTTTTGTTATTGGAACATATCACATCTAACTAACATTTCACATAAAATTTTTGGAACATTAACATAATAACTGTTTTGAATTATAAATTTTAGTACAATTGACATTTTGAACTTTGAAATGTTTTGACTTTTGGAACATTTAACTTTAGTGCAACTGACATTTTGACATTTAGAACACTCCACATTAAAGGCCCCTTACCCTTTGAAACATTTGATATTCTAAACTCGAATACAATTGACATTTTTGACCTTGGAGACCGGGAGGAAAACCGGCGACGAGGTTCGCCACCCGTCACGTTCTGTCTCGCAGAGAGGCGAAAAGTGGATTGCAGAGGCCCGTCTGGCTACGTTGAATGTATGTGGGGCAATGAATGATAAAATGGATGAAGTATGCGATATGATGTATGATAGAGGAATAGATGTATTATGTGTAAATGAGACGAAAAGGAAGGGGAAGGATGTCACTGCACATGGCATGTATACCGCATACTGGTCTGGTGTAGACGAGATCGAGCGGGCATGCCAGGGAGTAGGGATCATCCTTTCAGAACGAATGGGCCAATGTGTGAAAGAGTATGAATGTGTAAGCCCAAGACTGCTATGGATACGAATGAAAGTGGGCTTAAAGAAGTTGTTTGTGTTAGGGGTCTACGCCCCAGACATGTCTAAGCCCACTTATATCCGGGAGCAGTTTTGGGAAATGGTAAGGATGGTGCTAATGAAGTGTAAGGGAAATGAAAATATTATTATGCTAGGAGATTTTAATGGAAGGGTTGGGGTGAGGATGCTTGGTTATGAAAGGATATTGGGAACGTTTGGTGATGAAAGTATAAATGAGAATGGTGAAAGCCTCCTCACCGTATGTGTGGAAAGGAATCTTTTTGTGACGAACACTTTCTTTCGTCATAAGAAGATTCACATGTATACTTGGGAAAGAGGTGATGATAGAAGCATGATAGATTTCATAACTGTGGATGAAAGAATGAGGAGCGCAGTGGTGGATACAAGGGTTTCCCGGGGGTCCAACGTAGGGACCGACCACTACCAGGTCTTATGCCGAATTAGGGGTTTATTCAGACGTTGGCGGCATAGGACATCTGTGTCTACCACTGCGTTACAGCGTATAAGAATTGAGAGGTTACAAGATGAAGATGTGAAAGACAAGTACAAATGCAGACTGAGAGAAAATATAAGTAATTTGGATGAGTTGTGTGTGAATGAGTTAGACTTGGAGAATGTGTGGCATAATGTTAAGAAAGGTTTAGTGGATGCAGCTACCGAAGTATGTGGTGTTAGTAAGAGAATGAATGAAAGGAAAGACAATACGTTATGGTGGGATGACGAGGTACGTATGGAAGTTGAAGCAAAGAAGAGAGCATGGCTAGATTTACTAGCGACCAAAGCTGGTAACTCTGGCGGTAAGAATGATGAGAATGAAAGGAAAAAGGCAGAGTTTAAACGTTTAAATAAGAGAGTAAAAGAATTAGTTGAAAGGAAAAAGCAAGAAAGAACGGATAGGAATGATAGAAGAATATCGGATAACTTCCAGGCAAATATTAAAATGTTCTGGAAACTCGTAAGAAATACCAGGGGACTTTCAAAACAGCCTAGATTGAATGCGATACGAGACGAGAATGGCTGTATCCTGAATGATGAAGTGTTGAGTCTAAAGAGATGGAAGGAATATTTTGAAAGCGAATTTATGAGTGAGGAGAAGTGTGAACTAAATGAAATAGAAATTCCGAAAGAAGATGAAAGGGATAAGGAGATAAGTATGGATGAAATAATGAAAGCAATGAAAAGCATGAAAGTAGGTAAGGCAGCCGGATATGATAGAGTTTCACTCGAAATGCTAAGGGCTGGAGAGGACGTGGTGGCAGGCCTGCTGTACACCTTGTTTAATTTATGTTGGGAACTAAAGCGGGTACCGGGAGACTGGTGCAAAGCCGTGATAGTCCCAATATATAAGGGAAAAGGGTCACAGCAGGACTGTAAAAACTACCGTGGTATCAGCCTTCTTAGCATTGTGGGAAAACTGTATGCTAAGGTACTAATTGAAAGAGTTATGAAAGAAACTGATGAAAAAATTTGGGATGTGCAAGCGGGATTTAGAAAGGGAATGGGGTGTACAGATCAAGTCTTTTCCATGCGCATGATCGCGGAGAAGTTTTTGGCGAAAAACCAAAGAGTTTTTTGTGCGTTCATGGACTTGGAAAAGGCTTATGACAGAGTGGACAGGGATGTGTTATGGCAAACGCTGAACGCATTTAGGTTGAGCGCTGGTTTGATACAGGCATTAAAGTCTCTGTATAGGGACTCGAGTGCTTGTGTTAGAATCAACGGGGTCTACTCGGACTGGTTTGGCATCCATAAAGGTGTCAGACAGGGCTGTGTAGCTTCCCCGTGGCTGTTCAACCTATTTATGGACAGCTGTTTGGAAAATTTGAAAGTTGAAGAATGCGGGGTAAGAATGGGTGAGTTAACCATCAAATGCCTTTTGTACGCCGATGATCAAGTCATACTTGCGTCGTCGGCGGCCGAGTTGCAAATGATGGTTACATTAATGAACAGGTCATTAATAGAAAGGGGAATGAAAGTGAACGCGAGTAAGACGAAAGTGATGGTTTTTGAAAGAGATGAAAGCAAAACGGTATGTGAAATAAGAATAGAAGGAGAGTTAATTGAGCAAGTGGATGAGTTCGTATATTTGGGATGTGTATTCAGCAGGGATGCGAGATATGATAAGGACATTGAACGACGAGTGAATGCAGGAAATAAAGTAAATGGGGCTCTACACTCTATTGTGAAAAGTCAGAATGTGTCAAAAAAGGCACGTATGGCAATTCACAGTGCTGTATTAGTCCCTACTTTAACGTATGGTAGTGAAAGTTGGGTGTGGCAGAAGAAGCACGAGAGTAGAATAAATGCGGTAGAAATGCGGTCGCTAAGGAGTATGTTAGGGCTGAATCTGAGTGACAGGGTGAGAAACTGTGTGATAAAAGAAGAGTGTGGTTTGCAAGATGATGCGGTGACCAGGATTAAGAAAGGAATGCTTCGGTGGTTTGGTCATGTAGAAAGAATGAATGCGGAAAGACTGACAAAGCAAATATATGTTGCAGAAGTGAATGGAAGAGTCGGAAAGGGACGTCCTAGGCGGAAGTTTGTCGACCAAATTGGCGATATACTAAAAATGGGCCAAATTAATAGTACCCTTAACCGACGAGCATGTATGCGTAGGTATATGAATGTGGAAGAGGCGAGAAAGGTATGTCAGGATCGTGCTAAATGGAAGTCTGTAGTCTCTGCCTACCCCTCTGGGTGACAGGCGTGAGTGTTTATGTATGTATGTATGTATTTTTGACCTTCGCAACATTTAACATTAAAAACTTTTTAACCTTTGGAACATTTGATATTTTGAACTTTAGTAAAATTGACATTCTGACCATTGACACAATTGTCACTTTAATCTTTCGAACGTTTTGTAATTTGGAACATTTGGCCTTTAACATCTGTCCTGTGAACACTTAGGTGCAATTAACATTTTCAGCATTGTTATTATTGGGACTTGCTGCAAATAGCCGTACTGCCGCCCGCATTACAGCTTGTCGAGTCGCACGTGAAGCACGAGCAAAAAAGAATAAAGATTGGCCTAGCTTAGGAACATTGACATTTTGACCTCTATTGTATTCTTTTAGGTCCTATCCAGTCTACAATTTATTAATAATAAAGTCCACTGCTGAAACTAGATCGCTCCCATAGATTGGACATGGTTGCCAACTGCATTTTTTATTATTTTGTTTATCAGCAAGATGCCGCATCTCCTGTTTGAGTTTTCCTCTGTGGCCTCTTACGGCAGGCACAGAATAATAATATGGGTTAGTGGCAATGATTTCAAAAGGAAGGATAGGCCCATCTAAATATTTAACTCATAACTTTTTCATACAAGAAAAAGTAGTGGCGGATCTGTCATAATACAAACGTCATATCATAACACGACGTAACCAGGGTAGCCATGACCTGGCAGGCGTCAGCCCTGCACGTCATCAGCTCCTTTATTTTTTAAATTGTAAAATAAATAGATTATAAAAACTTGTTTCTGTAAGCTTAAAAATTTAACAGGATGTAGTTTATTGTAAATCTTGAAAAAAAAAATGACAGGCGATTGCAATGAGCAATAGTATGTGACAGGTGAATTGAAAGGAGCATAGTTGATGAGGTAAAATAAACTGTCTTCTGTATAGTTGAAATTTGGATATGTTTTTGAGTAAACGTTTTAAAATAAATAAGTAAAATGACAGGCGGTTTTGAATAGCATAAGACCTTGACAGGCGAGGGGAAAGCTGCTAAAGGCGTGCGAGTGAGAGGAACGCCTACGGTGCGAGTGAAATTTTGAAGGCAAATGTCGGCAGTGACGAAGTACCAAGACGTTTTGATGTTGCATTTTCGATAGATTCTTCTTACTGCATACATTCAAAAATATCCCAAAAACATTTGGTGGTATTTCCAAAAACAAATTATGTTGCTACTAACAGCTACACGTCCCTCACGAGTAGATATTATTTTTGACCAATATTTATCACCGTCTATTAAAGATTATGAACGAGCCAAACGACAAGAAGTACGGAACATAAATTATTTTATTACCGAACCAGAACAAGTTAGACCAGTTGACTTTATGAAAGAACTTCGTAACATACAGTTCAAAGAAGCTTTTGTGGATTTTTTAATTACACACTGGAGCACAAATGAAATGACAGAGTTCATCGGGAACACAATGGTGAACTTAATTTATAAACAATGCCATACTTAGTGTCTACAATAACTCCGTGATTTTCAATATAAATGATAACTAGCTTGCCAGGCAGACGTTGTCGTGCCCTTTTCAACGACTCTTTGTCATGTCTTATTAAAAATCCTTAAATTCGTAAAAATAATTGTGGGTCACTCATGGGCAAAAAACTATCCTATCGCTCAAGTTGGGCCAAACTGCACACGGTGTGCAAATTTGATTAAAATCGTTTAAGTAGTTTAGGAGTCTATCGCTGACAAGCAACGTGACACGTAATTTATATATATTAAGATTTATCATGAAAAGGGCTGATACGAAAATAATATATCATACATGCCAAATGAATGAAGATCTATCCGACGTAATAAATCGTAATAAAAACTTGTGACACAGACATTTTAATATTAATGCTCGGAAACATGGACCATCTTCACAATAATAATTTAAAAATTTATATGGAATATGGCACTAATAATTTCAAAAAATTGATAAACCTTTCTGAACTGTATACAAAATTAGGACTTTCTATATGTCAAAGCTTGTCGGGATTTCATGCATTGACCGGTTGCGATTTTAATCCGTCCTTTTTAAGAATAGGAAAAAAAAAGCCATTCCAAAATATTGCAGAAATGTGGGGAGTACCAGAAGAGACAGATGATGATGAAAACAATAGTAGTGAAGTGTCGGATAATGATGAAGAAAATTAATGTAAAAACTAATGTAGATTACATCAAAACTAATAGAATATATTGTATTTATCATTTTAGTTTTTATTTTATATCACTCGCACTATATGCGTTCACGTTACCCACCTCTTACGAGCACGCCCTTAGCAGTTTTTCCACCTCCAGTCAAGGTCTTATGCTATTTAAAACCGCCTGTCATTTTACTTATTTATTTTAAAACGTTTACTCAAAAACATATCCAAATTTCAACTATACAGAAGAAAGTTTATTTTACCTCATCAACTATGCTCCTTTCAATTCACCTGTCACATACTACTGCTCATTGCAATCGCCTGTCAATTTTTTTTTCAACATTTACCGTAAATAAACTACTACTCTGTGTAAAAAGTATCGGGAATATGTCAATAAAAAGACCCGCGTAAAAGAGGTCGTTCTAATTTTTTTACTGCATGTTGGTAGCACTGTACTGATTTAGCGCGCAAAGTTTGAGCGGGATCTGTCATTTAATTTGTTTTAAACTATACTTTTTGTTGGTCATTTTGAGTTCTCGGCGATTTTTACAATGGAAAATATTGTTGAACAAAGAGTGTGCCTTAAATTTTGTGTTTCGAATGATATTTCATGTGGTGAATCACTAAAAATGTTGCGAAATACCTACATCGAATCGTGTATATCGAAAACAAGGGCTTATGAATGGTATAAGACTTTTAAAGAAGGCCGAGAATTAGTAGTAGACTTGCCTCGTTCTGGTAGACCTTCAACCGCTACGACCAAAGAAAACATCGACAAAATCAGGAAGCTAGTGCTCGAAAATCGACGTATGAGTCTGAGAGAGTTGGCTAGTGAGGTGAACATATCTTTTAAGTCCGTCCACAACATTCTCATTGACATTTTAGGCATGAAACGCGTCGCCGCTCGACTAGTTCCAAAAGAGCTCAATTTTGTTCAAAGAGCGCAGCGAAAGCATGTCGCTGAAGACATGGTTTCCCGAGCTTCTACGGATCCGACCTTTATGAAACGTATAATAACTGGCGACGAGACATGAGTTTATGAGTACGACATGCAAACAAGCCAACAGTCTTCAGAATGGCGTCTCGAAAACGAGCCGAAACCCAAAAAACCGCGGCAAAGTCGCTCCAAAATCAAGGTGATGCTGACAGTTTTTTTTGACTACCGTGGTGTGGTTCACTCCGAATTCCTTCCAAAGGGAGAAACAGTGAATAAAGAATATTATTTAGGCGTCATGAAGCGTTTGCGTGAGAGTATCCGCCGAAAACGTCCAGATTTGTGGCAACACAACTCATGGATGCTGCACCATGATAATGCACCATCACACACAGCCATTATAGTGAAAGAGTTTTTAGCGAAAAATTCAACAAAAGTTCTCGACCAAGCACCGTATTCACCTGATATGGCTCCGTCTGACTTTTTTTTTATTTCCCAAGTTGAAATTACCACTTCGAGGAAAACGTTTTGAGTCGATAGAAGCCATAACAAAAAATTCGCTGAATGAGCTAAAGGCCATACCGCAAATAGCCTATGAAAAATGTATGGAAGACTGGGTGAAGCGTTGGAGATGTTGTATTGCAAGCGATGGGGCCTACATTGAAGGCGATAAAATAAATTTAGATGAATAATTTGTATTTTTTGTTTTATTGACAAATTCCCGATATTTAGTACACAGAGGTACATCCTATTAAAATTTTGAGCTTACAGAAAAAAGTTTTTATAATCTATTTTTATATATATATATATATATATATATATATATATATATATATATATATATATATATATATATATATAAAGGGGCTGATGACGTGCAGGGCTGACGCCTGCCAGGGCATGGCGGCCCTTAGCATGCTATAAATGCCAAGTGTACAAAATTCCAACCTTACAGGAAGACCGTTACTCGGAGGGTTCACTAGCTCTTGGACTAATAGTATCGTAATAATATTAAGCGAAAATACCATAATTTTACCTAAAGGTCGACTTGTATTATTATTGGGTCCTTTTATATTTTAATACTAACCCTACGATATCGACCATTTCTGTATTGTACATGAGTACCGTGTTTTTTAATAAAATTAGAATTAGCTTCCTTTCTCGTCAATCGGTGCTCGATCGATGCATTTATATTGCATACACGATAAAAACAGATTTTCATATTCAATTAAGCAGATACGGTTTCTTTTGTACTTCTTTTTTACGTTTTTCCCTTATTATATATAAAATATTTTTGGTACCAATATTCAAAATTTAACTTACACTAAGTTCTTTAGACAAAAAATAAACAGATATAAAAATAAAACCGTCAAAAACCAAAAAGTATAGATAAACTAGAGGCGTGATGCTAAAATCCCGGTACATGGTAAAAAATAAACAGGAAACGTCTAACGTATAAAATAGTATAATTTTATTTTCCATGTACAATATTTTTGAGGGTCTGAATCCAGCCCTGGCGTAATCTTGATAAAGTACCTAAACTAACTGTAAAATAAAACTGTAAAAATGTGTTTATATAATAATTTAATTGAAACATTATATAAAGTTGGTGGATTATTCTACGTCGCCACTACACGGCGGCGATATCTATTAACCTTTGTTATTATAATATCCGTTTGTGCCGAAACTCAATATTTTTTTTATATTATGACATTAATATATGAAATTCTCTGTTTTCAGATAACGCCCGATAATATATCATCCGGTGATTGGAATGGTTTTATTCGGGAAAGAATTCTAAGACTATGTTCTTCAGGTTGTATTCAAAGAAGACTTCTGTCCAATTCTCTTTACCACAATGCATTTTAAACATACATCTTTATACATACAAACTTACTTTGTAATTATACAGTCTGTACCCAATATCAAACTTTTTTATAATATGATTGATTTGTTGTATCTTGTAACATTTTGTTTGAATAAACTTATACCGAGACGTTTTTGCGTCTAATAAAATATATACGTTGTTTGAGTAAATAAAATAAAATATTCTAAATGTACATGTTTTAAAAATTAAACTGCGTAGTTGATTATTTGAACATTCGAAGATTTTAATCAGTCTTTTTTGCAGCTTTGCAAGCATGTCCGCGCATTTTTTCATCACCATACAATGTTTGTTTGTTAACACTTATTCTTATAGTTAAATTGTATTTTTACACGGTTAAATGGGACTAGAGAAAGGTATTAATTAAGTTTAATTTAAGTATGAGAATTGAACAAGTAGCTTTAGTTCACAATTATTTTTTAGTGTAGCTAAGTTTTGTAATCAGAAACATGAAATCCACGTGTTCTCTAAGATTTAATAATTATTATGAAACATCTTTTTACATTATGAGTACAATGTTTTGTAGGACGGCGGGCTAATTTATTTTTAATAATATTGTGCATACTCGTTAAAATCTCTATATTTCGTTGTATTTTAGATAGTGCCTCGTTGATTCCCTTTTTGCATTTAATCCGTGATATTTTCAATTCTGTCGAAATAACATTGTATTGCGTATTTTTAGTGACTATTTTGTCGTAAACATGTCAGTGGACTGTCGGGTACACATTATGTATTTAGTTATATCAAAGCACTCGGTTTGGGATGAATGTAGTCATGACTTTTTAATAAAACATTTATAAATATGTAATTGGTTCATTTATCTTTTTTATGATATAAAATAAACCCTTACCTCAACACAAAATAGGTCCCTCCATGTTTTATTGGAAATTGTTGCAATATTTATCCAGATTTTACGAATAAAATATTTTTTTTATAAATAATTAGTAATACTAAAATTTTTCAGTTATTTTTACCCAAAATTTTTTGAAAAGATATATGAGGATTCAGAAATATGCAATAAAGAAAGTAGCCTTTTATAAATCACACAATAAACGGATTGTGGGGAAATTTATTTAGAGTAACGGGAAAAATAAAATTTATCACCATTTTTAGCGATGATAAAAGATGTGGTAAGTTTTGCAGTGAATAAGTCCTTTCTACTCTGCGTACATACCCTGAGTCCATTCGGTACACCTAACATGAGGTATTTGCTCACCACAGACTTTTATGCTGCGGCCACACTAACGAGCAACGTCAATGCCCATAAACGCAACAATTATTGCCTTAAATTTAACGCGATAAAATGAGTGGCTACACTTGAACGGTCAACGTCGTTTCCCGTTGAACGGCATTAAATTTGCCGTTGAACGGCGTTAAATTTGCCGTTGAACGGCGTTAAATTTGCCGTTGAACGGCGTTAAATTTGCCGTTTAACGGCGTTAAATGTTTCGACCGGGGAAGGACCACGCTCTCACAGAATACCAGCGTAAAATAGTAGCTTTATGCTGCTGTGTTTCGTATGGTGAGTGTAGAGAACCGGAGACTCTTTTTACTGGAAATGAGGCATTCCATCCTAGTCCTTACGGGTGACAACGCATCTGCATTTTGATTCGTAATCGAGGATAGATGTAGATGCCTATGGGCTACAGCATCCACATACCATCAGGTGGACTGTGTGCTTGTTTGTCACCCTATCCTATAAAATAAAAAAATAAAGAAAAAACGAATACAAAGAAAAAGATATTTATGTTTTATTTCGTTTTCCCGCACCCAAAATGCACTTGAAAGACGTCCAATGGTTTAAGCTAAATAATAAGACAAACGTAAATATATTTTAATGAAGTAATAACTAATAAGCCAATCATAAATACTGGTCAAGTGCGAATTAGATACACGTACCTACTTAGGGTTTCGTACCACTGTACACTGAATTTTGACCTGCAAAAATTGTTTTTTTTTCTCCGTCTTATTTTTCTTAGTTTCATACCGTATATTAAAGTACTTTTATCAATTCAATCTCGAAAAGCTTTTTCATTACTCCACTCCATCGCAGCCATACGTGCAACCCCGTGGCACTCACCGTGCACAATGAGACCATAGATTACTAACTATATACAATGAGACAAACGTAGTGTGGCCGCTTCAACGCGATAATTCGCGCGTTAATCCTTTGATGTACCGCCACGAGTTATCGGCGGACGGGAAACGGCATTGTTAATGCCGTTGTCAAATATCGCGATAATTCGTGGCCACACCTACATTCAACGTCCATCAACGCGATAATTAACGGCATTTTTCCTTAGTGTGGCCGGGCCATTAGTATGTTTATGAGCTTTGGTTGACTATTTACAATTTCTCTTCACTTTGTGACTCATGGCTGGCCATGACAAAACCGCGATATTGACTTTATAAAGTGCGCTTTGTGTTTGTGTGATACGTGCCATATGATCACCAGCATTATCTTGTATTAAAACAATCTGCTCGCCCGTGGCGGGTTAGAATATCCACTACCCCATATCTTCCCGTGGGTGTAGAAGTATTTGCAAGAGATATGTCTGCCAGAAAGAGCCAACAGTCGAAGCTGAAGACCGAATAGTGCGTCCCAACGGATGGGTCATAAGACGAACATAGACAAAACAAAAGTCATGTGTAATGTCCATGTCACACCTATGCCAGTGGTTGTTGGGAGCACTAAGCTCGAACTTGTTGACGAGTATGTCTACCTGGGGCAAGTAGTCCGACTAGGTAAGTCCAACTGCGACCGAGAGGTCAATCGACGGATTCAACTCGGCTGAGCAGCGTTCGAGAGATTACGACACATCTTGTCAGGTATACCTCAAAACTTGAAAACGAGATTGTACAGCCAGTGCGTGTTGCCAGTGTGAATTACGGAGACGTATTCACTATTACACTTTTACACTACATTATTGAGACGTGGCCAGCAGTGGCTGGCCGTATAAGGAAACTGTGGGTCGCACAGCGAGCTATAGAGAGGAGGGCTATGCTCGGGGTTTCTCTGCGTGATAAACTTAGAAATAAGGATTTCCGCAGTAGAACCAAAGTAACAGACATAGCTAATCTAGTGTTTAGTGGAGTGACGATGTGGTAAGACATGCAGGTGGCTCAGGACCGTGCTAAATACTTTCACATTCCGAAGATAGTGTATAGAATTAAAGCACCGGCTTAAGAATGTCACGTGACATTTCATGCTCACTAACGTTAGCTAAGCAATCATACTAGCGCTTGGGATTCGTTCTCAGAAACGTTTGAAGACTCCGTGGCGCAGTGGCTTCGCAATGAGTGACTGCGCTGGGGGGTCGCGAGTTCGAATCCCGCACGGAACAAGTATTTGTATGGCCTACAAATAATTGTTCCGGGTCTGGATGTTTGTCCTTGTGCAATTTATGTTTGTAAACTACCCCCACGATACAGGAGAAAATCCTAGTGTAGGGGTAACGTTTTTTAAAAGATTAAAAAAAAGTTTCGTAATGATAGCGTACCTAATACGTTTAATGTTCAGTGCTCTGGTACGCTCGAAACTAGTGGTTGTGTTTGAAATACGTATGAAAGCACTATTCAGATTTTCTACTAAATTTCTCTTCGGTTCTCTGAGTTACAACTCATAGCAAGTACGGTGAGCGTATCAACAAACAATCATGGCGTGTAAAGTAATTTGCGGGAATATAGACGCTCTAGACTAGAATAAATAATTGCCTGAGTGCCGAACTGCGTCGATTTTTTTAACAAGCGTAATTTTTTTTTGCCGTACCATGGGCGCGCACCGTTGCGCGCTCCGACTTGCCTATTCCCCATTTCCACGCCGCACTTGGTGCTCTCTTGTACACAAATTCTGATTGCGATCTGTTTGTGGATTAATGAACGGTAATATTGTCTGAATGCCTGAAGTGTGTGCGAGAAGAATGAATAAGTTCTTTTAATTATTGTAATTGGTTTATTTATATCGTTCCAATTAAAGTAAAAATAAATAATATCGCGTAACATGTACTATTACAAAAGAAAACAGTAGAATTGTAAGCCACCACATTTTCCACCTTTAAGTCTGCTACAAATGGGCTGATCTGAGATCGAATTACTCGCTCGGCGGTTACAATACCTTAATTCAGAATTACCAGCTCTGTTTTACCCAGCAAACTCGTTTCACCATTGGGCCTCCAAAGAAGTATGATCCGTGAATGCATTGTACACGTGGACTTGTCATCACAATAAAAAACTGAAAAACTTATAAGTACATTCGTCTGTAGAGTACAGTTTTTGGTTCTTCTTATTCTAATCCGAATGCTCGCAGGCAAACGCACGATGCATTGCCAGTATCGGTGTTTTTAGAAACCGAAGGGACATACGAACGTAAAGTCCACCTGATGGTGAGTGGCAACTGCAGTCCGTACAGACACCTTCAGCAAGCTTCAAACAAATAAGGCTTAACATGCCGTCGTGACCTCTGAGATGTAATTTCGGGGTGTACATAAAGTACTCTGTGGATAGAATGTCTCGCAGTTCACAGTTTAATTAGACCGAAACACAACAGTGCGAGCACTGATATTTGTCGACAGAAACAGGTATAGTACGTAGTACTATTATTTATACTGTGGTATATAAGTAAGAAGGTGGCCTGACGGACTCCTAGCCAGAAAAAAGAGTTCTACCACCTAGTGAAGTATGTTTAGGCCGAACTATGTTGGCCATCTTCTTGAAGTCGATACAGAATGGTTTGTTCACTTTACATAACATAACATGGACCCAGACCGTTATGGTACGCTTATTACGTGTAGTTAACTTGATGTATCTACCCGCCATTATGGCTTTAATTCTCTGATTCAGATGTAGCAACATTTACTGTTTACTGATAGAGATCCCACACATTTCGGATAGCTAGTCGCGACTAGAGAATATACCTAGTCCCGAGCATGTTTTTAAATCCCGGGTTTACCTACGGGATTTTTGACGCGTAATCCCGGGATTCCTGTGGATTCTGATTGGTCTCAAATGAAAAAAAAACTTGAGTAACTTCTTACAAGATGTTTTTAATATCGTTGCACACGACAAATCACAATGTAGTAAGAAAAGAAAATAGACAAAAACCAAAAAAACAGTGTAGTTAATTGCCAACATAATCAGCAGTTGAAATCCTCGCTCAGGTTCTACGTTGCTTGGAAGAATAGACATATATACCTACTTAATATGCTGTTTCTAAGTGATATCCACGAAATCCTCCATTTTCGAACAGGCTCATTTCATGTCTAATGCTATTTGCCAACCCCGGTTAATTTTGTACTTGTACTTCAGGATCTGGGGATTTCATACTCTTAACAATTTCCAGCTGTAACTTTTCCTTTAATGTCAATTGGGGTTGGGAGGTTTCTGGCCTTAACTCATCATCCGTTTGTGATCCTGACCTTTCCTCTTCTTCCGTGTCACCTCGGCTATTAAGTCTTTTAACAATACTCTTTTTTGCTTCCTCAGCCTGTGTAGGAACTGGAAATAAGTCATGCCATCCCAAATCCGATATTATATTAGCTGATTTTCATCATCTTTTCATGGATTTTGTAAACAATTCAACACACCAGTTAAAGCATCACTCCATCGTTGCTTTATACGTTACACTAAGGGTATTTTAACTTTTTGGCAAGTGCTGAGTTTTTGACAGACAGTTGTTTTATAACGAATTTCAAAGCGGCATCAGCTGTGCATAAATAACCATCTCACCGACAGACTGTTTCTACTGCCAATTTAATTGGGGTCAGCACATCAACAATGTTATTTACCAATTCAAAATCAACATCTAAACGAATTGGATGATTGAGATCTATAAGAGAGAATCTAAATGCAGGTCAGACAGCATTTTTAAAACGAAAGAAAGTCTAAATATTTCACCTGTACTTTTCAAATATTTCAATTCTGCAATTACTTGTTTTCTGATTTTTTCACTGAAATTCATAATACGTTTTCGAATGGGACGGTCGCCTATGGTAAACGAGTGTATTTTGCTAGGAGCAGTTTTCTCAAATCTTGCTGGTTCTTCCCAGGACAGAGGTTTTTTTTGCGAACCAGTGGTAAGTGGTAAATGAAAAAATTGACTTTCAATAAGTATTGTTTATTACAGAAACTTTTTTATTCAATGTAGATTACATTGAATAAAAAAGTTTCTGTTTCTGTTGAAGTTGATATAAACTTGACGTTGTTTTGATGACGATCCACCCAGTCTTGAGAATGACTAGGCATTGCTTACATTAAATAAATAAATAAAATTTCTTTTATTTCCAAAAGTCCTATTACAAAGATTTGTCGAGGCTTCCCTTTAAGTAGTCATAGACACTTGTGTTGGGAATAACTCGCTACTTCCCTTATCTAACCTAAGGTTGGCTAAATAGGATAAACTAGATAGGTATATTATATCTATATAAGGTTAGGATGGTTAACATCTTTTCTTTTTTTTAAACAAACATTTTTGGTTTAATTTTAAATTGCGGCTCTAGTGGCGATGAACTATTTTTATGTAAGCATGTATATACAGGATGTCCCAGAATTAGTGAATCAAACTGCTATGGGAGGTAGCTTGACCTCTGACCTATCCCTAAAAATACTAAAAAAAAATATAACGCACATGACCATCGATTTTAATTAATTTATTTGTTTTATTGAAATTGTATGGAATTTTCTTAAGTTTACGCCTATACTTATTGTGTTTTGAGTATATTTGCACCTTTTTTCTTACTAATAATAATTGTAAGTGATTGTGTGGTCTGACTATGAACAAATTTTTTAAAATAATGACTAGACTTGGAGTTCAAAGCACTTTATTTTAACATTTTTTTCTGTACTAATAGTGTTTGTGCTACTTTGACTTATCGTGGTGTAAAAAAAATGTATGGTCCCTTTCTAACAAATAATTGGAAAAACTTGCCTACTTAATGGAGATTTTAAAATGGTACCCATCATCAAATTCGCTCAAGGATGTTCGGAGATATTGTAATTCTTGTAGTACAAAGGCAAGTTTAGTTTTTTTTATTATTTTGTTTTGGTAATACAACATGAATTATCGTTATATTATATTATAATCCGTTTTGCAACACTACGATGCTTACAATATTACGTGTCTGTTGTTATCAACTCTGCTACCACCTACATGGGTCCTCATAACCTGCTTTGATTAATAAATTATTTAATTTTCGTTTAATGTCATTTAAGTGCACACAAATAACTATAAATGTAGGTTTTTGTGGACCTGGAAGTTAAGAGAAAAATGAAACAAAAGAAACGGATTTAAAGTTTATTTAAAAAGAAATTTTCATAAAAGATGTTCGAAATGTTTACCATTTTGTTCGAATGCATAACCTGCACCTCCATAAAAAGTTCCTTTTTAACGGCCGTAAATTTATTTCTGAAATTTCTTGAGCAGCTTGATGGACACGTTGTCTTAATTCTTCTTGTGTTATCGGTTTCGCGTAGACTCTGTCCTTCAGACAACCCCAATAAAAAAATCAAGAGGGTTGAGGTCTGGTGACCTTGGTGGCCACAGAATTGGCCCTAGCCGGCTAATCCACCGCCCAGGATAAGCCTCATCTAAGTAAGCTCTTACTTGGCGACCATAATGGGCTGGACATCCGTCGTTTTGTAACCACATGTTTTCCCTGATTTCTTGTGGCTCTTGTTGCAAGTCCTGGCAGCGTGTCTCTTAAAAGTTCTAAATAATTATCAGAATTTAAAGTCGACGGTATTTCCACAGGTCCTAATAATAATAATAATCTTTATTTGAAAGAATATGGTTGTACAATGGTGTTTGAGTATAATTCGTTCTACATATTCTACCTTAGTGGTGTGCAAATATTATGATACGGCCGTTAAAAATACCTGTCCACAAATTAATTTTAAACTGGTATTGCGAATGATCTTGCCTTGTTTCGTGGGGGTTGACTGTCTGCCAACTATGCAGGTTGTGCAAGTTTATGTACCCGTCCTTCCTGCAGGCGGATTCATCGCTCCACAAAATTTTGTTGAAAAAGTTCGGGTCCTCCCGATAAAACTCCAACATTCTTCGGCAAAATTGTACCCGTGACGCATAGTCGCGAGATAGGAGAGTCTGGACCTTTTGAATATGATAAGGATGATATTTCATTCTTTTTAGAATTCGATTAATGGATGACTTAGGAATTCCGGTTCTCCTTTGAATAGCCCTCACTGAAGTCAACGGATCTTCTCTAACTTGTTGAATAACAACATCCACGTTACGTCCGCGAGGTCTGCCTTCACTGCCACGGCCGCCGGGTAGTCTACCTTCAGAGAAGGCGTTGTGAACACGCAAAAATACTCCATATTGCGGGTGATGATGATTTGGATATCGTTCCGCGTAAATCCTCGCCGCTTCCCTGGCGGAGTAAGATACCCCTCCTCTGGTGTTTAAGCGTCTCGTTTCACCGTAAATGAGATGCATATCGGCATACTCGGCCGAGGTATACACATTTTCTTTGTCTAGTCGTCGATTGGCCATAATGCAAAAGAAAATCGACGTACGTTGTAGCGCCTAGTCTTAATGAAAAATCAGTCCAAAACACAAACAATCTCAATGTTACAATTCTAGGGAGAGCACAGCCAAACGGGGATAGCACAGAGCGTCGCACGTGTAAGTGAATGCAATGGAAATGGAATGCGTGAGCAAACAACACAATGGTATTGTGGGAGGGAGACAACACAATGACATGCGCTTGGGTGGGATAACAATAAGGTTGGGAAGCAGGTAGTAGATAAAGAGTAGAGCCGCGGTATTTTTAATCATCAGTTGCAAAAAATAACGATTTGTGAAATTTAGAATATCTTGATAATTTTCGCCCTTGTCCTACAATAATTACAATATCTCCGAACATCCTTCAGCGAATTTGATGATGGGTACCATTTTAGAATCTTCATTAAGTGGGCAAGTTTTTCTAATTATTTGTTAGAAAGGGGCCATACATTTTTTTTACACCACAATAAGTCAAATTACCATAAACATTATTAGTGCAAAAAAATGTTAATGTGATCTGAACTCCTAGTCTAGTCATTATTTTAAAAAGTTTATTTATAGTCAGACCATACAATCACATACAATTACTATTAGTAAGAAAAAGGTGCACATAAACTCAAAACGTAATAAGTATAGGCGTAAACTTCAGAAAATTCCATACAATTTCAATAAAACAAATAAATAAATTAAAATCGATGGCCATGTGCGTTATATTTTTTTAAATATTTTTTAGGGATAGGTCAGAGGTCAAGCTACCTCCCATGGCAGTTTGATTCAATAATTCTGGGACACCCAGTATAAATGTATAAAACATATACCCAGTATAATAGTATAAATGTGCGTGTGTATATATGTTGTGTGTCTGTACATGTGTGTGTGTATAGGTACATGAATATGTGTACGTGGTGTGTGAATGAGTGTATGTAATAAGAGTATGTATGTGTATACGAGCTCGTGTCTGTGTTGGTTACCTGTATGCCCTACGGATAAGGTTCCTTGGTATCGGTATAAATATTCCGCATACAGGAACCAACATTAATTTACCCGAAATTTTAACAAACTTACATTTACCACTATTCCCGTCCTTTGCAACTAAAAAATAACTCCACTGTCTTTTTTATGTTTACTATATGTTAATTGACTTTTAAAATTTAAATGACGTAACCTCGTCACTCGGAATCCCCGACAGGAATTATTTCGCAACAATATACGAGGTGATCGTGCGATTCGTCTCTTGACCCGTCGGGGCCAAACTACACCTGTTTGTAGCAATACCGAAATTAGCCAAATACAATCCCGAGATTTTCGAGGCCAGAAAAAGACCGGGATTGTATTCTCTAGTCGCAACACATCGAGACGTATTGTAGCAGATCTCTAAGACCGTACTCCCGTAGCATAGCAATCAGTTTTGCTGCAGTTTCCACGTCCATACGATGGCGAGAACCAGGCATGTGGGCACAGTTTAGACTTTTGACAGTATACAGTTAGGAAACCATCGCCTGCGTTTTTCGCCAAATTACTTTTACTTTCTAATGTTAGCTTTTGCCTTTTATTTTTTGATTTACATTGTACTGTCTTGGTGGATGAGAGAGTGCCCAGTAATACAAGTTTCCAACCTAGTATAGGGGGGGAAGCCTTTCAAGTTTGCAACTGACTGAAACTAATCATTATAAATCAAATCAAATGATGAAGAAGGTCGAAATAAAACAGACATTTTCAGAGTTTTTTTTATTAAGTATAGCTTAAAAGCTAAGCAACGGCGGCCACGGGTGGCGGCAAAGTTGTTGGCGGAAGCGTTCGCACATCGCTGGTGGGCTCGGAAGGCACCGGCTCATCCTTTGGTTCTGTAACGAGGATGTGGTCGGGCTGGGGCTTCTTGGGGCCGTTCTTGCCCTGCTGGTCCCACGGCAACATGATTTTGACCTGTAAAGAGTTTGTATTTGTTAATGATAATAATGTCTTCTAGAGCTTGCTTAGTATTGTGGGTAAACTGTATGCTAAGGTGTTAATTGAAAGAGTTATGAAAGAAACTGATGGAAAAATTTTGGATGTGCAAGCGGGTTTTAGAAAGAGAAGGTGTTTATTTAGGTGTACAGATCAAGCCTTTTCCGTGCGCATGATTGCAGAGAAGTTTTTGGCAAAAAACCAGAAAGTTTTTTGTGGGTTCATGGTCTTAGAAAAGGCTTATGACAGAGTGGACAGGAATGTGTTATGGCAAACACTGAACTCATATGGGTTGAGCGCTGGTTTGATACAGGCATTAAGGTCTCTTTATAGGGCTCTAGTGCTTGTGTCAGGATCAATGGGGTCTACTCGGACTGGTTTGGCATCCAAAAAGGTGTCAGACAGGGCTGTGTAGCTTCCCCTTGGCTGTTCAACCTATTTATGGAATGGGCGAGTTAACCGTCAAATGCCTTTTGTATGCCGATGATCAAGTCATATTTGCGTCATCGGCGGCTGAGTTGCAAATGATGGTTACATTAATGAACTGGGAGTTAAAAGAAAGGGGAATGAAATTGAACGCAAGTAAGACGAAAGTGATGGTTTTTGAAAGAGAAGAAAGCAAAACGGTATGTGAAATAAGAATAGAAGGAGAGTTAATTGAGCAAGTGGATGAGTTTGTGTATTTGGGATGTGTATTTAGCAGGGATGGTAGATATGATAAGGATATAGAACGACGAGTAAATGCAGGGAATAGAGTGAATGGGGCACTACACTCTATTATGAAGAACCAGAATGTGTCAAAAAAGGCACGTATGGTAATTCATAATGCTGTGTTTGTCCCTACTTTAATGTATGGTAGTAAAAGCTGGGTGTGGCAGAAGAAGCACGAAAGTAGAATAAATGCTGTAGAAATGCAGTCTTTAAGGAATATGCTAGGGTTGAATCTGAATGACACGATGAGAAATTGCGTGATAAGAGATAAATGTTGTGACCAGGATTAAGAAAGGAATGCTTCGGTGGTTTGGTCATGTAGAAAGAATGAATGAGGAAAGAGTGCCAAACCAAATTTATATGGCAGATGTGAACGGCAGAGTCGGGAAGGGACGCCCTAGAAAAAAGTTTATCGACCAAATTGGCGATATTTTGAAAATGGGCCACGTTAGAAGTACCCTTAACCGACGAGCATGTATGCGTAGATATATGGATGTAAAGGAGGCGAAAGAGGTATGTCAGGATCGTGCCAAATGGAAGTCCGTAGTCTCTGCCTACCCCTCTGGGTGACAGGCGTGAGTGTTTATGTATTTTTTTTTATAGAATAGGCTGACAAACGAGCACACAGTCCACCTGATGGTAAGTGGTTGCTGCGGCCCATAGACATCTACATTTATCTTCCATTACAAATCAAAATGCAGATGCGTTGTCACCCGAGAGGACTGAGATGGAATGCCTCATTTCCAGTAAAAAGGGTCTCCGGTTCTCTACACTCACCATACGAAATACAGCAGCATTAAGCTACTATTTCACGCTGGTATTCTGTGAGAGCGTGGTCCTTCCCCGGTCGAGCCGACCCATTCGTGCTACAACTATACTACTAATATAACTGCAGCATGGCTCTACCACGTAAAGAATATTATATGTATGTATGTATATGTATCTCTTCTAGACCGAATTTAGAACAGTTCCGAATTTCAACAGACTTGCCATCTGCACAGGACAGGATTACAGTGCCCGAGTGTAAGCACAAGCACAAGTGCAATCACTATTCCATTACCATTACAGCCTACTTTAGTCCACTGTTGAACATAGGCCTTCCCCATAGACCGCCTCATAGGGAGATTTGCCATAGTTGCCACACTTGGCAACCACAGTTTTTTTTAATAATTTGTTGTTATTAGGAAGATGCTTCTGATTTGTTTCCCTCTGTGGCCTCTTATGACACTTTTTTTTTTACACAAGGGTGGGTAGTGGATATTCTTAAACCGACACTACACAGTAAACGCTCTATTCCCTCACTCTCATATTCCGACAGCATGGTAATCCGATATGAATGGGCACGAAGATGTAACAGCGCTAACTCTCTGACTCCGGGCTACTTCAGAGACTTTTACTAGAGAATTAGACCCGAGATTCAAAGTCGGAACCTTAAGATCATCAGTTGCAGACAGAGAGAGAGAGAGGCAGACAGTCAATTGTTAGTGATAATAAAATGTTTAATGACTGAATTCTTTCTTCTTAACCAGGCTCTACAAATTGTCTGTTGGATATGCACATGAATACATGAAAATTTTCTCTATATTTAATTATTTAAAAGACATCCTTAGATTTTTCTAAGGAGGAAATATTGGATATATATATATTAAACGAGCAATTCTTAATATATGTATATACAACACGTAACATAATGGACAAGATAACCATTTTTTGTTTTATATGCCAAAAAATTCTACAAAAAATTATGAGAATAACTGTGTTTTAAAAAAAAAATTTTATCTTCAAAACTGACCGAGATATAAGGGGCAAAGTTAACATTTTCGATCTAAGCCGCGGGCCGAGCGCGACATCGTTGATGACGTCACAAGTTCCATCTTCGTGCGAGCGACAGCGACCCGACGCGCACTTAGAAAATCAAAACATTTACTCGAATGTGCCCGTCGCATGCGGATCTATCTATCTATTTTTAACAAGAAACATTATAGTAGAACATGACACCATCTACTAAATATTGTGCTGTGCCTCAATGTAAAAATACGGCCACAAAAACACCTGAAAAGTTGTATTTTAATGTGCCTAGAAACCCTACCATCAGAAAAAAATGGACAAATGTTATGGGAAGGGCACATCCTTTAGGACCGACCACGGTAGCATTTTGTTGAGGATCATTTCGATGTAAGTATTCAAATAATAATAACCTTCACATGATAGGTCTTGGTTATTGCTAGTAAATGCTTTCTATTAGGCATGTAAGTACCTACTCGAGTCGCAGTGTTTAAGTAACTAACGATTAATTGAACCTTTCCACGCTTCATGATCATTATAATTTCAAGAAGAAACAATACCTAATACCTACATATTTAATTAAAACTACTTCAGTGAAATAAACATCCAAACTTGGGTAAAGTACCTACGTAATGTAGATAAGTCAATGACCTGTCGTGAGTTCGTAAGTTTAGATACCTACTTATGTTTGCAGTAAATTTTAAAATGTTTATAATGCATATAAAGGTTAAAATGTGGAATATGTTAACAAACGTTTTTATATTTTTACGATATTTCGAGCAAAAACTAAACACACACGCACAGCTGTTCAACTTTCATACTTTGCGGGCCGCAAATAATGGAATAAGTTTGATTATGAAGTGGAGCACTTAAATTTTTTTCGTGTTGTCGTAATGTATTACATAGTTGGTACATATTTTAAATATTGATGGAATACAAATTACGAGGTTCCTTATTTTTTATACCACGTGCTCGGCGGTGAAGGAAAACATCGTGAGGAAACCTGCAAGTCTTAGGAATAATAAAAAAATATTTCGAAGACATGTGAAGTTCGCCAACACGCATTGGGGCAGCGCGGCGGACACTTCCTTGCCCTAAAACCCTCCCAGAAATGAGGGGAGGCCTGTGCCCAGCAGTGGGACGTATATAGGCTGTAACTTTTTACTTTACTTTTATTTTTTTATAGATATTAAATAAGTTTGTATTTTGTTCTAGGTCGAAAACTATATGGAAAACTACGTGAAGTACAAACTAGTTGGTGGTCGCCTCAAACTTAAAAAAGATGTTTATGTAATTCACAATTTTAAAAGCAAAATTATCACACGTTTATTCAACGAAATCAATGGAACTTCAATGACAACATTCTTTTTATTTTTTCTATAGACGTTACCAGTAGTAACGTATATCATACAACCAAGTTCATAATGAACATAGTCACCGTCTTATTCCACAGAGAAAGATAAAGAAATAAACGAATTTAGCCGCGAAATGCGACCTTGTTTTAATCGCGTGTTTAAATAAATTTGATTTTAATTTTTTACTGGCCGAAATCAGCCACCTCACAGACGAGACCGAGAGGCTGAACCTATTCTTATCATTAGCAAATGAAACCCAGAAGTATTAATGAAATAATGGGTACCTAGGTTATAAAAATATTATCTTATTCTTATACCTACCTTTTCATTTTGATTTCGCGTATTTCAGTCGCGACAAAATCTTTGTTTCTTAGAAAATATTCCGCCACCATCATGTCACGGACTATTGGAAGGTTGTCAGATTGACCCTTTTGAAACCCTTCTTCCATCATTAAATACTTAAAAACACCAGAGCGAACGAGGGCAAACAACTCACCCGCGAAATATTACTACAAACGCATGATCGGCGCGCTGGAACGGTATGGCGGCGCGGCCGCATGAAACGAATGACGTCACTCGCTACTCGCGGGCACGGGCGAGATTTTAGAAATGTACGTAAACTTTCCACGCTTATAACTTCGGTAATAGTGCACCGATCGATGTGAAATAAAAACTAAAATTATGTGTTTGGTCTAAACTTTTTACATACGTACTTAAAAGTCTAATATTGTAACCTTGTTATCTTCTCCATTAACGCACTTTGAGAAAGTAGTTTGTTCAATATCATTTACTGAATCGATTCCTATCATTTTTAATAAAGGTAATTTTTTATCCCAAAAATAATTAAAACTAGGTAAATTACAGTCACACTAAATCTGTACATTCAAAACAAACTGAAATGGACCGTAACTTAAGGCAATAAGATTTCTGAGAGTGCAGTTTTATTTGTATTATTACTAATTCTGTCATTCAATAAAAATAAAGAAAAATGTACTTTATTTCAAGCATGTTAAAGTCTTAGCGTTCGTGGATTTGTACTGTGACCACAACATTCTTCCAGAATTAGTATAACTAATTAGATAAATGATCAGTGCATAAAAATGTTTAACTAAAAATTCAGAGTATGTATTATGATTATAACATATTATACTAATTGGGGTGTCTGAGGGTGTGCGTTAATTATGTTACATATTGTATATATATATATATAATCGGAATCTCGGAAACGGCTCCAACGATTTTCATAAAATTTAGTGTCCAGGGAGTTTCGGGGGTAATAAATAGATCTAACTAGGATTTATTTTTAGAAAATGTCTTTTTGTCCGTGTTTTCAGGCAATGAAAAACTGCTACAATATAAGAAGGTAAATTTTGACACTGTGTTAATGATCGTAATAGCTTAAGTGGATATTGAGCGGTCGTGAAATCGTAATGCCTTGGTTCGCGTCCTGTCTTCGGGCCGAGTTTTTTCCTTTTTTTTCAAGTTCCCTTCTTTTGTGAAAAAAATCTATTATTTCGAGCTCTTTTTTTGGTATTTCTTAAAAATACGAAAATTTTAATTAAACTAATTGCACTCATGATTTTTTATTCAAAAAACCAGTTCAGTTTTTTCTATTATGTCAATAATTTGAAAAAATATTATTTATGTTTCATCAGTATGTAATTTGTATATAAATGTAATTTCGCGAGCAAAGCTCGGTCATCTGGGTAATATATATATATACAATATTATTATAATCAATATAACCAAAAGACTAAATCTTCATCAGCCTTTCAAATCCACTGGTGGGTGTCTATATTGGAATGAAGCCTTGCCTGTCAGGTGCATGTTTGAACACATTAAAAAGATATATCAATTAATAAAAGATCTATTAGATTTCTACATAATCTTGATTCCATAATAGCCAATTCCATTTTTTTAAAAGGAGTAAATACATAATGAACCTTCCTACAACTACATAACAGAAATGCAAAATAATTATTGATAACATGCATCTCATCATAAAGTAAGCATTATATTATTTCGCGATTGACACTAATGGATAGGCAATTTTATTAATGAACATTTTGATCAATTTCATTTTTTCAAAGGACTAAAATTAGATTTTATAAAGACAATATTTTAAATTTTGGGCGTATTTCTTACGCGATTTATTGTAACGAGAGCACGTGGAATGTATGGGACCGAACGCTCAAGGTCGTTTCGCTAGGAGTAGGGCCTTAAATACGACAGCTAATGTTATACACATCATGATGAGTCTGTGGGATTTAGATTTGTAAATTTGGAATCAGTCATCAGACATTTTTCATTAATAATTAAGAGATGCACAAGGTATCATAATATCATTATAGGAGTTATAGAAGTGGACCGTTCCATTATGTTATAGAAGGTTTTATTATTGTATGTAATATCACTAGTAGAGGCCTATGTTCAGAAGTGAACTTTCGAGAGACTGTAACAGCAACACTAATAAATTTAAAACAGCCAATCTTCAACAATATCTATGATATTAGATTGGCCATAGTTTTCCATTATAAAGGAGTTTGTTATAAAGAGTAAATAAGGTTTTTACCAAAATCTTATTAAGAAGAGCATAAGAGCATTGAATTTTTTTTTAACTATATCTAGAACAAAGTATAGATATTTCTTCATCAGTCTGCCTACTGCTGGATACCAGTCTCTTATTTTGCTATATTGTCACATTTAGCAGCTAGATTAACAATATAATATCACAAGAACTTTTGATTAAGTTTCTCTTTGCCAGTTCAAATCTTTAACATTTTGTGATGATTTATGATGGTCTGTACCTCATACAATGGGGTGCAGGTTCTTTATGACTTCACCATCTTTCTTAACAATTATTAAAAAAATGCTAAGTCACAATTTAGAACTCCCATGCGAACCTAACTTAGTTTGTCTGGCCTGCACCGTATAAGAGCTTATATAATAACAAACCCTCCAATAAACAAGCCATGTTACTCTTCCACAACAAATTAGATCACAAGCTATTGAGATTGCAATCCCTGATTGTGTGGTTTACTTAATAATAATGTGTTATTAAAATTAAATATTTTATTTTTAAAATAGTGTAACCACTTCTTAATAATTATAATAATATCATTTATTTGCTAGTTGGTCATCCAAAAAAAAAAGCAATATATTCAGTGCCATCTGCAAGAACTCAATAATTTGTAGTAAAATTATTAAAGATGGGCCAAAAATATGGATTTCACCGAATACGAATATGCGGCCGAAAGTTCGGTAAAACGTTTTCCGATCCGAATATTCGGACGAACATTATTCGGCAGGATCACCTCGGTACCTAACCAATTTGTCGAAACTTGTTACCATAAAGCGCGTGGGATTAGCGCCGAACCCTGCCCCTCACTCATCATCTAGTACTGAGCAAATTGCTCCACATGCTTACGGTTTGAGTGTTTTTGTGAGAAAAAAGTATTTCATTATGTTATTCTTAGTGAAAATTGATAATTATATGATAAAAACGAGTGGCAGGAGATTTACTATTTGGACTTATTTTAGAGAAACTGATGACCAAATTAAAGTGAAATGTAATATGTATTATGTCTCTTTGTTTTATTCAAAAAACATTTTATCGACACTTTTAACACATAAATAAAATTTATAATTCCAATTATGAAAGACATGACATTATCCACTCAATTCGTACATTTCAATACAGAGGACACCTTGAGTACCACTTTAAGAATGATCGGTGATTTAGCTGTATATTCGGCCCATCTCTATAAATTATCAAGATTAACAACAAAATTATTAATAAATTAATTCATGATTGCAATTCGGTCACAATGACTCTTTTCAATTGAGACCCAGGACAGTACTCTGTGTAGAACAGCAGGATTTTTTTATTTTCTGTGATGTTAGTGCTATTTATCAGCTTTTACAATATCATCGGATTGCACGAGCGTGAGCGCAAAAGCACAGGAGCACCCTCATTTCATCAGAAAATCTAAATAATTGGTGTGGATGAAATAGAGCGCGACTTTTACAATGACTCCTGACGCACTTTTATACTGACTGATTTTACATTTTTTGGATAACAAGGTTATACGGCCATTAATCGGTCTATCAATGGACTGATGAGAAAGCTGACAGTATCTGAATATTTTAAGAGAACATACATTGCTATATATATATATATATATATATATATTATACAACATGTAACATAATTAACGCACTTTGTAAAAGTAGTTTGTTCAAAATCGTTTACTGAATCGATCCTACCATTTTTAATATAGGTAATTTTTTTTATCCCAAAAATAATTAAAACTACGTAAATAACAGTCACACTAAATCTGTACAGTCAAAACAAACTGAAATGGACCGTAACTTAAGGCGATAAGACTTTTAAGAGTGCAGTTTTATTTGTATTATTACCAATTGTGTCATTCAATAAAAATAAAGAAAAATGAACTTTATTTCAAGCACATTAAAGTCTTTGCATTCGTGGATTTGTACTGTGACCACAACATTCTTCCGGAATTAGTATAACTAATATGATAAATAATCAGTGCATAAAAATGGTTAACTAAAAATTCAGTGTATATATTATGATCATAACATAATATACTAATTGGGGTATCTGAGGGTGTGCGTTAATTATGTTACATATTTTATATTATATATATATATATATATATATATATATATATATATATATTAGATACATTTGCTACACAAATTAGTCTCTTACCTTAATACCGAGTACACCCTGTCGTAACAACACATGTCGTGTGGCTGTGTTCACATAGTCATTGCAAGGGTCACCAGAGTGGATCATGAGGCCATCAACGAACTTCATGGACTTGGCACGTTGACCTCTCAATTTTCCAGATACAACCACTTCACAGCCTCGGGCTCCAGATTCCATAATGAAACGGAGGACACCGTAGCATGCACGACGGACTGCCAGACCTGTCGTATAGTGTTAATGTTATATAAAAATTTTAAATGTTTGTATGTAGAGTTTAGAAGTTTGATACTATATTTTTATCTATGACCCTATAGTTGCAGTTATTTAAATTGTACTATATTGTTAAATAATAAAGTGCATACAGTATGACATATATAGGCTATAAGATGTATATATCTTTTCAATTAATTATGTTAGAAGCTTTATAAATGTACACAGAATACAGCAAGTTATAAGTAGTAAGAAAGTTGAAGTCTAAAGATATATCTATAACGAAGTAAAATTTGCAGTGCAACTTGATACGCCATAGGAATTTGCCTATAAAATAGATGTCCAAAGACATTCTGCGGAAAAAATATGACAATCTAGAGGACATCCTATGATGTTACACCATTTCATAATTCTATCAACACAACATCATAAGACGTTGCTCAGGTGAACATATATAAGCCAAAAATTATGAAGTGAATATGTTAATTTCTAAGCTAAATGTTTTACATCTATATATGACAATGTGAACATTTTTATTTTGTTGTTTAATTTGATTGGGCTAAGCTTTCCATTGACGTCCGTCGAGTTGGGGGTTGATATTTTTTTTACAGAAGGATGACACTAATATAAGTACACACGCAAAGTTTTAACATGCGGAAACGCGTAGTTTTTGAGAAAAAAATTATCGAAAATCAATAATTTTTGCAATATTTATGTCAAATCCTACCATAGATTATATCGTATTACAGATATATCACGCCGTTGAATGTTCCGTTTTAAGTACGGTTAACTTGTCATATGTTGGGTAACATTTCATTTTATAAAAATTTCCGTAAATAATTATATTTTGTATCCATTTTAATAGTTTTCATGCATGCATATATATTTCACAGTTTATATTTAATTAAATAACAATTATTTTCATTACGAGCTATTAAAATTAAAATGTGCAGTGTTTACGGTCTTTTCCCGGCTTGTGGAACGAAACGTAAAAAGGACGCTATTTTGTGTAGTCAGTGTTATCCTCAGTCACTGTCATCGTTTGTGTTCCTAGCAGTTGAGATCGTTTACGTACTCCATTTTGTTGACAGTTTTTAGAGAGAGAATAGTGGAATATTTGTGGCGGCGGAATATTGATAAATATCGCAAAGATCCTTTCTTACAAATAGTGGCAGCCATAAATTATGTTTATAAATTAAAGTAGTTATAAAAGTTAATATTTTGGTGTTATATTGGGTGCAATAGCGAGTGAAGCGAGCCTAGGACGTGGGGCACCCCGACTCGGACAGGTTAGGTTAGAAGGAGATGACGGGGTCGAGTGAGCGAGCGAATAGACCCCGTCATCTCCTTCGTGGTTATTTTTTTGTAAATGCCCCGCCCCGCGCCGCATGCCCCGCGAAGCGGGGCTCCGTCGACTGGGCTTCCCTCTACTGCACCACGTTAAGTGGCGTGGGGCTCCCGTCCCCCAACTCTCTCTCCCCATAAATCAGGTTAAATTGTCATAAAAATTACGAAACAACCTCAAAATGAGATTTTTAAAAATTTATAAAAAAAAACTAAGCACGTCCGGCAGGAAGGGGATGTAGGGGGTGAAGGGGTTCCCCCTTCCGTAGGGGGGAACCCCCCTCCCCCAAGGTGTCCTGGTTTTTTACACTTAATATTAATCCATAAAAAAAGGAAAATTTTCTCAGAATTAAAAATGAAAAAACTCGAAAAGGGGGGGGGGCTCCGCAACTTTTCCTTTTAAGGGGGGGTATTAAACCTCCCCCCCTCCCCCCTCAATTCGATGGACGTCAATGGAAAGTCGTACCTTTGATTGTTTTATCATCATTTAAGATTAACATCAAATGCAGTTTATTAAGGAATGCACCTCATCATTTATAATCAATGTTAGGTAAAATTCAATATAAAACATACTTCATAATTATATTGGTAAGCTTCAGAATATTCTGAAGCTTCCACATAAAATTCTTACGAATTATAATTAAAAAATATGCATATGAAATACATTAGTAGATATTTTGTCATCCGAATCATCAGACTTCAACAGAAAGTTTATGTGTAAATATCAATGCTTGTGAGCCACTAACCTCCAATCAGTTTGTATCTCAAAGATTCAGCCTGAGCAATGGCGCAAAGACCACGGGTGGCGACCTTCTCAGCATACAGCTCTACTGATTGTTCAGGGATATTAAATCTCTTCTGCACTACAGAAGTCAACTCGCGAATTCTGCGGCCTTTTTCACCGAGCACACTTTGTGTTCTAGTTGCCATAATGATAATTTCTGAACGTGTAGGGGTGACTCGTACCTCCACACCGGAGTAGCCATCTTCAGCTAATTCTCTGGTCAAGAACTCATTAAGTTCCGCCTTAAACACACCGTCCCCAACGAACTGAAAATACGACAGGTTATGTTTTAATCATTTCACATATCCAGAATAAGGCAGCTTAAGAGGCACTGAAAATGTTTATTTTAAATCTAGGAGAAAATATAAAAAATAAAATAATATTACAAGTTGAATTCCAACAAAATTCGGCAATCACAACTTTTGACATCGATTAACATCACGATATACACTGTCACTTTTAAAAAAAATATCGCATTTGTAAATCCAAAGGGCGTACTAGTTTATTGTGGTTATCATATTTGCAAGGTTTTAGTACAAGAAAATAACATACTTTGCGCTTTTTAGAAATGTTGTTCACCGCCATGATTGCAACGGGGGCTGAGAAAACTCAAAAAGACAGAAGGATGTAGATTCACAAACGTCAATGTCAATGTCATTCAATACTAGTGTGTCCACTATCAGGTTTTAATTTTACCCTAGATTTTTCTGAAAATAGCTTCAAATAACTGAAATTAGTCTCCGAAAATCCTTAATTTAGGGCATAAAATTTGTAGTAAGAAATAAAACACACTATATTTCATTTTTCTAAAGGCTTTAGTTTGACCTTTATCCGATTGTTTCAGTCAATTCTTGCAATTTGGATTCTCCAACCATGAACTTTTAAATTTCTGCACGATTTATTATTGTTAATTGATGGTCATATGTCGGTGATTTGTAATCAGTCACAATTTTCCACTAAGATAGTTTAGCACTCGAAAATTGACAAGGAAATACTAAATCTTTGTTAACTTTTATTTCTGCAGTCCTGTCTTTCACAAAGTTGCAGCAGTGAGAAATGAGAATATAAAGTTATAGACAAATTAATTGTGTACATGTCACTACGACAAGGCTAAATACTCTGACACTCACTGTCAAAAGAAATCAACTCATTTATTTAAAGTAATTGATCAAATAATACTGTGTTAGAAACTTCGGGAGAACCTCAACCACAAACGAACGGTGAAGTCTATGTTAAAATAGTTCTACCACCTTTATAGTCGATTTTACCCCAAATTGCCCTAAATCCCAGAAAGTATAAATTAGCCCTAAGTCATACTTTAAATTACCGGTTTTGGCCTAAGAAAGCCGAAATCTCTAAAAGTGGAAACACTGTTCAATACTGCGTACCCAGTTACGTAAAGGGGAACGGCAGATATCGCATACTTTTTTCGTATTTTTGTTATAGAATTAATACCAGATATTAAGGGGATATAGTAAGTCGGCTCAAATTCTAATTTCACCTCCACTTCCCCGCGCCGTATGCTATGTACCGACATGTTTGCAATCACTAATACTGTAAGTATTAGTGCCTGTATTAGCCTGTTTCTTAACGCCAACCCAGTCGCTTCTTATTTTTATTACGGTTATTTCCTGGTTATTTAATTTCAGGTCGTCCTGTTGCGTAATGTGTATTCTGATCGTAAGCGACACAACCTCCCCCTTCAAAGGCCGAAGCGAAATTGACCGGGTGGCAGGAATCAAGCTTCAAGAGGCCGATAGTTTAGGTAATTTCTTTTTACAGCGAAAATAATTGTATTTAAAAAAAGTAAATAACATAAGCACTGCTTTATAGTTAGTTCAGTTAGAATGCAAAGTTTCATGATCTTATTTAAAGTATTTTATGAATAACAGCGGTTTATTGTTTATTTTGGAGGTAACTTTGGATTTTTTTTCTATCGAGAAAATTTTACGGAATCGTGTTTTCGTCTAACATAGTCCTTTACATTATTCAATCAACTTTACCATATATTTATTTCAAAATTAATGCTGCAATATTTTCGGCACGACGCAGGATCTTGCTAAGCAATTTGAGATTATATTTCCCCTTAAGGCAACTAAGCCATAAATTTCCATGTAAGTTTTATATTTTTAGAGCTTGGGATTAGTTAATAATACCAATAAAAAGATTTATATAAATAAACGTAATATAAGCATAAAATAAACGCAATGAACGAAACGCAGAATTCGCCGCTAGAGACGCTACCGCTCGTAGACAGAGAAACCTATAGACTAATGATTAGCGTGGCCTCGAGTGCAAAAGGACGATAACGTAGTTTTAGGTTATACAATAATCTTTATGACTTTTAAACATATTTAGATAAAAATTTTAATTGTTGTAAGAACTGAACTGAACAAGATTCGCCAATCTTAAGCTCACAAAACACTTTTTTTCTCACTTAAACCAACTTGTAAACTCCTTAGATCGCTACGAACTATCAAAGTTGTTTCGCAAAGTGTAGTTTGCTAAACAAAAAAAGCGGCACGGAGAAAGGGACAAACAATCACACCGCTCTGTCTCATTTCTATGCAAGACGTATGCATAAAGCTATCTTTCTCGTGTGCGAATGCGAAAGAAGGCGTCAATTTGTCTATAGGTTTCTCTGTCTACACGCTACCGCTAGTGTAGAGTGAGGTCTCCGAAATGTCAAATGTCACTGTTAGTAGTAGATGGGCTACGCATGTTTATTTCTTTTAGAATAATATTGTGAATATATTGCAATTCCTGAGATAATTATGGCCAATATGAGTTACGGGTCAATGAATGTCAGTGCTTTAAAAGCGGAGCTAAGAAAAGAGGTGCAAAATTAAGTGGGTTGAAAGAACAGTTAATTCAGAGGTTAGTTTGTTTACAATTTACAAATATTTTTTTTTTATTTTTATTTTATAGGATAGGGTGACAAACGAGCACACAGTCCACCTGATGGTAAGTGGTTGCTGTGGCCCATAGACATCTACATCTATCCTCCATTACAAATCAAAATGCAGATGCGTTGTCACCCGTGAGGACTAAGATGGAATGCCTCGTTTCCAGTAAAAAGGGTCTCCGGTTCTCTACACTCACCATACGAAATACAGCAGCATTAAGCTACTATTTCACGCTGGTATTCTGTGAGAGCGTGGTCCTTCCCCGGTCGAGCCGACCCAATCGTGCTACAACTATACTACTAATATAACTGCAGCATGGCTCTACCACGTACAAAAATACATTTTCTGTCAAAATTATGCTAATTTACCAAGTTTACAGCAATGTTTTCTTTTTTCAGACTTAAGGACTATGATAAAAATAATTTTAATAGAAACATAGAAGATGAAATAATACAAAATGATTTGGCGTATATTGTTGAGTGGCCTTCAGACAGTTTGTATAGCATTATAATGGATTTTGTTTTGTGACATTGTATGTCACAAAACGAAAACGTAATAATATGTGTTTTGATCCACGTCCTGATAACACTTGTGGCACTGTACAACGGATGATTATGCTAGGAACAGTGTAATAAACTATTGCTCTTCAGAGAAAACTTCCTTTTGTATAAGTGGTGTGTTTGAAGTGGCTTTTTTGCATGGAATATCTAATGACCATGATTACCTTAAAGCTTTTTAGCTGCTAGTGTGTTTATGTATAAATAATAAATAATGAATAAATAAAGCTTTGCCTACTTAATTACTTAAAAAACCAAGTCAAGGGACACCCGGATGGAACGAAGTTCCTATATATATATACGCAGTCGAGTCATAAGTTCTGTCAAAACCGTATTATTTAAAATTTTGAATACTGGCTAGTTGAACTTCACCAATTTTGAAAATTTTACATTTGCGCTTGGCGAAAATAAAAAAAATACATTAATTTTCATTCATTTTCAAATATGGAGTGGTCGAAGAAAGAAGATAGAGTAGCGGTTATCGCGTTGCACCACTGTGGTTACGCGGCATGAGATATTTTCAATATTCTACAAAAATTGAAAATAACCCTGCAATTTGTTTATCGCACTATCAAACGATTCACTGAAGATTCAAGCTTCGAAGATCGTAAGAGCCGTACAGTTAGGTTAGGTTAGGTTAGGTAACAAACTTCGGTGGTTTGACACATGAAGGTATTATCGAATTAGTATAAGTTGTATGGGTTACCAAAAATACACAAACCGAACGCTCCATTACGTCCAATAGTGAGTCAGATTGATTCGCCAACTTACAGATTGGCTCAATACTTAGCTAAAATATTATCACCACTCACAGGACACACAAGAGTCCTACGTCTTACTGACAAAAGACCTACGTCTTACTGACAATGAATCCAGTTTTGATGTTCAGTCTCTATTTACATGCCTACCTGTTGAAGACTGCATCTCAATTATAACTAGGAAACTAGAGGAAAATAACATGCCGGCAGAATATGCAGTATTACTCAGACATTGCCTTACTCTGGCTATCTATTGTGGAAGGAAGAGTTTTACAAGCAAGTAGATGGTGTTGCAATCGGCTCACCTGTATCTCCCATTGTCGCCGATATATTCATGGAAGACTTTGAGGAGAAAGCCCTCCTTACTGCACCTGTTACACCAAGGATCTACAAGCGTTACGTAGATGATACTTTCACAATTTTACTATCAGACAAAGTAACTGCATTTTTAGAAGATCTTAATTCCATAAACTCTAAAATTCAATTTACTATGGAGTTAGAGGCAAATAATTCCTTACCTTTCCTAGATGTGTTAGTCATTCGAAATCCTAACAACACCATTGGTCACACTGTGTATAGGAAAAAGACAATATACAAACTGATATTTAAACGGTGAATCTCACCACCATCCTTCACAGTTAGCTATCTGGGCAAATCTTTGTTACAGAGAGCACGAGGGATCTGTGACAGCAAACACCGCCGAGCTTCAGCACGTCAAGCAAGTTCTGCACGACAACAAGCTTCGGGTCCCGTGCCTACGTCACAGTGACCGAGTGAAGCCGGCCACAGTCGAGTGTGTGTCTGCTGTACTACCATATGTCAGAGGTGTCACAGACAAGATTGGCTACATCTTGAAGCGAGCTTCTATTAGAACATTCTACAAGCCGCCGAAGAAGATTAGTCAGTTCCTACCATCCGTCAAGTGTCATATTCCTCTACAAGATGCAGGAGTGTACAAGCTTGATTGTGAATGTGGTCTCTCTTATATAGGACAAACAAAAAGATCAATTAGAACCCACGTAAAAGAACATATGGCTGATGTGAATCATCAACGTTCCGGGAAGTCTGCAGTTTGAGATCATATCCTAGACGGAACCTACCATTACATGTAGGTTCCGTCATGTAGACCACAAATCCTCGCAAAAGAACACCAATTCCTACCAAGGATGATACGTGAGGCTATTGAAATTAAAAAACATCCTAATTTCAATAGAGAAGGAGGCTGGGTACTACCACCTGCTTAAGCAATAAGCTAAGCATACCACTGCAAGACCTCAGGACATAGTCGGTTCATTTTGCATAACTGAAGGTACTCCGGGTGATGACAATGACATCGGGACGTCAGTCATCTCAGTCCCCCGTGACCATGGGTGCTGGAAAGCACCCGAAACGCCGAGAATTAAAAATAAAAGTAATTAAAAGTAAAATAAACGCGATAAAATCCGTAAAAGTAGTTTTAATCAATGTGTAGTATTCGCGTAAATATAAGAAATCATTATATGTATAATTAGTAATGTCTTCCAAAAGTAAATTTGAATGTTGTCATCGATTCCCAAACTCAACAGAAGTAATGTCGTGTTGCACATGCAAAAAGCGATATCACTACAACTGTATTTCAACAACCAAAACATGTTACAATGAACTAACTGAGAATTGTAATATTGTATACACGAAGACACTGACACTCGACAGAAATGTCGACACTAGCGTCAATTGCGTCCACACGGTAAGTTATGTTTTTCTGTCGACATTGGTGTAGACATCTAGTGTACCGGTTCAAGTATATTTGCCATCTACACGAATCATGGAAACATATCTGACACTGACTGCAATTCAGTGTGGTACATTCCATCGCCATGAATCGACGTGCTGCTGCTGCGATTGTCGCGATATGTGTTTATATTAAAATGCGTCGTCGTAAATAGAGATCTATGGATTAAAGATTGGATTAAAAGAAGAGCACAGCTAGGGGCGTACAATCAATTATTACCCGAATTGAAAAATTAAGATCCAGAATGTTACAAAAACTTTCTTCGAATGAAGCAAGAATACTTTCAATATTTATCTAACACGATTTCACCTGCCATTAAGAAGCAAGATACGAATATGAGGTTAGCTATAAGTGTGGAAGAATGTTTGGCGATAACATTAAGATTTTTGGCGTCAGGTGAATAACATTTTTACACCATAACAACATCAAATTTTTTATAAACATACAGATCGAATTGATAACATACCTTTTACTTTATTCGTTTCAGGAGATTCGTATCGATCGCTTTCATACCTATTTCGAGTACTACAACAAACGATCTCCAAAATAATACCTTAATATTGCGAAGCTATCTACAGATTTCTAAAACAGGACTACATGGAGGTAAGTAGAATAAAAAATATTTATATTTAATTAATATAGGAACAAATTTTTGTTTATTTATATGAAAGGTATAAAGATGACCAATTAACAATCACAAACTTTCATACCTCATATTTGTGTCTTCTGTAGATTCCCATGTCACATTTGGCATTGGAGTCAAAGGAGCGGATGATTGAGAAGTAGAAGGAAGTGAATACTGATCGGATTCATCCAGTTCCTCCATGTCCAAAATAATCAGTTGAATTTTACGCTTTAATTCTCTTTTTCGAGCTTCTGACCTCTTATTCCGGATCGCAGCAGCCACGAAATCACCAAAAATGGCAGCATCGTCCGATTTGTCTAAGAAGTTTAACGCTCGCTCTAAAGCTTCGTCTTCCTTCTTCCTTTTTTTAGAGATTCGTTAAGATTGAGAGAGAGTGTTGACTTTTGTTGATTCTGATGATTCCAAATTATTGTTATTGGTAGAAAGTGAGTTCTGAAAAATATTAATTTTATTTATTATTGTTTTTACAGGTACCTTCACCTGAAAATTGCTGGAAAAAAAATCTGATGATTTTAAAAACAAATAGAATTTTCCAAATTTTTTTGGAGCACTATACTCCGGCCGCTGAGTTATTACCGATTTGACACATGACGAATTGACAATACTAGTGAAGTGACTGAACCAGTAACCCTAATATCATTTGGGAATAGTTTGTTTTTAAATATTCTAGTATAGTGTGTAATTAAATAAAATCAAAACAATAATAGTTAAAGACACAGGTTCTTTATTAGGCGGAGTATCCTTGATGGGCGTAGATATATAGTTGCCAGAATAGTATCGCCAATTACTTAAAAAATACACCTATAACATTGCTTAATTGAGGGAGAAAATTATATTTATTAAATGTTGTTTTATATATTATGAATGTTGGTGTAGCGACGTGTCTAAGGTTGCCGAAGTCTAGTTCCCCGGTCGAACCTTAAACCTATTACGCGAGATATTAATCTAAGTGGACTGTATCTACAAAATGATTCTACGCTTATATAACGACGACTATAGCGCGCGGTACAATGCACTTGCTCTTCCCTAAAATGAACTATTATTTGCCAAATCGATGAAAGGAATCCTGCTTGATTAGGAAAACACAAAATTGGAGCGGGTTAAAACAATTATATCAAGCAGGCAGTATTATTAGGAATATTGACTCACCAGGGTTTCTTCTATTCTGTTGAGCACTATAGCTGCGACTTCTGGAACACTCCGGAGAGAGGCGGTGCGCGACTATATCTCACACGAGGTGAGGCGGGTTTCCTGGAGCTCGACTGCTTCCAGGCTAAAGCGGCTTCTACTAGCGGTGTGGTTCCAACAACGAGCGCGGCGGGAAGAGGCTGCGCGTCGGTCGCGCGTGCCTTATATATCTTCGGTTCCGATGATTACGTGACATTCTAGAATCATCTTCTTTCCCCTCCCACCCCACCACCCCGATGTGTCGATAGAAGGGTATGAATGATATCGTTTTGGAAAGGGATAAACGACTTGGCAACCTACCGTCAAAATATAAAATAAATACGAATGGTTTTCCGCGCAACCAAATGTTAAAAATTATACATAATCATTTTAATTGTATTTTAATTGTATTTACAGTACAATGCAATTAGGAGACGCAAAAAAATGGTAGCATTATAGTCTAGTTGCTCGAAGGAATAAGTAAAATAAAAATATCCAAATAAAATAAATATCATATCTATTCCAAGAATTCGGACCGAATACTATCAAGCACATCACTATGAAAACTAGACGCACGATGTAACTTTGTACAAGCGCGCCAAAGAACAAAAAATAAATGTTTTCATATTATTTACAAACTATTTTAAGTTTTGAAACAGAGTTTATTGGAAAATTACTTGATTCTGACATTTTGACATAAAGTTTTATATTAAAGAGGTATTCTAAATCATTCGGCAAATGTGTCGCTCGTGCAAGGTTATATCGATTAATTTAAGAATAATCTGTCAAATCGGTAATAACTCAGCGGCCGTACTATAGATGGAAAGTATGTGGTCACAAAGGCACCCGAACATAGTGGAGTGTTTACTATAATTATAAAGGTACATTTAGTATTGTGTTAATGGCATTAGTTGATTCTATTATATGTTGATAGTCCCCCGTGACCATGGGTGCTGGAAAGCGCCCAAAACGTCGGGAATTAAAAATAAAAGTAATTAAAAGTAAAATAAACGCGATAATATACGTAAAAGTAGTTTTAATCAATGTGTAGTGTTCGCGTAAATATAAGAAATCATTAGTTGATGCTAATTACAAATTTATTTACACAGGCATTGGATGCAATGGTAGAATCTCCGATGGTGGTTCACTTTCAAACGCTTTAAGCGACGGTAGCCTTAATCTACCACCACCACAGCCACTTCCCGGTAGGACCAAAAATGTACCCTATGTCATTATTGCTGATGATGCTTTTCCCTTGAAGCCTTATCTTATGAAACCTTATCCTTTTCGTAACCAACCTGCTCCTAATCGTGTTTATAACTATAGACTGTCGAGAGCTCGACGTGTAGTAGAAAATGCGTTTGGCTTGCTTTCAAACAGATTTAGAATATTAAGAAAACCTATAGAATTAGGTCCTAAAAAATTTACAAAACTTGTAGCTGCAATCTGCGTGTTGCATAACTTTCTCTTGGAACGGAATTCAAGGTATGTATATGCACCACAAGGCGCCTTCGACGAGGAAATTGATAATTCCAACATTAAAATATTTGACTTTATTGATGTTGTATTATATAATATAGGTGGCAATTAATGCCTGTTATTGTCTTTTCAGATTTTTACAATAATTTAAATTATAATAACTGAATATGAATGATGAAGAATAAACAATTTTATGATCATGAGTCTTGTCTTTTTTACTCCTAATATTATGCAGATAAGCCTTTTAGATATTTTACAAGGTTTGCTAAAGAACTAACATATTTCTTAATTTAAAAATGTGAATTGTTACTTTAATAAATTTGAAAATTTAGTTTAAAACAATATTCCTAAAAATTGCATTGACCGATTTTTCTATCATATAGATGTTTCATTTCTTATTTAACTTTGGAATTGTTTCATATGAACTTATCGTGGACTCGCCCTGGATATCGTGCATTTGTGTTAATGATGCGGTACTTGTTCACGATTCGTATGTAATCAGATCAATATAAAGTATTTTAATTTTATTTGTGAACAATAGATGTCGCTAGTAGTAGATTACCTCGCGGTATGGTTCGAGGTGTATTAATTGCATAAGGCGTTTGTGTGCTTTATAAAAAAGTGAACGATATTAGAAGAAATAGACATGTGTAAATCACTCATTTCTAGCGACTGGTGATGGGTAACTCATCATTTTTATACGAGGTTGAGGGAGCACCTCATTTTACCTCGCGAGGTCCTCACGAGGAACCCCTCATTTGAGGCGAGGAATCGTACGTCAGCGTATTCAATTCACCTCACGAGCCGAGCCCGAGCTCGAGCCGAACTCAGCCGATTGTCCGAGGCAGCGGCAAGCGGGGCGGACGGGCGCGTCGACTCACGAGTCACGAGTACTCAGGATTCCGATTTTTACGTCTCCTCACACACGTTTTCAACTTTCTTTCGCTCATAAATTTTTGGCCGCCAAAGTAAACAATCAACAACAAATCAAATCAACAATCTAATGCTTATGTGTTTAGAGTTCATAGTTAACGTTTAGAGATTCATATTAATAGCAGAAATAAAAATATTTTCTCTATTAATTCGTTTTGAGTACCTAATAATGTTACTTTACCTATGTTGACCTTGGAGGTGCACGTGTGGTGAAGTAGGTAATTGTTGATATTGTTGTGATTGTGAAAAACGCGTTTATTCCAAACGATTGTTTTTTATACTTTTTATCCTTTGATCTCAATTAATACACTCTGTTTTTTTTTCATTTGCTTCGTGTGTTTTATTTACCCTGCAACTCATTTCACACAATTTTTTGTATCTCTTCTTAATTTAAATAATATCCTACCATACATCAGTATCACACACACACATACACACACACGCACATTATTTCATTAAGTACATAACACAATCATAATGTTTACTGTTTTCAAAATTTCGATTCCTCACCTCACTCATTCTCTTATTTATTCTGTACTGTAAATATGGATTTCTAAGTCGGTTCATTCGCTCACTAAGCTCACTCAATTACTCAGCCGCGATGCTCGTGAGTCGCGAGTATTCGCGTCAATAATGTATATGTCAATTTTTAAGTGAGGACGCGTGAACGAATGAGGTGGTTCAATGTTGAAAATCGAGTAACTCTTTCAATTTGCGATCACGAATACCTCAAACGAGGCACCTCATGAGTGAGGGGCACATCTCTACTAGCGACCGAATCATTCTAGTACATTTCGTCACGCGTACCGGTACATTCGGAATTCGGATCGATCATTCAAATGGATCCTTTCTGGCTCCAGTACTCTGTGTCTGTAAGATCCATTGGGAACAAATGGGAAAAAATATTTATGACTTTGTATCTTTGTAATGCTATCATCGCCATCTACTGCATGTTATAGGTAATAAAGCATTTTATCGAACAAAAATTTATGGATTTTCAAGGTGGTAAGTCCAAAAGATGGCATAAACACAAAAACTTCAATTGGTTTGATTTAATTGATAACTTTATTCAAGATTATTATTATATATTTTATTAATTTAATAAATTTCTTTATTTTTAAATTTCATTCATAACTATACTTAATTTTATCGATTCTTATAAATTTACTTTGCATTTAGGCCATCTAGCATCTATTGAGCGTATCACCTTGAGTCTCATCCATTTTGGTTTGATTTCGATAAAATGAGAAATGATTTTAACTATAGATCGAATAAGATGGCGCTATTTATTACAAAACAAAGCATTGAAAGCAATTTTAGTATAAAGAAGATATTGTTTTCATCTAATATTATAAAATTTAGGCTTCACATGTCTAAAAATAAGGATTGTAATGTTTATTTGCTACAAAGTACTTAATATGATGATTTTCTTATAAGATAAACTTTTAACTTATAAGAAAATCATCATATTAAATAAATAATTTGCCTTGAAATCTTTTCTGCCTTGATCTAACTTTGATTCCGATTTAATTTGTTTGACGTATCGTATTTAATTGTTCATTTCATCTTTATACCTCTCGCGTCTCGCCAGAGATTAGTTAGTATTTAATAATAGTACCTATGTTCCGTTTCCTTGCTCTGTACGAATAGTGTAGTGTTACCTATTCTAGCCGAATCCAAGTCGCCAAAAAGTTGACACAGAGTAAAAGTTGAAAGTTGAAAGTCTTAAAAAGTCACCCAATTTTATAAGAAATATTTTAAGAAAATGCTTTAATTTAAACTTATGTTAGGTACCTTTAGTGTTATATTATTCATCAGAAGTAATAAGGATTGTAAGCGTAGAAGTAGACTACAAAGGTATTAAAAAATACTTAAGAAGTCAGTTGCAACATTTTATTATTTTCTAATAAAAGGGTTATAGAATAAATAATATCCTTTACAATCGCCTTCTTTCTGAGATAGCCTACTCGGAGACTAGTAGAAAATCACAATTTTGGTCGCTCCGATTACTTTAAAACTAGCCTAAATAGCTAAAAATCGCCTAACTTGGCAACATTTCAGAATGCATGCACTGATTATACTGCACTAGTATACCTTACATTAAAAACAATTCATTCAGATCTTTCGGGATTCGGTCGGTTTGCTCATTCTCAATTCAAACAAATCACGGGTTAAAAAGGTACCGTCAATTGTTTGTGATTGGTTGTACTGGTACATTCAAAAACAAATGAATGAACCATCAATACTTTTAAGTGTACCAGCTCAAACGAACGAATCATGCATGATTGACACATGTCTAAGAAGAAAGTAATACATATACGTAATCAAGATATCTGTTGGTTTTATTTAAAAGTACCAATAGATATTTAGCCCGCTACGTACGTCCGTATTCATGGTCCATCGTAAGCCGGAAGGAACTGTCAAGGACAGATTTTTGTAATCGGTGGTTCCGGATTGGAATCACACCCCCCGCACCCAGAAGTAGCGGATTGCTACTTATAAGGTGTGGCGGTACTGGCTCGTAGAAGTCGGTAAGAAGCAGTCGTCACGGTGGGCGGAAGTTGTTCCCTGGCAGAAGGCAGGCGGTGTTCCAGTGGAAATCGTCAGGAGAGGTGCGCGGGCAGGCGGAAAGGTGAAGTTGCAGTGAGTGAAGTGATTAAGTGTTTACTGCGGAAGCAAGAGTGAGTGGGACAACCAATCGTGAGTACAATTTCGGTAATTTAAACTTTTTGTGCAATTGGAAAACGGTTCATTTAGTAGTTCAGACTTAGAGTAATTTTAAGAAATTTGGTTCATACGAGGGCATACATCTATGCCCGATTTCATTTCAAGTCTAAAACACTTGTAAAATTTTATAAATTTATTCATAGGACTTAGAAAATTTTTGTGATCTTATAACGACACTTGTCATTGTCATTTTGAAGAGTTTATTTTGCCTCAAATATAACTTGATTTCATGTAGTTTTTCAACATTAAAATATTTATTTTATTTTTAAAACTTTATAACAATTTAAAAAATGCAGGCTTTATTTAAAGTACAACAAGATGTTGAAGTTAGAATAAGAATTGCTAAAATGAATTATAGTAAATCACCTAAAGATCGTATTAATCAACAGTATATTGAAGCTAGATTAGGAATATTAGAAGCATAATGGTCGAAGTTTTTAACAACTCATGATTGCTTAATAAAAGGTACAAAACAGGATGATTTAAAGGATATTGAATATGACAATTTATATGATAAAATTGAAGAGTGTTATGTAGAATATAAATGTAAATTAACAACTGATTTAGCTAAATATAATGTTGAGAAAAATGATCAATATAGTTCTAAAAATAACGAAGCTGAGTCAAAAGGCTCGTTGGTTAAGTTACCAAAAATTACTATTAACCCTTTTCGGGAAAGTATACTGAGTGGCCCACTTTTAGGGATTTATTCACGTCTTTAGTACATAATAATACATCCTTTGATGATGTACATAAACTTAAGTATTTAAAGGGTTTTTTAACAGGTGAAGCCGAGCAATTAGTCAGGCATATACCTATTACCGAATTAAACTACAGTCAGTGTTGGGCATTATTACAAAAAAGGTATGATAACAAAAAATACCTAACAAATTGTACTTTAAAACGTTTATTTAACCAAAGGCGTATGAATGTAGAATCTGCCAATGGGTTAAAGGACCTATTGGACACAACGTCTGATTGTTTAAATGCGTTGAGAAACCTCAACATTAATGTGGCCACCTGGGATATTATTATTTTATACATACTTACAGATAAATTAAATCTTGAAACCCGTAAGCAGTGGGAGTTAAATATATCGAGTGACAGTTGCACAGAATTACCTACCTATGAACAATTTTCGAATTTTATAGAGGGTCGATTTAGGGCTTTGGAATGTTTAGACAATAAAAAACCTACATTTCAACACAATCGACCATCACACGCTCAACATTTACACTCACACACTCATCATGCAAACATTCTGTCATCAAAAAATATTTAATGTGAATATTGTACAGAAAACCATAAACTATGTTTTTGCAAGAAGTTCGCAAAGGAGGAATACAATAAAAGACATGAATTTGTTTTAAATAATAATTTATGTCTAAATTGTTTAGGACGTAATCACTCTGCAAAATATTTTAGAATAGACGTTTCTTGTCGATTTTGTAAAAAGCTTCATCAATCATTTCTTCACCCTAAATTTACACCAGTCGTACACAGTGGGCAAACAGACAAGGCCGTTACTAAAAATGAAAAAAGTGTAACGGCTAGTAGTTCAACCGAAACAACGCCAATCGTATCCTGCCTTTCGACAGGAAAGATCATTAGACAGGTTTTGCTAGCAACAGCTCTAGTGAAAGCTAAGTCTAAATTTGGCGATTTCAAAATTATTAGAGCCTTGCTCGATCAGGGCTCACAAGCATCGTTCGTTACTGAAAACACAGTTCAATTATTAAAGTTAAAAAATATATCGGTGAAGGGAGTTATTACAGGACTAGGCAGTAATCAGTCTTCGGTGGTGTCGAAGTACATGGTTTCTATTAAAATTCAATTACTGTCTGATCCCAGTTTTCACCTTGAAGTGAAAGCTTATGTTTTAAATAATATTACTACTTACCTACCTGGTAAAAAGGTTGCCTATTTACCTTGGGCTGAAATACAAAATGTTCAGTTGGCAGACCCAGAATATTATTTACAGAATAAAATTGACATTCTGCTTGGTGCAGACATTTACTGCCAGATTTTGAAGGAAGGAGTAACGAGAAGTCCTACTGGAAATCCTATTGCACAATGCACTACCTTAGGGTGGATCATTTCTGGTCATTAATGTCTGAAGATTGCGACAACTCACCAGCAGTTACAGTACTGCACTCTCAGATCAAAGAAGATGAAATTCTTAAAAAATTCTGGGAAATAGAATCAGATCAATCAGGTATATCTAAAAGGATACTTACCGAGGAAGAGCTGAAATGTGAGGAGATTTTCGCAGCGACGACGACAAGAACAGCAGAAGGTCGATATGTGGTGAAATTACCGTTTTGTGATGAAGGTCCATCCTGTAAACAAGGTGGTTCACGAGAGATAGCTGTGAAAAGATTGTTAGCCTTAGAGAGGAAAATGAAGGATGAAGAATTTAGAAACAGATATACAAAGGTAATTCAGGAATACTTGTATTTGAATCATATGAGGCCAGTAGATAGTAAAGAAGAAGGAGTGTACTTACCACATCACGCGGTTGTAAGAGAGGACAAGGCCACCACCAAACTTAGGGTAGTCTTTGATGCATCTACTAAAAACAAAAATGGCGTTTCACTAAATGATGTTTTAATGGTCGGCCCTACTTTACAATCCGACTTGCGTCACCTTGTCTTACGCTGGAGATGTCACCCAATAGCAATGGTAGCCGATATTATAAAAATGTACCGACAAGTCCGTGTTACTGATGAAGATGCAGCATATCAGCAAATAGTCTGGAGAAATAATCAGGAAAGTAAAATCCAGGATTTCGAGCTGGTAACGGTAACTTTTGGTACGGCGTCTGCTCCATATTTGGCCGTTAAGTTTCTGCAACAGTTAGCGATTGATAACGGAAAGAAGTATTTTCATGCAAGAAATATAATATTAAAAGATTTCTATATGGATGATCTTATGACTGGCTGTGAAACTGTAAAAGAAGGAATTGAAATATATAAGGAAACGAAGAAATTATTAAAGGGAGGAAGTTTTGAATTACAAAAGTGGAATAGCAATAAAAACGAACTACTTAAAGAAATAAGGAAGGATGAGGATAGAGAATGCATTGGTTGGAGTATGATAGATGAGAATAAAGAAAGGGAAGATCTAGAAATAAAGTTAGATTCTACAATAAAAATATTGGGACTTACCTGGAGTCGCAGTAATGATGAGTTCCATTTCTCGGTGCAGCTTCCGGTTCTGGTCAAACCTGCAACAACATCGCTCCCATAAAAAGAATTAGCATTCCTCGTTTAGAGTTATGTGGTGCTGTACTGCTGACGCGCTTGCTTTTAGAAGTCGCAGAAGTTTTAAAAATTCCTTTGTATAATGTACGAGCATGGACAGATTCAATTGTTGTGTTGGCGTGGCTAACGGGTCATCCTAGTCGTTGGAAGACTTTTGTTTTCAATCGCGTTTCGGAGATCCTAACATCACTAGATTCGAGTCATTGGGCTCACATAAAGTCGAGAGACAATCCGGCGGATTACGCATCACGAGGCCACATCAGAGCTAATCCATCAGAGCTAATCAGTTGTAAAACATGGATGTCTGGTCCAAAATTTCTCACAAATAAGACGGCAGTCTATGAGAAACCATTGGAATCAGATATTCATTTAGAAGAAGCCATAACATCTCATGTAACTTCAATTGATGTTTCCATATTAGACCGATATTCTAGTCTCAGTAAGCTACTTAGAGTTGTAGCGTATTGTAGGCGTTTTAAAAGGGCTTTAAAAAGATATAAGAATACCGAAGCACATACAAAATATTTGAGGAAGAAAGAATTGGATAAAGCATTAATGTGTTGTATAAGACTGTGTCAAAAACAAGAATTTGCTGAAGAATATGCAGAGATTGAGAAAAGGGCTAATGTGCAGGCAAAGGGTAGTAAAATAAAATCTCTGTCGCCTTACTTAGATAAAAATAAAATTTTAAGAGTTTACGATAGGATGCCAAACATCCTATAGTACTGCCACATAATTCTAATTTAACCAGATTAATTATTTCTGATGCACACCATAAGACTTTACACGGTGGTCCTCAATTAATGCTAAATTATTTGCGATCCGCTTATTGGATAGTTGGTCTAAAGAGCCTAATGAGGCAACATGTTCGCAGATGTGTGACATGTATAAGACAAATGGCCAATACGAAAACCCAACTGATGGGTCAATTACCACGAGTGCGTGCTACTCCATCTAGAGCATTTCTCTATAGTGGGGTCGATTATGCTGGTCCAATAAATCTAAGAGTTTCGAAAGAGCGTGGACACCGTGCATATAAGGGTTATATTTGTCTTTTTGTGTGCATGGCAACTAAAGCCATACATTTGGAGGTGGTCAGCGACATGACTGCCCAAGCATTTATTGCTGCTTTTAGACGGTTCGTGTCTAGAAGTGGTCACCGCGCGGCATTGTGGAGTGGTAACGGTTCGACATTTATTGGTGCAGCTAAAGAGCTAAAAGAATTACGTGACACACAGGAAACAGTAGCCAAAAATCTAGAAATAACTGGTACAGAATGGCATTTTATTCCACCCCATGCTCCCAATTTTGGTGGATTATGGGAGGCAGGGGTGCGATCTACAAAACACAATTTAAAAAGAATTGTAGGAAATTCCACCCTCACATTCGAGGAAATGACCACACTCCTCAATCAGGTAGAGGCATGCTTAAATTCTAGGTCTTTAACGGTTGTAAATACTGGTGATCCAGGAGATCCGGTCCCTTTGACTCCTGGTCATTTTTTAGTCGGGGAACCATTAGTATGTGTAGCTGATGCCAACTATGAAAATGTAGACATTAGTCCCTTGAATAGGTGGCATCTAGTGCAAAGAATGTTGCAGCATTTTTGGCGTAGTTGGTCCCAGGAATATCTTACATCTTATTTACACCGTCATAAATGGACTTTGCAGCATCCTGAGCCCCAAATCGGGGATGTCGTCTTAATAAAGGAAGATGATTTGCCTCCTACTCACTGGTTGCTAGGTCGAATATTACAAAAACATCCCGGCCCCGATAATGTCACTCGAGTGGTTACATTAAAAACTAAAAAATCTGTAATCAAACGGCCAACATCCCGTTTATGTATACTACCTATATCAGATTAATAAGTATAGACGTAAATGTATGAAATTGTATGTGTATTGTAGTTTCTGTTTGTAACAAATTGAAGATTTTTTTGCGTTATTTATTTTTTGTTTTTATTTAAAATTGTATTAAGCTTATGGTAGTATAGTAATGTGTTGCTTTAGTTATATTAAGAAGATTATTATTTTTCATCTCGCCTAATTTTTGTGTATTTAGAATAATAATAGTTTTATTTTTTTCTGTTGTTATTGTTACTTTACTTTAAAATTCAAGGACATATCTTTGATAATGTCCTTGGTGGGCGGAATGTTCACGATTCGTATGTAATCAGATCAATATAAAGTATTTTAATTTTATTTGTGAACAATAGATGTCGCTAGTAGTAGATTACCTCGCGGTATGGTTCGAGGTGTATTAATTGCATAAGGCGTTTGTGTGCTTTATAAAAAATCCTGCGCCCTCCTTTCTGCCAAGGAGGGTCGCGTTCGTATACGGCTTAGAGATCTCTAGTCAGATCGTTAAGCCAATTCCTAAAAGGTTGAGTTTAGTGGGTAAAAGTCACCACATAACCACGCAGCCGGCTGCGTGGTATGCTATGAGCATTCTCAAACTCCCTCCCCCGCTTTCCGGAGGGTTGCCCATAATTGCTTCGGGCGCAAAAAAAAGTGAACGATATTGGAAGAAAGTAATACATAAACGTAATCAAGATATCTGTTGGTTTTATTTAAAAGTACCAATAGATATTTAGCCTGCTACGTACGACCGTATTCAGTACTCAATATCTATAATCTACAACATTTAATCATAGTCTCAAAAGCGCAATGGTTAAGGGGTGGACCCCAATTCGAAAGGTTGCAGGATTTATGACCCGGACGACAAAGTTGCGACAATAGTGTTATTGTCGTAATTTTTACAGAAAATTAGTCATGAATATAACACTAATATTCTTAACTTTAAAAAAAAACTTATTTTGAAAAACTCTTAGAACTTGTTTGTCCTTACCAGTTGAACATTTTCTGTTCTTGTACTGAATCGCAGTCGGGAATGGTAGGGGAAAATCAACACGGGTGTAGTTAATAACTCCAAAAACATCTGACAGACCACACTTTTGCTAGGAATCGTCTAGCTACATTTTGCCTTGCTTGTCCTACGCCCGGAAATGATATGCACTTCGGCATTAGTCTAAAAATAAAATGCAAGAAGTATATTCTCTGTTGTTGTTGGAGACAAGATCCCCTCCAGATAATGTATTGTTCTCAGATAGACCACTGGGATCCAATATGTCCAATGAAAGTAAAGAAATTCGTGAAGATCTCCTGAAGGCGAAGTTAGCTGGCAGTACAGATACATAACTTGAAATTTATAATAAACTAATAAAGTATTAAACTTACCAAATTATCTTATGTTTCATTTGCTGGTACGGTACTCGGCATTAAAAAATTTAAACTTGTGAATTACTCCCAAGTGCTTATATAATTTTCATCTGTGCCTTGTCGACTCTTCTTTTTTAAGCTTTCGCAGTTCTTTATTAAACTGCGTTAGTAAATTGTGCAATTTTCTATTTATTTCCGATGCAGAAGTATTAAATTGTTCGCCAAACTTTCTACCGCTGCAGATTTCTTTACTCGATTTTTATAATCAGGGTTCGATGTTTGCCATAGTTCTGGCAGCGCTTCATAAAATATAATCAAAAATTTGATTTCCTCTGCAGACCCCGCGCGTGATGTCATTAGTCTAGGTAAAATTTCGCGCATGTTCGATATTAGCGACACTCGTGTCGGAAAGCGCGAACGTCCTGTCTCTACAGCGGCGTCACAGACACTAGAGCAGGGGGATGAAACTTCCATACAAATTCACAAGAATAAAATATGCATAGAAAGTTCTGCCCTCCAGTGAGCGAGGTACATAAACTTGTAGGATAGTTTTCTTAAGCGTAGTAAAGATGGCGTTCGTTAGATAAAACTGGGGATCTTATCTAATGATCCAGAATCCACAACAACAAAAAGTTTGAATTGACAATTCATCATAGCAATTATTAATAAAATTCGTTCACAGTTCTTTCAAATTTAATTAAAATTTTATTAAAAGTTATGTTGCTGAGTATTTAGTTCATAAGTGTATATTAAAATATATAAGAAATGACATGTGTAAAATATTACATTATATACTATACAACTACTCAATTATATTTTAGAAAGAGAAGAGACTATTAAAAAGGTCCAGTGAATATCCATCGGTGTTGTGTTCATTCAAAGATGAAGATTGTTTAATAATTCAAACTCAATTGATTGAAGAACTACAAATAAAGAATATTAAAAATACAATGACTCAGAAAACGAAAATCTTTTGCGACTTTACATTCCTCTCCTGTGAAAATTATAATAAGATGTCTTATGATTATTTATAAATTTTTTCGTCGTTTTCTTCGTATTTGATATAGGTATAAAAATATCTTATGTGAAATAGGCAAAGTTTTATTAGTGTTAATGTTATGTACAAAATTTCTTTTTGGAAATTTGAGATTATTATTGGAGATATCCAATAATTAGACATTTTTGTCGAAATGAAAAGATAGAAGGTAGCTCAATTGGATAGTTCTCACTGTATATTCAACAGTACGCATGTATCCGTGGTTCGCTCCCCGCCGCCATCAATGAAATTGATCGATTGGAAATCTAGTGATTTACCACGTGCTCGGTGGTGCGGTGCTTTTTTTGTAACCTTACTTTTATATCCAATAATTATCTAGTAAATAACATAAACATTCAGAGTCAGTCGGTAGACGGTAAACGAAACAAACGTATGTACTGCGCTGTTGCCAGTCGATCGCAATTGTTTTTGTAGTCAGAGTTTCTCAAACTTTATCTTATCCAACATGTTTATGTGTCACCGGTGTAATAGTGAAGCCAGGGATGGTGTGCAGTGTACGATGTGCCTCAACAGTTTCGATTTCCCATGTGCAGGAATAACAGAGGCAGGATATCGCAAACTTGGGGACAGAAAAGCTACTTGGAAATGCGTTACCTGTAAGACAGGAACTGCGAGTCCTAATCTTTCTTCCGAGAAAGTAGTACAAGGAAGGGTACCATCTCATGGTGATCTGGAGAATATTCGTCTTGAGCTTAGTAAGATTACCAAACAAATATCGTCATTACCACAGTTAATTGCAAGTGTCAAGACTATCCAGGCTGACCTTTCAGATCTTAAGGATATGAAGAGTGAAATGATGGACGTTAAAAACTCCTTGAACCATGTGCATACTTCGGTTGAGGGACTCACTAACAAATTGACCGAGATCGATCGGGAAATTCAGTCTCTTCAAAAAACTAAGGATGATGTTGTACGTATTGAACATCGATTGGAGAAGCTTGAGGCCGCTGTACGCGAAAATCAGCAAAGATCGCGCCTGAACAATATTGAGATCAAAGGCGTTCCTGTTACCTCCTCTGAAAATCTTTTTACTATTATTTCCAATATTGGTAGTAAAATAGGTTACGAAGTTCCTAAGGAGCAAATCAACTACGTAGCAAGAGTACCTCAGCGTAATAATAAAAACACCAAAAACATCATTGTATCACTTCACACCCGTTACCTGAGAGATAATTTTATAGCTGCTGCTAAAAAATGTAAAACTTTAACTGCTGCGGATTTAGGATTGAGAAGTGATAGCAGGATTTTCATTAATGACCACCTTACGTTTGAGAATAAACAGCTACTTAATAAGACAAAAGCTCTTGCTAGGGAGAAAAATTTTTCTTATACATGGGTAAAAAACTGTACAATTCTAATGAAAAAGAATGCAACATCTCCTACATATGCAATAAAAACGGAAGCAGATTTAAAGAAGATTTTCTGAATATAAATTTGTTCATTTCTATATCAACTTGTGAAACAAGTTTGAGAAACACTGGTACGTTAAGTCTATTCTATTTATTTATATTATCACTGACGGTACACGTTGTTGTTCTGTTGTCGCTCGGTTTAATAGCTGCTCGGTGCATTTTTTATTTGTACCTTAAACCATATGTGATATTAGTTAAGATAGCGTTTAGTTTGACAAATCTTAAATTATTTCTTGCGGTATTTTATTGTTGTATAAATGATCAATACTTCTTCGTTGATATTTATACTACACATTTTGCGTCTTATTTCTTTAACGATTGCTACAATATGAACAAATTGGCGCTGTTATTTGCTGTAGTTAAACACATCCATATACTTTTTATTAATATGATTTATTTACCACCACACTTTAGGTGCGTATTCGCACTTCTTTTTATGTTATGGTGTGTCATTTTCAGCGCTATTTCTGTGTTTTTGTACGATTTTAATGATGGCTGTTGAAATATTGACATATACGTGTGCAGTACGGTCATCCAACCAGTAATAAACGAGTGTTTCAAGACAGCGGTCGTTTCATTGCATTCACAAACATATCATTGGCGACGAAGAAGGAGTACCCACAAATAAAAAAAAAATGGCTTATCTGGGAAATCTGCCTATTTTTGACCATAAGTCAAGTGAATGGTCAATTTTCAAAAGCAGACTAACTCAGTTTGCGAAGATAAATCGCGTCGAAGAAGTGAACAAAAGTGGAATTCTTCTCACCCATCTTACGGATGAAACGTATCGCTTGGTACGAAACTTAGCGTACCCGCAAGACTTAGAATCTCTAAGTTACTCGAATCTCGTTGAATTACTCGACGGTCATTTCAAGCCAAAAAAATGCTCATTTGTGGATAAAGAAAAATTTTTTGGGGCAACCAGAAATCCAGGCGAATCATTGGGAGACTGGGCAGCGCGATTGAGAGGTCTCGCAAGCAATTGTGACTTCGGCACTGCCTTGGAAACGAATTTAAGAGATCGTTTCGTCCTCGGCCTGGGCCCTGGCCCGGAACAAGATAAGTTGTTCGAACAAGATCCGTCCACATTGACACTGTCAGTAGCTATGGAGCTAGCCGAGCAGGCGGCGTATGCCAGGCAGGCGAAGGTTATGTTGTGCACCAGCGAACATGCTCCAATTAAGGAGGAACCGGTATACCGAGCGAGATTTCAAGGTCAAGGAGACAGCGGCGCGGTTATACGGCGTCCTAATGCTGGCAGGACATCAGCAGGTCGCGACCAACCGAGAGATTTTTCTCGTTGTTCGGTCTGTGGCTTGAAGAACCACCAAAGTGATAAGTGCCGTTATAAAAGTTACAGATGTCAAAAGTGCGGTGAAAAAGGTCATTTAAAGAAAGTGTGCGATAGTGTCAATAGATCGCGGATGTACCATATCGAGTCGGTAAGCGAACCAGAGCAGGTCAAGGACACGTCTTGTGAGGAGTGCCACAATTTTAATTTGAGGTATGTGACTGATAAGCCCATTTCAATTGATGTAATAATAGGTAATCAGTGTATGACAATGGAGCTTGATTCAGGATCAAGTAAAAGTGTGATTTCTTATAATACATATAAGGAAAAATTCTTAAAATATTCATTACGTAGTAGTTCTGTAAAAATGTGCTTATATAACGGACACAAGATTGATCCATTAGGTTATATTACTGTAGAAACTAGTTACAATAACAGTACAAAATTGATTAAATATTTTGTTGTCAAAAATGGGGGACCGCCTATACTAGGTAGGGATTTCATGAGCGCCTTTAATTTTGTGATTACTACCAAATTAAATTACATAAGAAATGATTCCGAATTGCATGAGTTATTAAATAAATATTCGGCGTTGTGGCGTGACGAGTTGGGCGCATTTAATAACTTTAAAGTCAGTTTGCAGTTGAAGGCGAATGCTGTGCCTAAGTTTTCTAAGCCGCGTAAAAAAAAAGTAAAGTAGTAAGTAGGTAAAGGGTACAGCCCTTTGCCCTCAGAGATAAAGTCGAACAAGAGCTAAACCGATTAGTGCACTTGGGTATCCTTGTTCCTATTAATTATTCTCAATACGCCACCCCCATTGTGCCAGTTTTAAAAGATAATGGCCAAGTTAAAATCGCAGGTGATTTTTCTATTACATTAAATAAGGATCTCTTAATAGAAAAATATCCCCTGCCTCGAATTGAAGAGGTTTTTGCCAAAATTGGAGGGGGTGAGCACTATAGTAAAATTGATTTAAAAAACGCTTACAACCAGTTCGTCCTGGATGACGCGTCTCAGGAGCTCACGGCAATTAATATGCATAAAGGACTTTTTAAATACACTAGGTTAGTGTACGGCCTTTCTAGTGGTCCAGCCATTTTTCAACGGAGCATGGAGACACTTTTATCAGGAATAGACGGGGTAAGCATATGGCTTGATGACATTTGTGTCACGGGCCCCGATAGAAATTCCCACATGCAGCGGCTAAGTAAAGTCCTAGATAGACTATGTAAGGCAGGCCTACGTTTACAAAAAGACAAATGTCAATTTTTCAGAGAAAGCGTCAGGTATTTGGGTTACGTGATTAGTAAAACGGGATTAAGGACTTGTCCGGATAAAGTACAAGCCATTCTTAGTGCACCGGAACCAAATAACGTCACCGAAGTTAAAAGATTTCTAGGAGTAGTCAACTACTATAGAAATTTTATTCCAAACGCCTCTTCTGTACTGAGTCCTCTACATGAGCTATTACGTAAAGATGCAAAATGGGAATGGGGAAAACGGCAGCGACAAAGCGTCGCAGCGATACGGCGCGAACTGGCGTCAGAACGCGTGTTGGCTCATTTCGAGCCAGCGGCGCAGCTAGTGCTGGCGGTGGACGCCGGCCCGACCGGTCTCGGCGCCGTACTCTCACAAAGGGCGGAGGACGGCATCGAACGCCCGCTAGCGTATGCATCTCGCTCACTTACGAGCAGTGAAAGAAACTATAGCCAGATACAGAAGGAAGCGACGGCCATTATCTTCGGGGTCCGACGCTTTCATCAATATTTGTACGGTCGCGAAGATCCTTTTATCCTGAAAACCGACCACAGACCATTGGTATCAATTTTTAATCCTAAAACAGGTATTCCTGTTACTACTGCGCTAAGACTGCAGCGATACTCAGTTATATTGTCCGCTTATAACTATGTCGTACAATATGTCTCGAGCGGAAATAATATTGTGGCCGATTACTTCTCACGCGCTCCTGTAAAATGCGTCAACGAGTCGTCGAACGATATAGATACAAACGATATAGACACTCATTATGCAGTTAGGTTTCTCGATGCGTCATCGCCGGCCACTTCGGCCCGCGACGTTGCGCAGACGACGGAGCGAGATAGGACGATTAAAACCGTGCTTAGGTACATGCAACACGGGTGGCCGCGTAAATTAAAATGTAAATCTATTTTACCTTATTTTCACTGCAAGTCCGATTTACAATATGAGAATGGTTGTCTTTTTAGGGGACATAGGATTGTTATACCACTCGGGTTGAGAGATAGAATGTTACGCGAGCTTCATGATTCTCATTTAGGAATAACCAAAACTAAATGTAACGCTAGAAGTAGAATGTGGTGGCCCGGTATTGCCCGGGACATCGAACGCTGGATCGGATCATGTGCGACGTGCGCAAGCGTGCGGGCCGCCCCGCCGCGCGACCCCCCCGCGCCCTGGCCTCCCTCCACCGCGCCATGGCAACGAGTGCACATTGATTACATGACTGTAGGGCAGAGGGTATATCTGGTAATCGTCGACTCCTACAGTAAATGGATAGAATGTCTATACATGCATAACGGAACCTCATCTAATGCTTTAATAACAAAATTAAAAGGCGTTTTCTCTAATTTTGGAATACCAAATGTTTTAGTGTCCGACAACGATGTAAAAATTAATTCACTCGAGTTTCAGACATTTTGTTCATCGAATGGCATAAAATACATGACGTCACCCATTTACCATCCGCCAAGTAACGGTCAAGCTGAGAATTCAGTAAGAACATGTAAAAAAATGTTAAAATGTATATTAATTGACAATTTACCTTTGCACAAAGTTCACGACATGTTATTAGGGTACCTATTTAACTATAGAAATACCGTGCATTGTACCACGGGTGAAACGCCGGCAAAGTTAATGTTCGGCAGAAAGGAGACAATCAATTTTTCTATGGAGAATGGGCCCACTACAAATTTTAAAGATTATCAATGAAATGCATGTCGATTTATTCCTTATAATCCATAGATTACAATAAAATTATTAGTTTTACTGCAGCTAAACGGAGTCCTGAGAAATTAACAAATAAAATATGAATCTAACAATAACCTAAAAACAAACTGAAAGCGATTTTCTAGTAGTATTCTTCGGTATTATAAGTTTAAATAGTGCACAATTGAATAATAGTACATATAAAACTAAGCTGTAGGTATATTCAGCATTTATAAATATTTTAAAATCGATGTAAAACCTTTCACTAGTTCGGGCAAAACATAGTGCCTGTTTATGCACAAATGTCGTATGGATTCTAACTTTGACATGTATTGATTGGTTGTGAGTGTAATTCTAAATACCAAGATGGCTAAGGGATAATGTCTTCAATAATAGTACATATAAAACTAAGCTGTAGGTATATTCAGCATTTATAAATATTTTAAAATCGATGTAAAACCTTTCACTAGTTCGGGCAAAACATTGTGCCTGTCTATGCACAAATGTCGTATGGATTCTAACTTTGACATGTATTGATTGGTTGTGAGTGTAATTCTAAATACCAAGATGGCTAAGGGATAATGTCTATTTATATTTATGATATTACCAACACACAGTAAGATACATTTTAAACTGATTGTATTACAAAAAGCAAAATATAATGTAGGTAATTCTATTTATCATTGTAAATCATAATTTATTTAAGTATTCTATTAACAGTAGTAGGTGCAGAAACAGAAACCTTTTATTCAATTTAGATTATAAATAATACTTATTGAAAGTCACTTTTTTAATTTACCACTGGTTCGGAAAAAAACCTCTGACTTGAAGAGAACCAGCAAAATACCCAGTAGGTCTTTTAAAAAAAAGCCAGCTTACAATCATGTATGTCATAATTAACAACACAGAACAAATTAGAAATAGCTTGGTAGCGATCACCTTACCCACGGGTTATTGTCAGCCATAAATTCCTTTATACTATAATAACCCCTTTTATACAAACTTAATTTAATACATTTTTTGAACTTTGATGATTGACTGACATATATAGACAGGAGCGGGGTCAAGACATTATTTTAAAATGTTTTGGTTGATTAGTAAGTAGTAACATCATAATAAAATGACTAGGAATTAACATGCCTTATCTATGTTATTACACAATGATAAATAGTGAGGAAGTAAGATGTTTTAAACTGTTTGTGTAAGGATTAAAAAAACACAGGCTTAATTTAAATGTATTTATTACTAGCGATGCGCCTCAGCTGTGCCCTGGTGATTTATGGATCTCGACAACAGTGCCATCTACCGAGTCCAAATGTAAATATAAACCATCTAGAGATCCATCCAAACACACACAAACATTTTCATTTAAATTGGTTGGAAGGTTTCTGATGTTTTGTCTATAACGGACATAGGTAGAAACATTTTAGTGTTAGATATATTTCTGAAGGTTTTTTGAAAATAACTTGATGGTAACATGTACATTTATGATATTGTAAGCAATCAGAAGGAATTTTCAATTATAATACAAGACTGTTGTCTTCAATATCCATACACTTTTTGTCTCTGCAAGTTTTCAGCCTGCACGGCATACAGATTTGTTCTAAGCGATCCACCTGAAAAGAAGTTAATGACAATTGTAAAGGTATCTTAACTAAATAATAATACTTATCAATATATTATTTTTTTCTATATTATATAGGAATTAAAAGGACATTTTTAATAATAAGAGATATGAGATAAGACTATGCCTTCAATGTCAATAAACTGTATTTACATATTTCTGTGAGCATTTTCTTATATCTGCCTTTTCATATGTTAAATAATAAAGAAATTATTATAAATTATACAGCATTAATCAGCTCCAGCTGATCAAATACAGAAGCAGTAATTATTGATTAACATCAGTAATATTCAACCATGTAAAAGTTGTCTCACATTTTATTTTTACCGGTTTCATGTACTTACATAGTAGACAAAGATATTATTGTTATATTAAGTATATCTGATTCTAGATGACAAAATAATATTCCTTTCTGCACAGTGAACAACACAGCTGTCGAAACATAATAGAAACAACCATTACACTTTTTTATGGAAACCATTATTATTAAACTTTATATTTGCTTTTAGTACAAATAATTACTACATTTTTTACACATAAATATATGTAACATTTATATTGCCTATCTACTATGGCTGGTATAAATCCAGGATCTGTGTCTGGCTTAACAAAAAAGCCATTTAGTATTAAGCAACTTGCTGAATACATAAGGTTACCTATTTGTACACAAATGCAGTTATATGAATTGCTCTTCAAAACACTCTTTTAAGTCCCTCGACCCAAAGATTCTAATTTTCTTTTAACATTATAATAACTTCTTTTGTGCATTCTATTTATTATTTAATTTAGATTTTACTAATAAAATAAACTTAATACTTTGTCACTTTTAACAAACTAATAAGGTTCTAAGACCTGTTTATTATTTGTATTTGTTTGAGGTAAAATATACAAACTTAATAATAGATTTTCACAACCTAGAATAGGTGTAAATTAATAAACTCTTATATTCTATTAGCGAATTTTACCACAAAAACTAAAAAGAGAAAAACATACGTACTTGTGTCAATTAATATTTGGCTAACCTTTCTGATAATTGATAATATCCATATTTTCTTAAACATTAGTTTAATAATGCTTGTAAATAAAAAACTCCATTTTGTTCTTACCATAATGATGCGACTCCAACTATGTTTTATTTCACTCGAGTGAATCGAGTGAATTTGTCCAACTCGATAATCGATAGAAAATAAATTTTACCGAGTTACCGAGTTAACTCGGTAACTCGGTTTTCGTATAGATTCAGAGGGTGCTATATAGATATTAATTTACTTGTATATATAATAAGTCGCTGCGGGTGACATCACAAGTTGCATCCAAATTCAAACTTGCATCTGGCATGTTGTAAACAAACCTGAGCTTAGTTTTATTTATGATATTGATTTATAGTTTTAATTTCATGTTGCCACATATTACTTATTTATAAAGGTACATATTTAAAAATGGTTTAACTAAAGTAATCGCTGATCTCAACTCCAGTGATAAACTTTTCTGTAAATAGTTGGTTTACTCAAAAACTAGTGTACAACTAGAATGACATACATACATACTCGTAAATTAACCCGAGTGGCTCGAGTCACAAAACTCTACTCGAATCGCATCTTTATCTTACGGCCAATGCAGTGTTTGTCTACAATTTAGTGATGAAATCGACTTACTAATTCGAGCAATTTATTGATATATTATGTAATAAATAAATTGATATTAGGTAATATGTATATATTCTTGTATCAATTTATGTTATATATGATATAAATTGATTATATATACTTTGGATAGTCAAATTATTAATAACATTAAGACTTACGTCATAACGTTAGAGTGATATTATTTTATGAAGATGTCGATACGCATACCAAAAATAATATATCACTACCTACTAAGCGTAGTAATAATAATTGTGTTGTATGGAAGAACAATTATAAAAATAATTTGTGAAATATTGACACAGCTTCGTTCATCTAATTTGAATTGTTTAAATCGAGTTACCTGAATTTCAACTCGAGTCGATTTTTTGCGAGTTATCACGGCACATCTCTAAGACAATAATTTTTTAAATGTTACATTACCTTAGCCAATGATCAGAACACGAATGTCAAAACAACTAATTTTTTTTCAGATTTCTTGTTTCCGTTTACATTTTCGAAAAATCTATAGACCATTTACTATTATAATTTGGTGTCTTTTTTTTGGTGTAAATACCATTAAGTGACGTTAATATTTCTAGTGGGCCCAAAAATGATTGTCTCCTTTGCGGTCGCGTCTCGATTTGATTTTACCTTTAAAAAATCATAATTCTAATTCACTTACGGCAGCCGGGAAAAGATCTTTTGAAATCGGCGATATCGTTTGGACCCGATGGTACAGTGCACGAAAAGAATCTTGGCAGTTAGGTAGAATAAAGAAAAAAATAGGAAATAAAATGTATAGAATTCATATTAGGGACATGGAGGTTTGGTGTATTAGACATGTGGATCAAATTATTAGATATACGGGTTCAGACAGTAGTCGCGACGATATTGTCGCTGCTGAGGAGACTCGTTGCCCCTCCACGTCGCCGGCTACTGTAAATGCACACTCTCCCGCGCAACAGCCTATGTTTCCGGGTATAAGTAATACGGAGCAAAGTATGGAGCAGGCTACGAATATGCAGACGGGTGAGCTGCAATCACCCTCGAATACTGGAGCGCCGAATCTTGGTTCATCTGACCACGGTGAGGCAGAAGAAGTAAGTGACTGTGAGACTAGGGAGTATGAAAAGGACAACATTGCCTCCGTAGAAAGGCCTATGGCAGAAACGGAGGCTGTGCCGTCCACAATTGGCGATTCCCATGTACCGCCAACATTGCCACTTTTAGCCACACGCCCGAAACGTACAAGACCAAGGGTGGATTATAAAAAGTATTTTTAAGTAGCGATTGTTAATTATAGTTATGCAGAGATCAAGTTTGCTAATTATTGTTAATAGTTATTATTAGTTGTTAAGTTTATGTAAAAAAAAAAAAAAAATTACTGTATTTAATTTAGAAACCGTGTTACCAGGTTCCAAAATTAAGTGGGGAGGAATGACATATACGTGTGCAGTACGGTCATCCAACCAGTAATAAACGAGTGTTTCAAGACAGCGGTCGTTTCATTGCATTCACAAACATATCAAATATACTATCAAAATGTACGTGGTCTGCGAACAAAGGCATCAAATTTTCTGAGAAATGTATGTATTAACAATTATGATGTTATATGCTTGACGGAGACGTGGCTTAACGATGACTTTTGTAATAACGAGCTCTTTGATGACCGTTATGTTGTATGGAGACGTGATAGAAACTATAATGTTACAAATCAAACGTTGGGAGGTGGTGTGCTTATTGCTGTTAAGCGTGAGCTTGCAGTGGAGGAGCGGGTCGACTGGCGTTCTTCTGCCGAAGACATATGGGTATCGTTAACTCTTCGGCGTTCCAAACCGAAAATGACATATAAACTGCATATTTGTACGATTTATATATGCAGACAAAATCTGGGTAACTCATTATCTGCACAGTTAGCTTGTTTTTATACAAAGTTATACGACATAGTAACTACCAATCTAACTGATGCTTTCGTTATTTTGGGAGATTTTAATCCGCCAAATATAACTTGGACTCTTGACGATGACTTGTACTCTCTTTGTCCAGAAAATATTGAGGGGTCCATTCAGTCCGACTTTTTTGACACCTTAAATACGTGTAATCTGCAGCAATATAACTCTCATACCAATGTTAACAACAGAATACTCGACTTAATTTTTTGTAATAATCACTTATCCGCAACAAAATGTACCGACCCTTTAGTGCCTGAAGACCCTCATCATGTGGCTCTTAACGTTCTAACGGATTTTGTCGAGTACCACACTTTACCAGTCCAGCCAAGGACTAAGTTTATGTACCACTTAGCTGATTTCTCCTCTATATCACGAGAGCTTGATAATTTTACATGGTCTCACGATCTTTTTAAGGGCACAGTGGACGATGCATTGTCACTATTATATACTCGACTAAACAACTTGTGCGGCACTTACATACCAAAGGCACTTACATAGCAAAGATAGAACTCAGCATAAATAAATCGCCAAGGACCTTCTGGTCCTTCGTGAAATATAAAAAAGCGTCAAACGCTTGTCCATCTATAATGAAGTATGGACACATATCATCAGGCCAAGGGGATACCATTTGTAATTTGTTTAGCGATTTTTTATATGCTAATTTTCACAAAGTTCGCAATAACTATAACACCCGATATGAGCCCGATAATTGGCGATCACATACTGTGTCGGGTATAAATTCGATACAAGTTAGCGAAACTGAAGTCTTTAAGCTTTTAAACTCGATTGACCTTAATAAATCTGCAGGCCCAGATGGTATACCACCCATTCTTATAAGTAAGTGTGCTAAAACCTTGACTATACCGTTAACAATAATATACAGACGTTCTCTCAAGGAAGGAATAGTACCTCTTATTTGGAAATCTGCATTTATTACCCCCATCCATAAAAATGGTCCAAAGGACCGTGTAGAAAACTATAGGCCATTATCCAAGCTTTGTATATGAAACCCGTAAGCAGTGGGAGTTAAATATATCGAGTGACAGTTGCACAGAATTACCTACCTATGAACAATTTTCGAATTTTATAGAGGGTCGATTTAGGGCTTTGGAATGTTTAGACAATAAAAAACCTACATTTCAACACAATCGACCATCACACGCTCAACATTTACACTCACACACTCATCATGCAAACATTCTGTCATCAAAAAATATTTAATGTGAATATTGTACAGAAAACCATAAACTATGTTTTTGCAAGAAGTTCGCAAAGGAGGAATACAATAAAAGACATGAATTTGTTTTAAATAATAATTTATGTCTAAATTGTTTAGGACGTAATCACTCTGCAAAATATTGTAGAATAGACGTTTCTTGTCGATTTTGTAAAAAGCGGCATCAATCATTTCTTCACCCTAAATTTACACCAGTCGTACACAGTGGGCAAACAGACCAGGCCGTTACTAAAAATGAAAAAAGTGTAACGGCTAGTAGTTCAACCGAAACAACGCCAATCGTATCCTGCCTTTCGACAGGAAAGATCATTAGACAGGTTTTGCTAGCAACAGCTCTAGTGAAAGCTAAGTCTAAATTTGGCGATTTCAAAATTATTAGAGCCTTGCTCGATCAGGGCTCACAAGCATCGTTCGTTACTGAAAACACAGTTCAATTATTAAAGTTAAAAAATATACCGGTGAAGGGAGTTATTACAGGACTAGGCAGTAATCAGTCTTCGGTGGTGTCGAAGTACATGGTTTCTATTAAAATTCAATTACTGTCTGATCCCAGTTTTCACCTTGAAGTGAAAGCTTATGTTTTAAATAATATTACTACTTACCTACCTGGTAAAAAGGTTGCCTATTTACCTTGGGCTGAAATACAAAATGTTCAGTTGGCAGACCCAGAATATTATTTACAGAATAAAATTGACATTCTGCTTGGTGCAGACATTTACTGCCAGATTTTGAAGGAAGGAGTAACGAGAAGTCCTACTGGAAATCCTATTGCACAATGCACTACCTTAGGGTGGATCATTTCTGGTCATTAATGTCTGAAGATTGCGACAACTCACCAGCAGTTACAGTACTGCACTCTCAGATCAAAGAAGATGAAATTCTTAAAAAATTCTGGGAAATAGAATCAGATCAATCAGGTATATCTAAAAGGATACTTACCGAGGAAGAGCTGAAATGTGAGGAGATTTTCGCAGCGACGACGACAAGAACAGCAGAAGGTCGATATGTGGTGAAATTACCGTTTTGTGATGAAGGTCCATCCTGTAAACAAGGTGGTTCACGAGAGATAGCTGTGAAAAGATTGTTAGCCTTAGAGAGGAAAATGAAGGATGAAGAATTTAGAAACAGATATACAAAGGTAATTCAGAAATACTTGTATTTGAATCATATGAGGCCAGTAGATAGTAAAGAAGAAGGAGTGTACTTACCACATCACGCGGTTGTAAGAGAGGACAAGGCCACCACCAAACTTAGGGTAGTCTTTGATGCATCTACTAAAAACAAAAATGGCGTTTCACTAAATGATGTTTTAATGGTCGGCCCTACTTTACAATCCGACTTGCGTCACCTTGTCTTACGCTGGAGATGTCACCCAATAGCAATGGTAGCCGATATTATAAAAATGTACCGACAAGTCCGTGTTACTGATGAAGATGCAGCATATCAGCAAATAGTCTGGAGAAATAATCAGGAAAGTAAAATCCAGGATTTCGAGCTGGTAACGGTAACTTTTGGTACGGCGTCTGCTCCATATTTGGCCGTTAAGTTTCTGCAACAGTTAGCGATTGATAACGGAAAGAAGTATTTTCATGCAAGAAATATAATATTAAAAGATTTCTATATGGATGATCTTATGACTGGCTGTGAAACTGTTAAAGAAGGAATTGAAATATATAAGGAAACGAAGAAATTATTAAAGGGAGGAGGTTTTGAATTACAAAAGTGGAATAGCAATAAAAACGAACTACTTAAAGAAATAAGGAAGGATGAGGATAGAGAATGCATTGGTTGGAGTATGATAGATGAGAATAAAGAAAGGGAAGATCTAGAAATAAAGTTAGATTCTACAATAAAAATATTGGGACTTACCTGGAGTCGCAGTAATGATGAGTTCCATTTCTCGGTGCAGCTTCCGGTTCTGGTCAAACCTGCAACAACATCGCTCCCATAAAAAGAATTAGCATTCCTCGTTTAGAGTTATGTGGTTCTGTACTGCTGACGCGCTTGCTTTTAGAAGTCGCAGAAGTTTTAAAAATTCCTTTGTATAATGTACGAGCATGGACAGATTCAATTGTTGTGTTGGTGTGGCTAACGGGTCATCCTAGTCGTTGGAAGGCTTTTGTTTTCAATCGCGTTTCGGAGATCCTAACATCACTAGATTCGAGTCATTGGGCTCACATAAAGTCGAGAGACAATCCGGCGGATTACGCATCACGAGGCCACATCAGAGCTAATCCATCAGAGCTAATCAGTTGTAAAACATGGATGTCTGGTCCAAAATTTCTCACAAATAAGACGGCAGTCTATGAGAAACCATTGGAATCAGATATTCATTTAGAAGAAGCCATAACATCTCATGTAACTTCAATTGATGTTTCCATATTAGACCGATATTCTAGTCTCAGTAAGCTACTTAGAGTTGTAGCGTATTGTAGGCGTTTTAAAAGGGCTTTAAAAAGATATAAGAATACCGAAGCACATACAAAATATTTGAGGAAGAAAGAATTGGATAAAGCATTAATGTGTTGTATAAGACTGTCAAAAACAAGAATTTGCTGAAGAATATGCAGAGATTGAGAAAAGGGCAAATGTGCAGGCAAAGGGTAGTAAAATAAAATCTCTGTCGCCTTACTTAGATAAAAATAAAATTTTAAGAGTTTACTATAGGATGCCAAACATCCTATAGTACTGCCACATAATTCTAATTTAACCAGATTAATTATTTCTGATGCACACCATAAGACTTTACACGGTGGTCCTCAATTAATGCTAAATTATTTGCGATCCGCTTATTGGATAGTTGGTCTAAAGAGCCTAATGAGGCAACATGTTCGCAGATGTGTGACATGTATAAGACAAATGGCCAATACGAAAACCCAACTGATGGGTCAATTACCACGAGTGCGTGCTACTCCATCTAGAGCATTTCTCTATAGTGGGGTCGATTATGCTGGTCCAATAAATCTAAGAGTTTCGAAAGAGCGTGGACACCGTGCATATAAGGGTTATATTTGTCTTTTTGTGTGCATGGCAACTAAAGCCATACATTTGGAGGTGGTCAGCGACATGACTGCCCAAGCATTTATTGCTGCTTTTAGACGGTTCGTGTCTAGAAGTGGTCACCGCGCGGCATTGTGGAGTGGTAACGGTTCGACATTTATTGGTGCAGCTAAAGAGCTAAAAGAATTACGTGACACACAGGAAACAGTAGCCAAAAATCTAGAAATAACTGGTACAGAATGGCATTTTATTCCACCCCATGCTCCCAATTTTGGTGGATTATGGGAGGCAGGGGTGCAATCTACAAAACACAATTTAAAAAGAATTGTAGGAAATTCCACCCTCACATTCGAGGAAATGACCACACTCCTCAATCAGGTAGAGGCATGCTTAAATTCTAGGTCTTTAACGGTTGTAAATACTGGTGATCCAGGAGATCCGGTCCCTTTGACTCCTGGTCATTTTTTAGTCGGGGAACCATTAGTATGTGTAGCTGATGCCAACTATGAAAATGTAGACATTAGTCCCTTGAATAGGTGGCATCTAGTGCAAAGAATGTTGCAGCATTTTTGGCGTAGTTGGTCCCAGGAATATCTTACATCTTATTTACACCGTCATAAATGGACTTTGCAGCATCCTGAGCCCCAAATCGGGGATGTCGTCTTAATAAAGGAAGATGATTTGCCTCCTACTCACTGGTTGCTAGGTCGAATATTACAAAAACATCCCGGCCCCGATAATGTCACTCGAGTGGTTACATTAAAAACTAAAAAATCTGTAATCAAACGGCCAACATCCCGTTTATGTATACTACCTATATCAGATTAATAAGTATAGACGTAAATGTATGAAATTGTATGTGTATTGTAGTTTCTGTTTGTAACAAATTGAAGATTTTTTTGCGTTATTTATTTTTTGTTTTTATTTAAAATTGTATTAAGCTTATGGTAGTATAGTAATGTGTTGCTTTAGTTATATTAAGAAGATTATTATTTTTCATCTCGCCTAATTTTTGTGTATTTAGAATAATAATAGTTTTATTTTTTTCTTTTGTTATTGTTACTTTACTTTAAAATTCAAGGACATATCTTTGATAATGTCCTTGGTGGGCGGAATGTTCACGATTCGTATGTAATCAGATCAATATAAAGTATTTTAATTTTATTTGTGAACAATAGATGTCGCTAGTAGTAGATTACCTCGCGGTATGGTTCGAGGTGTATTAATTGCATAAGGCGTTTGTGTGCTTTATAAAAAATCCTGCGCCCTCCTTTCTGCCAAGGAGGGTCGCGTTCGTATACGGCTTAGAGATCTCTAGTCAGATCGTTAAGCCAATTCCTAAAAGGTTGAGTTTAGTGGGTAAAAGTCACCACATAACCACGCAGCCGGCTGCGTGGTATGCTATGAGCATTCTCAACCTCCCTCCCCCGCTTTCCGGAGGGTTGCCCATAATTGCTTCGGGCGCAAAAAAAAGTGAACGATATTGGAAGAAAGTAATACATAAACGTAATCAAGATATCTGTTGGTTTTATTTAAAAGTATCAATAGATATTTAGCCTGCTACGTACGACCGTATTCAGTACTCAATATCTATAATCTACAACATTTAATCATAGTCTCAAAAGCGCAATGGTTAAGGGGTGGACCCCAATTCGAAAGGTTGCAGGATTTATGACCCGGACGACAAAGTTGCGACAATAGTGTTATTGTCGTAATTTTTACAGAAAATTAGTCATGAATATAACACTAATATTCTTAACTTTAAAAAAAAAACTTATTTTGAAAAACTCTTAGAACTTGTTTGTCCTTACCAGTTGAACATTTTCTGTTCTTGTACTGAATCGCAGTCGGGAATGGTAGGGGAAAATCAACACGGGTGTAGTTAATAACTCCAAAAACATCTGACAGACCACACTTTTGCTAGGAATCGTCTAGCTACATTTTGCCTTGCTTGTCCTACGCCCGGAAATGATATGCACTTCGGCATTAGTCTAAAAATAAAATGCAAGAAGTATATTCTCTGTTGTTGTTGGAGACAAGATCCCCTCCAGATAATGTATTGTTCTCAGATAGACCACTGGGATCCAATATGTCCAATGAAAGTAAAGAAATTCGTGAAGATCTCCTGAAGGCGAAGTTAGCTGGCAGTACAGATACATAACTTGAAATTTATAATAAACTAATAAAGTATTAAACTTACCAAATTATCTTATGTTTCATTTGCTGGTACGGTACTCGGCATTAAAAAATTTAAACTTGTGAATTACTCCCAAGTGCTTATATAATTTTCATCTGTGCCTTGTCGACTCTTCTTTTTTAAGCTTTCGCAGTTCTTTATTAAACTGCGTTAGTAAATTGTGCAATTTTCTATTTATTTCCGATGCAGAAGTATTAAATTGTTCGCCAAACTTTCTACCGCTGCAGATTTCTTTACTCGATTTTTATAATCAGGGTTCGATGTTTGCCATAGTTCTGGCAGCGCTTCATAAAATATAATCAAAAATTTGATTTCCTCTGCAGACCCCGCGCGTGATGTCATTAGTCTAGGTAAAATTTCGCGCATGTTCGATATTAGCGACACTCGTGTCGGAAAGCGCGAACGTCCTGTCTCTACGGCGGCGTCACAGACACTAGAGCAGGGGGATGAAACTTCCATACAAATTCACAAGAATAAAATATGCATAGAAAGTTCTGCCCTCCAGTGAGCGAGGTACATAAACTTGTAGGATAGTTTTCTTAAGCGTAGTAAAGATGGCGTTCGTTAGATAAAACTGGGGATCTTATCTAATGATCCAGAATCCACAACAACAAAAGGTTTGAATTGACAATTCATCATAGCAATTATTAATAAAATTCGTTCACAGTTCTTTCAAATTTAATTAAAATTTAATTAAAAGTTATGTTGCTGAGTATTTAGTTCATAAGTGTATATTAAAATATATAAGAAATGACATGTGTAAAATACTACATTATATACTATACAACTACTCAATTATATTTTAGAAAGAGAAGAGACTATTAAAAAGGTCCAGTGAATATCCATCGGTGTTGTGTTCATTCAAAGATGAAGATTGTTTAATAATTCAAACTCAATTGATTGAAGAACTACAAATAAAGAATATTAAAAATACAATGACTCAGAAAACGAAAATCTTTTGCGACTTTACATTCCTCTCCTGTGAAAATTATAATAAGATGTCTTATGATTATTTATAAATTTTTTCGTCGTTTTCTTCGTATTTGATATAGGTATAAAAATATCTTATGTGAAATAGGCAAAGTTTTATTAGTGTTAATGTTATGTACAAAATTTCTTTTTGGAAATTTGAGATTATTATTGGAGATATCCAATAATTAGACATTTTTGTCGAAATGAAAAGATAGAAGGTAGCTCAATTGGCCGATTTTGAAGAGACTGAATTTCCCGATCGATCTCGGTCAAACTAACAAATTGACCGAGATCGATCGGGAAATTCAGTCTCTTCAAAAAACTAAGGATGATGTTGTACGTATTGAACATCGATTGGAGAAGCTTGAGGCCGCTGTACGCGAAAATCAGCAAAGATCGCGCCTGAACAATATTGAGATCAAAGGCGTTCCTGTTACCTCCTCTGAAAATCTTTTTACTATTATTTCCAATATTGGTAGTAAAATAGGTTACGAAGTTCCTAAGGAGCAAATCAACTACGTAGCAAGAGTACCTCAGCGTAATAATAAAAACACCAAAAACATCATTTAATCACTTCACACCCGTTACCTGAGAGATAATTTTATAGCTGCTGCTAAAAAATGTAAAACTTTAACTGCTGCGGATTTAGGATTGAGTAGTGATAGCAGGATTTTCATTAATGACCACCTTACGTTTGAGAATAAACAGCTACTTAATAAGACAAAAGCTCTTGCTAGGGAGAAAAATTTTTCTTATACATGGGTAAAAAACTGTACAATTCTAATGAAAAAGAATGCAACATCTCCTACATATGCAATAAAAACGGAAGCAGATTTAAAGAAGATTTTCTGAATATAAATTTGTTCATTTCTATATCAACTTGTGAAACAAGTTTGAGAAACACTGGTACGTTAAGTCTATTCTATTTATTTATATTATCACTGACGGTACACGTTGTTGTTCTGTTGTCGCTCGGTTTAATAGCTGCTCGGTGCATTTTTTATTTGTACCTTAAACCATATGTGATATTAGTTAAGATAGCGTTTAGTTTGACAAATCTTAAATTATTTCTTGCGGTATTTTATTGTTGTATAAATGATCAATACTTCTTCGTTGATATTTATACTACACATTTTGCGTCTTATTTCTTTAACGATTGCTACAATATGAACAAATTGGCGCTGTTATTTGCTGTAGTTAAACACATCCATATACTTTTTATTAATATGATTTGTTTACCACCACACTTTAGGTGCGTATTCGCACTTCTTTTTATGTTATGGTGTGTCATTTTCAGCGCTATTTCTGTGTTTTTGTATGATTTTAATGATGGCTGTTGAAATATACTATCAAAATGTACGTGGTCTGCGAACAAAGGCATCAAATTTTCTGAGAAATGTATGTATTAACAATTATGATGTTATATGCTTGACGGAGACGTGGCTTAACGATGACTTTTGTAATAACGAGCTCTTTGATGACCGTTATGTTGTATGGAGACGTGATAGAAACTATAATGTTACAAATCAAACGTTGGGAGGTGGTGTGCTTATTGCTGTTAAGCGTGAGCTTGCAGTGGAGGAGCGGGTCGACTGGCGTTCTTCTGCCGAAGACATATGGGTATCGTTAACTCTTCGGCGTTCCAAACCGAAAATGACATATAAACTGCATATTTGTACGATTTATATATGCAGACAAAATCTGGGTAACTCATTATCTGCACAGTTAGCTTGTTTTTATACAAAGTTATACGACATAGTAACTACCAATCTAACTGATGCTTTCGTTATTTTGGGAGATTTTAATCCGCCAAATATAACTTGGACTCTTGACGATGACTTGTACTCTCTTTGTCCAGAAAATATTTAGGGGTCCATTCAGTCCGACTTTTTTGACACCTTAAATACGTGTAATCTGCAGCAATATAACTCTCATACCAATGTTAACAACAGAATACTCGACTTAATTTTTTGTAATAATCACTTATCCGCAACAAAATGTACCGACCCTTTAGTGCCTGAAGACCCTCATCATGTGGCTCTTAACGTTCTAACGGATTTTGTCGAGTACCACACTTTACCAGTCCAGCCAAGGACTAAGTTTATGTACCACTTAGCTGATTTCTCCTCTATATCACGAGAGCTTGATAATTTTACATGGTCTCACGATCTTTTTAAGGGCACAGTGGACGATGCATTGTCACTATTATATACTCGACTAAACAACTTGTGCGGCACTTACATACCAACAAAAGTAGTAAAATCTTCTTCTAAATATTCTCCCTGGTATAAAACCCCTCTTATAAAAATTTTAAAGGAAAAGTTTAAATGTCATACCAAATATAAAAAATATGGCAATTTGTCAGATCATGAGTCTTTTTTAGTATTACGTAATCGCGCCAAACAATTAGAATCCGAAATGTTCAACAATTATATAGCAAAGATAGAACTCAGCATAAATAAATCGCCAAGGACCTTCTGGTCCTTCGTGAAATATAAAAAAGCGTCAAACGCTTGTCCATCTATAATGAAGTATGGACACATATCATCAGGCCAAGGGGATACCATTTGTAATTTGTTTAGCGATTTTTATATGCTAATTTTCACAAAGTTCGCAATAACTATAACACCCGATATGAGCCCGATAATTGGCGATCACATACTGTGTCGGGTATAAATTCGATACAAGTTAGCGAAACTGAAGTCTTTAAGCTTTTAAACTCGATTGACCTTAATAAATCTGCAGGCCCAGATGGTATACCACCCATTCTTATAAGTAAGTGTGCTAAAAGCTTGACTATACCGTTAACAATAATATACAGACGTTCTCTCAAGGAAGGAATAGTACCTCTTATTTGGAAATCTGCATTTATTACCCCCATCCATAAAAATGGTCCAAAGGACCGTGTAGAAAACTATAGGCCAATATCCAAGCTTTGTATATTCAACAAAATCTTTGAGAAAATCGTATACTCGTCGGTATATCATGGCATCAAACAAACACTCAGTGATTATCAACACGGCTTTTTAAAAGGTAGATCCACGGTTTCGAACCTTATTGTCTGTTCTGACTATTTAACTAACATCATGTCTGAGCGCTTACAAGTTGACGTAGTCTACACTGATTACAGTAAAGCGTTTGACCGTTTAGATCACGTTATACTTCTCAGAAAACTACTCGAGGTAGGTATCAACGGCGACCTGTTTAGGTGGTTTAAATCCTATATTGAGAATCGTTGTCAGACAGTAGTACTCAATGGTTATACGTCAGCAACTGTGCAAATCCCTTCAGGTATACCGCAGGGATCTATATTAGGTCCTTTGCTCTTTGCGATTTTTATAAATGATATAGGTTCCTGCTTCACTTACTCCAAAATAATCCTTTATGCTGATGACATGAAAATTTTATGTCCCATTACAAATACTTCTGACTGCCTTGGTCTGCAGCGTGATCTCAATGAACTTGAACGATATTGTTCACGCAATAAACTTGACCTGAATGTGTCCAAGTGTTTTATCATTACTTTTACCCGTAAACCCAATCCCACTGTCTTTCACTACAAATTACAAGACACTACTATAGAGAGATTACAGTCAGTAAAGGATCTTGGTGTATTTCTCGATTCTAAATTACTTTTTGATGCACATATTGACAATATCATTAAAAAAGCCAATAGAGCACTTGGATTCGTTTTGAGATTTTCCACTGATTTTCATAATATTAAAACATATAAGATACTTTATTGCGCTCTTGTTCGCAGCCATTTAGAGTACGCCTCTCAAGTGTGGAATCCAAATTATAACATTTATATATATATAGGATTGAGCAAGTACAAAAGCGTTTTCTACGTTTTCTGCAATTTAAGACGCAATCTTACACTAATAACTATATTTCGCGATGTAAAAAATTTCATATTTTGCCTCTGTACGAACGTAGGCGCATAGCAGATATGATTTATCTATTTAAATTGGCAAATGGTCATATTGACTGTCCGGAGCTACTGAGTAAATTAGGCTTTACAACAAGAGCTACCCTATTAAGAAAGCCTCGCTTACTCCACGTGCCGCATACCCGGAATAAATACAGGCAAAATTCTTTTATAATACGTGCATGCAGAACTTTTAATGATATTTCCAATAGCGTTGACTTGGATCTAAAATCTAAAAATATTTTAGCGAAAAAATTCTTTTGTTGAATGTTTTTCTGTTTAATTTAGTTAATTTACTGTATTTGTCTTAATCGATGTTTATCTTTTACCGACTGGAATTATTGTTTTTAAGTTCATATTGTCTATAGGTTAAAACTTTTAAATGGCCTTCTAGTTGTTATACATTTATTTACTGTTAATGTTAGCTGTAAGTTTTCCAATAAGAATAAAAAAAAATAAACATTGATAATAAAATTGTACATTTCGTAAATAATCAGCATAGTCATTGCATAAAATACGCCATCTAGCGATACCTACCGCAAGACGCGTTTTACTAAAGTCTACAGCGTCATCTAGTGTGCAGGGTACACTATTTCAAAAACTGAAATGTAAGTGGCATATCTATGTCTGGTATATAGGTATTATCTATGCACTAGAGCATGGGCGTGCAACTTAGAACATTATTTTGAGAACAAAGTGATCTCTTTTTGTACTGCCATCTACATTGCAAAACCTTAGACTAGACTTATTTTAATCCAACTAGAGGGCATGCTTATATATTAAGTTTACGTATACGAAATGATCTATGTTCCATGCGCACTTTACTACGCAGTTAATGGCGGTCGCTAGTAGTAAAGTTTAAATTGATAATAATATCTATTTAGCATTATTCCTGTTTCTCGTGTGTTTATGTGTTTTATTTCATTGTAATTGATAAATCTGTGACATAGTTTAGTTTTGTTTATTGACTGTTACTAAAATGTCACGAAAGTGTTTTTAAATGTGACCATTGACCAATTTGGTAAGAACTTTTTTAATATTCGCGTAATTTCCAGTTTTTGTTCACTTGTAAACAGCTAATATCTAAGAAATTGAAGGTTTGGGCATGGGCTGTAATGATCAAAAGTCCACTGCTATGCATAGGTAGGCCTTTACAGATTGCCTCGTAGGTACTATTTGCCATAGCTGCCACGCTTGGTAGGTGGGTTATTGCCTATCTCCTGATTCAGTTTTCCTCTCTCGCCTTGCAACCTCGATATAACAAATCGGAAGGGTACAAGTTAATATTCGTTATATCAAGGAATTCGTTGAAATTAAGTTTGTTATGTTTAGGTTAGGTTGGTCGTAAATTTTTTACAAAGGTAAAAAAATCGCGACATGAATCACATACTATGGGATTATATAGATATGGGATGGGGTTAAGGGTCATACGTAGGTGGGAACTTTATATAAAGGTTTTGGGTTGATAAAATTCGTTAATTGCCTGATTACGTTACAAAGCGCGGCAAGACACGCACCACCGCTACAAACTGTTCTTGTCTGTCGGCTAGTAGCATTCATAGCATAGAGACATCATCCGCGAAGAGTTGCAACAGTTATTCAACCACCAGATTCACCCCGCACCTTTTAGAGGTCCAAAACGCAGTGTCCTCCCTCGAAGCATCTATGGCTCATTTTAACGAGGAACTTGAAAAAATCAAGGCTAGCAATGCCGCACACGTTAGCATGATTGAGAAACTAAGATCTGAGACAGAATATTTGCGGGCAATAATCTATCCTTATCGTTACGAATAGCCCAAATAGACCAACAATCACGCTGCTCAAATATTGAAATCCAGTGTGTACCTGAAAATAGGCAGGAGAATCTTATCAACACTGTAGTGCAACTGGGCAAAATTATAAAATGCCCCATCACTGAGTCACACATTCATTACTGCTCTCGACTAGCCAAAATGAATAGCTCAAGTCCGCGCCCTCGATTCATCTTAGTTAAATTCGGCAGTCCGCGCCTGCGCGACGATTTTCTCGCTGCGACTGCACGTTTCAACAAAACCAATCGGGACGACAAACTCAATTCGAGCCACTTAGCTATCGGAGATGATAAGAAGACTGCTATTTACGTCATGGAGCATCTCTCCCCGGAAAATAAGAGCTTGCACGCTGCTGCGCGAATCAAAGCTCGCGACTTAAATACAAATTTGTATGGGTGCGTGATGGTAGGATATACATGCGCAAAAATGAAGAAGCAAACTACGTCCATGTAAAGAACCTCGACCTTTTGAATCGTTTGTCATGATTACGCTATATCTGCTATATTTGTACTAAAAGGCACTTTTACTTGTTACTACCAAAATGTTAGGGGTCTGAGGACAAAAACTATTGAACTGTTTAATAATGTAGTTTGTTGTAATTTTGACATTATTGTTTTCACAGAGACATGGTTGAATGGCACAATTTTTGATAATGAATTATTTGATGACCGTTACACGGTCTACAGACGCGACCGCGAAAACAGCGGGTTCCATGGTGAAAAAACCTGCCAAGAGCGTGTCGGGCCACGCTCAGTGTAGGGTTCCGTAGTTTCCCGTCCGTCACAATAAGTGTTCCCACTTATGAGCTTAAGGGGAAATATAATGTCAAATGGCTTAGCAAGATCCTTCGTTATGCCGAAAATATTGCAGCATTAATTTTGAAATAAATATATGGTAAAGTTGAGGATTATTGTTAAGGATTATGTTAGACGAAAACACGATTTCGTGAAATTTTCTCGATAGAAAAAAATCCAAAGTTACCTCCAAAATAAACAATAAACCGCTGTTATTCATAAAATACTTTAAATAAGATCATGAAACTTTGCATACTAACTGAACTAACTATAAAGCAGAGCTTATGTTATTGTTAGAGCTTGAGCTTCGTGACAATACAAGTTGCCGATAAAATTACCTAAATTAACACTTTAATTTACTTTACACAAATTAAAACTTAAAACACTAATAATTAAACACACTAATTCACTTAATTCCTCTCCGAAGCTTCGTTTGTGTCGCCGAGTTCAACTCTGCCTCGATCGCATCTTGCAGCGCCTACTTATATAAATTAGCAAAATATCCAGAATGTTCAAGTAAACACGCGCAAGGTACCGAGAGTTCGAGTTTTAAACTTCAAGAAGTTTAGTTCTTCGGTTCGAGACTAGATGGCGCTAGTGCGCCGATTTTAGCGCGTAACACTGCCCCCTCCTAAGACATGCTCGTCCCGAGCATTATCGGTCCCATAATAACGCGCTAGGCGATCCACATGGGCGATCTTAGGAGTCCCTCTTGCGCCTTTCTGTATCCGGTAGGTTACATCGTTGATCCTGGTCACAATCCGGTACGGGCCGTCCCATTTAGCTTGAAGCTTAGGAGATTTCCCTTTGCTGCGGACTGGATTGTGAACCACACAAGTGAACCTTCGTCGAACCCTTTGTTGTTCATTTTGCGGTCATACCGGGTTTTCATCTTTTCAGACATTTGCTGGCCCGATTGTCTGACGTGCTCATAAACGTCATTCATTTTGTTCCGCAAGTCATTTGCATAATCGGTTATACTGCGTGGAGCATCAGGTGGTATCCCGGTGATCAGGTCTGCAGGCAGCCGTAATTCTCTTCCAAAGTTTGCGAAAGCTGGTGTCCCTGCTGTACTTTCGTGAACAGCGCTTCGATATGACAACAAAAACGGTTGTATGTGCTTGTCCCAATCTCGTTGCCGATTGTCTACAACTTTTGCTAGGTACCTCTCCAATGTCTGATTAAATCGTTCTACCATTCCATCAGATTGCGGGTGATAAGAAGTCGTTCTTGTTTTATGAGTACCCATAACTCGGCAAGTTTCCTGGAATATTTGAGACTCAAAATTCCTTCCTTGATCGCTGTGAATCTCTAAAGGTACACCAAAACGACAGAAGACTTCATGAACTAGCTTATCAGCAACTGTTGAAGCTTCTTGATGTGATATATGTAGGTATAGATTAATATTGTATTATGTAGGTAGGCGCCACCGCGCGTCTTCACTAACCAGTCGCTCAATACATGTTATGAAGTCACACCGTGTTTTATCATTTAAATACCGAGTTATCCAGTACATGTCAGTGGCGACGAGGATAGCAACGAACTATTGGAAAAGTATTTGTAAACGACAAGTATTTATTTAAAATGTTGATTGGAAAAATTCCTGAGTTTGACCTATATAAGGACGATTGGAGGTCATACGTCGACCGCCTCGAACAATATTTTGTTGTCAACAAAATTTCGGAGGATTTACAAGTTCCGACGTTAATTACCGTGATGGGAGCCGAGTGTTACGAACTGTTAGTGAATTTATGTACTTCAACCAAACCAAAAGATAAATCTTTTTTGGAAATCACAAACATTCTAGAAAAACATCTCCAACCAAAACCAAGTGTCCTCGCAGAAAGATATAAATTCCGGCATAGAAAACAAAAAAGTTGTGAAACAATAGCGGAGTATGCAGCAATATTGAAGAGAATGTCGAAATCGTGTGAATTTGGTCAATGGTTGGAAGAAAGTTTAAGAGATCAGCTGGTGTGCGGTATTCTAAGTGAAACTATAAGGCAACGACTATTCGCAGAAGGCACGTTGGAATATGGGAAAGCGTATAGCTTGGCAGTGAACATGGAGGCGGCGGAGAAGGATGCAGCGGCTGTGGAAGGATACAGGCAAGGTGAATCGTCGGGCAGCCCGAGCACGGCTGAGTGCCAGGCGATGGCAGCGACTCGACGTGGCAAAGGACGCGGTCGGCCAGGGAGGACGCCACCTACGGCGTCGAGGTGGCAGCGGCAGCAAGGAAAAACAGCGGACGAAGCACAACAATGTGTTGCGTGCGGCGGCCCCCATGGCAGCACGAAGTGTCGGTTCGCGGTATATGTGTGCAGAGTATGTAATCGTAAGGGGCATCTACGTCGGATGTGCCCTAACCTGACGACGTACCATCACGTAGACATGGGAACACCTAAAGTGGTCGAATCGGACGAGACGGATAGTGACGAAGTAAGAATATTTGATATTAAAAAATTATCCATAGAAGAGTGTACACCGCTATGTATTTCAGTCAACGTTCACGGAAAGGATATATACATGGAGTGTGACACGGGTAGCGCCGTATCGTGTATAAGTTACAAATTTTACAAACATAATTTTAGTGATTTACCTATCAGCAAATGTAATGTTTTACTTAGATATTACACAGGTGAAATAGTTCGTCCGGTGGGGGTGGCTACGCCACTAGTGAGGTATAATAATACATAAAAAAAATTAAATTTGTTCATAATCAGAGATGGTAAAACCGTTCTTTTGAGTCGACAGTGGTTAGCCGAACTTAAAATTCAACTACCAGTGTTTCAGTATCACGATGTAAACAATGTTAATTATAAGGATTTTGACGAAAGTAATTTTATGTCTAGATTCAGTGAAGTATTTGCGGATGGGCTTGGACGGTTCAGCGGCGGGCGGGTTAGCATCCACCTGCGGCAGGGGGCGCGGCCGGTGTTCATGCGCGCGCGAAGTCTGGCGTATGCGCTGCGGGAACCGGTGGAGCGAGCGCTCGAGCAGCTGGTGCGAGACGGCGTCCTCACGCCGGTGGAGCGCTCCGACTGGGCCACACCCATTGTACCCGTTCTCAAAAAGGATGGTAATATTAGAATATGCGCTGATTATAAATTAACACTGAATAAAGTGCTAGAAGTCGACCGTTACCCCTTGCCACGCATAGATGATTTGTTATCGCGTTTACATGGCGGTGAACGTTTCAGTAAGATTGATTTATCTCAGGCGTATGCTCAGTTTGAGCTTGACGAATCAAAAAAGTATACGGTTATCAATACACATAAGGGTTTATACATGTACAATCGACTAGTATACGGTTTGTCGTCGAGTCCGGGAATTTTTCAAAAACACTTAGAAGAATTATTGGCAGGGTTACCGAACGTGGGTGTATTTTTAGATGACGTAATTATAACGGGTCCTGATAGTCGTAGTCACATAAAAAATTTATATAAAGTGTTCGAGCGATTGCAGTCTCACGGGTTGCGCGTTAAGAAAGAAAAATGTGTATTTTTCGCAGAATCTATTAACTATTTAGGGCACGTCATTAGTAAAGAGGGTGTTCACACATGTCCGGAAAAAGTCCGGGCAATTGTAAACACGCCTGCACCCACCAATATTTCAGAACTGCGATCTTTCATCGGGCTAGTAATGTATTATGGTAAATTCGTACGAAATGTTAGTTCATTGCTGGCCCCGTTATATCGTTTGCTAAAAACCGGGGTTCGATTCCTGTGGAGTACTGAGTGTCAATTGGCATTCAATGAAGTAAAAAAAATATTAAGTTCGAGCGAAGTGCTTGCTCATTATACGTTAGACTTACCCGTGGTACTGACGGCAGACGCCAGCGGAATCGGAGTCGGCGCCGTGATATCGCATATCACTGAGGAGGGAGAGCGGCCGATCGCATATGCGTCGCGAACACTCAGCGCGGCCGAGCGGGCCTATGCGCAGATAGATCGAGAGGCCTTAGCAATAATATTCGGTATTAAAAAGTTTCATCAGTACTTATATGGTAGAAAATTCGTTTTAAGGACTGATCACAAACCCTTGACGTATATTTTCGGCAGTAAAGTGGGCATTCCAGTTATGGCCGCTTCGAGATTACAGCGTTGGGCAGTATTATTGTCGGGATACAATTATGATATAGAATATGTAAGTTCACACAAAAATTGTGCAGATGCGTTATCTCGTTTGCCGCAACCGGTACATAAACGGCTTCCGAAGTCGGAGGGATTGAATTACATTAATTTCGTAGAAAATTTTCTCCCGGTCACAAATGATGACGTCAGAACGGCAACAGCACGCGATCCGGAATTAAGTAGACTTTTAACCTATGTTCAGTCCGGATGGCCCGCGTCCTGCCCAAAAGAAGTGTTGCAGCAATTTTATATTAAACGTAATGAACTATACATAGATAGGGGCTGTATTATGTGGGGATACCGCTTGGTGATACCGCGCACTTTAAGAAAAAAAATACTTATGCAATTACATACTGGTCACATAGGCATTGTTAAAACTAAGTCCATAGCTCGAAGTTACGTATGGTGGCCTAATATAGATACAGACGTCGAATCCGAATGCCGAGCATGTGAGACGTGCGCGGGGGAATCACAAGCACCCCCGCGCGCCCCACCGCAGCCTTGGCCGTACAATTTGCAGCCATGGAGCAGACTCCATATAGATTTTTTAGGCCCTTTTAACGGAAAAAAATTTCTCATTTTAATAGACTCCAGTACGAAATGGCTAGAAGTGTTTGAAATGCCAAAAACAAATGCTACAGCGGTTATTAAGGTATTACGGTGTACGTTCGCAAGATTCGGCTTACCACTAGAGCTAGTATCGGATCAAGGGCCACCCTTCACTAGCGCGGAATTTAAGGAGTTTTTAACACGAAATGGTATTCAGCAACGTTTCTCGCCCGCTTATCACCCGTCTTCGAATGGCGCCGCGGAAAATGCTGTAAATATTTGTAAAAAAGCAATAAAAAAAGCACATAGGGAATCAATCGATGTTGACACCGCGTTGCAAACATTTTTACTTACTTATCGTAACAGTATACATAGCAGCACAGGTGAAAGCCCTTCAATGCTGTTACAAAAACGAACGTTACGATCACGGCTAGACTTATTACGAAGCGATCGCGCGCTCATAAATAAGGTAAATCAGGCTCAAAGTAAGCAAGTGGAGTACACGGGCAGGGTGCAGCGCTCGTTTGCACCGGGGGAACCTGTGTGGGTGCGAGAGTACGGCCACAAGGATAGGTGGGTGAAGGGAACGATAGTTCATGGTGAAGGTTCGAGGAGATATGCGGTGGACAAGGGGGACAGTCGACAAGTAGTTAAGCACGTTGATCAAATCAAGCGCAGATCAGGGTTGTACGACATACCATACCCTGAGGAGCAAAGCGAGTCAATGAGGGCACAAATACCTGAGCAAAGCAAGTCAATGAGGGTACAAATACCTGATAGTAGTGGCTCGGCGAGAGACGGAAAGTCGAAGGAGGACGACGCCCCGGACACATCTCCGACTACGGTTGCGGGTGATTCGGGAAAGGAGAGGAAATGGGTTTCGAGTGAACACATTAAAAGTCCTGGAATCGAATATAGTACACCGCCAACGTCACCCAGTGCACCGTCGCCTGAACCGCCTCGAACCCGATCCGGGCGAGTTCGTAAACCTGTTGTTAGGTTTCAAGTTTAGCAAGTTATTAGATTTATAGATAATGTATTATATAGTTAAGGTATTATTATAAGTAAATTTGTGATTACATAATTTATGTACTTTACTTAATAATATCTGATAATACTGTATATTAAGAAGGGAGGTGTGATATATGTAGGTATAGATTAATATTGTATTATGTAGGTAGGCGCCACCGCGCGTCTTCACTAACCAGTCGCTCAATACATGTTATGAATTCACACCGTGTTTTATCATTTAAATACCGAGTTATCCAGTACATTTCACTTGATTTGGAATGGCGAAGACTTCTGGCCACTTAGTGAAGTAATACATCACAACCATGAAATACCTGTTACCGCTTTCACTCTCCGGAAACGGCCCCGCCACATCAATGGCTATTCTCTCCCATGGTGCACCAACATTATACAACTTCAATGCACCTCTACTACGAGTCTGAGGTCCCTTTACAGCCGCACAACTTGTACATTTGCGACACCAGTCCTCGACATCGTTTCGACAGTGGACCCAGTAAAACCGGCTTGATGTCCGGATCTTCCTGCTGTGCATGTAGTAAGCTGTCCTTCCATTCGTTGCTGAGGTGGTCTGCCCTGAGCATCCTCACGGATACCACTTCCTTACTCTCTTGCCTAGTACAATGTTTGCAATCTTCAGGACAAGGTCTTCTTGACAATGCATCTGCGTTGCCATGAGATTTCCCGCTGCGATGTTCGATCTCAAAGTCGTATTCCTGCAGTAGTTCAATCCACCTCGCAACTTGTCCTTCTGGATTTTTAAACTGCAATAGCCATTTTAGTGCAGCATGGTCAGTTCGTAAGTGAAATTTTCGCCCCAGAAGATGTTTGCTAAAATGCTGCAACGACTTTACCACAGCTAGCAATTCGCGTCTTGTGATACAGTAGTTCCTTTCCGGTTTTGAAAACGACTTGCTGAAGTACGCTATCACGACCTCTTGGTCACCATTACGTTGAGACAACACACCGCCAAGTCCTATATCACTTGCGTCTGTGTCAACTATAAATTCTTTGCTTGCATCAGGGTATCCCAAAATAGGTGTTTTGCACAGACGGTCCTTGAGCTCCTGGAATGCGATATTACAACTTTCATCCCAGCAGAAATGTCGCTTCTCCTCGGTTAGCTTATGCAGAGGTTTGGCTATATCTGCAAAGTTCTTCACAAAACGTCGGTAATAGGAGCACAAACCCAAAAATGCTCTAACCTGCGTCTTGTCTTTTGGAACCGGCCAATCCTTTACAGCTGCGATTTTCTCTGGATCCGTGCGGATACCTTCTTCCGACACTACATACCCAAAAAGTTGACTTGCCGTTTGAATAGTGAACATTTCTTCGGACTTAACTTGAGGTTGGCACTCTTAATCTTCATGAGCACGCGTACCAGGTTTTGAAGGTGTTCCTCAAACGTACGGCCCACGATGATGATGTCATCCAAGTAGACCAGACAGGCATCGCCAATTAGCCCGTTAAGTACAAGTTCCATCAGCCTTTCAAACGTTGCTGGAGTTCATGGTTTCCAGTGCATGGGCCAAGGCGTCCTTAAGCGTCTCGTGGTGCCCGAGCCTCACAGCAGCTCTGACTTCCAGGTCGCGGATGCCGTCGATGAATGTCTGCACCAGGTTCCCTTCAATGAGCGCAGGTACGGACCGGTATGCTTTTCGCACCAGTTTCTCCACTTCTAGAGCCCACTGCTGCAGGTTTTCGTTGATGCGCTGCACACGATCTTTAAGCTGCGCACGAAAGACGTGTTCCAGGTGAGCGTCGCCATATCTCGCCTCCAATGCCTCAAGGAGTTGCTCATAAGTCACTTCCTCACCGAGAGCTTCCAGAACTGTTAAGGCCTGGTCGCGCAGGCCTAGTGTGAGAGCAGTCATGGCCTGACTTTTATTCCAGCCGTTCGCCTTCATAACAGCCTCGAACTGGATTTTGTAGGCTGACCAGGAAGAAGTCCCGTCGAACGGTGGCACTTTGAACCCACGTAGCGAAGGTGTAGTAGCTACTACGGGAAATGTACTTCCATCACCCAGTTTGAGTTCGTCCAGTGATTTCTTCATGTCAGACATTACGTTGTCAATCCGATGGTTTACTTGGTCGATTCGGGTTTCAGCTTTCTCGATTCGGTTTTCTTTTTTAAAGATAAAGATAAAGATATTTTATTTTGCAAATATGGGTACAGTACATGGAAATATTGTGAATATTTCCATGTATTGTGTGTAATAATGAGTTCCGCCATATTTTACCAGTAGGCATGCAAAATATACAGAAATATAAACTTATCACCTAAACAGCTATAACAAAATAAAATAATAACACAAAAACAAACATAATTCAAATTTTTAACATTATACAGTCTTAATCTCAAAATGAAAATTTTTTTTCAGTCAAGAATTCTGTTACGCTATAGTATGCTTTGACTGTCAAGAAGTTACGAAGCCTTTTTTTAAATATCGATAGCGGCAATTCTTTCCAACTTTTTGGTATTTTATCATATATGACTGGAGCCATGCAGTATATACTTTTGCGCATTAGTGCTGTCTTAGCAGATTGATGACATAAAAGGGTATTGTCGCGTCTATTACGTGGAACTACTTGGTCAAGGCGTTTAAAACGTTTCGGATGCAATTTAACAAACACTGCTAGTTCTAGTATGTATAAGCAAGGTAATGTCAGTATTTTATACTGTTTAAAATATGGCATGCAACTATCGGTAGTTTTGAGCTTAAACATCGCCCTTATGCATCTTTTTTGAGCCTTAAACGCTGATTTTTTTCGGTTGAGTTATCCCAAAATATTATTCCATATCGGAGGTGGGATTCTGCTAAGCCGTAGTAAGCAGTGAGGAGTGCATCCGTGTATACTATTGAAGACAAATTATGTAAAGCATATGCGGTTTTACTAATTTTTTTACATAAAGTATTAATGTGTGCTTTCCAGTTAAGATGTTTATCTATTTCGAGACCCAGGAACTTTGCAGTTTCAACTTCTTTTACAACATCATTATTGTAGTGTACATTTGGGCTCATGCTAGGAATCCGTTGACTGAAATGGATAATTTTTGTTTTATTTAAGTTTGTTTTTAAATTGTTTTCGTCCAACCAGTTTACAACTAATTTTAAGGAGTTATTAATGTCATTTTCATAGGTCTCTAGACTTTTACATGGTATTGTCACTGTGGTATCATCCGCAAACAGTGTTACTGGTTGCTCAATGCATTTAGGTAAGTCATTGATGTACAATATAAATAAAAAAGGACCCAGCACACTCCCCTGTGGTACTCCAAATTTAACTTCGCGCTTTGACGATCGAAATATCTCTTCCTTCTTATTTGCTATATTAATTTGATTAATTTCAGTTATTTGTATTCTATTCTTTAAGTAAGATTCAATTAGATTAAGAACATTGCCTCTAATGCCATAGGCTTCAAGTTTTTCTAAAAGAGTAGCGTAATTTACATAATCAAATGCCTTTGTCATGTCGCAAAATATGCCACAGACAAGTCTACGTTTATCGATATTGTTAATAATATTGTATATAAAGTCATATATGGCCATATTGATTGTCCTATGTGGTCTAAATCCTTTTTGTTCCTCACATAAAATGTTATATTTTTCAATAAATTTATATATTTCCTTATATATATATATATTTCTCAAATATTTTTGAAATTACGGGAATAAGTGAGATGGGGCGATAATATTCCATTAGTTCTCTATTTTCCTTCTTAAACAGCGGTTTTATAATTGATGTTTTTAAGGCATCTGGGTAAATACCTGCGCTAATACTTAGGTTGATTAGATGACTTAGATGTCCGCATATTTCCATTGATATGTGTTTTAATATTTTTGTAGCAATGCCTACGATCCCACGCTACTTGTATTATTTAACGACATTATTATTTTGTGAATATCTAATGGAACACTAGGCGGCATGAACAGAGATTTACTGTTGGTGTTTATTTTATAAGATTTATGTTTGTTAGTGACATCTATGTTTGCCTGAATAATATCGATAAAATAGTTGTTAAATGCTTCAGCGATGCACTGAGGATTTGATAGAGTTTGATCATTTACCTTAATTTCATTAATACTGCGTGTAGGTAAGTTGTATTTTGTTCGTTTAATAATTTGCCAAGTTGTTTTAGACTTATTTTTAGATGCTTTTATTTTTTGGTTATTTTGTGCCTTTTGTGTCAATCTAATAATTTTTTTATATAACTGCGAATAATTTGAAAATAAAATTTTGTTCTTACTGTTAGGATTTAATCTTAGCTGCCACAAAAGTTTTCTTTTCTTTCGACTGATAATTTAATTCCTTTAGACAACCACTTTGGTTTTTTTATTATGTCTACTTTAATCAATTTAATCGGAAAACAGAAATCGCAAATAAGTCTAAACGTATCGATAAATTTATTATATGCTGCGTTTGGATCATCTGTATCGTATATTTCCGAAAAAGAGATATGTTTTATGTAATCTTTAAATTTCGTTATATTTTCCATATTATAATCCCTTCTAGGCGTATACCAATAGCTTATTGCATATATTTTTTGCACTGCACAGTGCAGCAGCTGTGCTGTACGATCGGACAGCGCGAACTCGAAGACATCAGCTTTAAATGATTTATTAAAATTGTGCGCAAAATTGTCTAAACATGTTAAGCTAGCCATGTGAGTCGGTTGTTTTAATGCCAGTTTCAAGTTATATCTAATTATTAAACATTCAAATGCATTTGTGAGACTATTATCTTTAAGAACATCTATATTAAATTATTTCGCGATTTGGGTTTCAGCTTCCGACAGGCGGTTGTCATGCAGAGCAACCCTATCCTTTACCTCCTTTATCTCCTTCCCGAAGGTAGCGTGAAGGTCCTTCATGAGTAGCATCTGCTCTTCCAACCGACGGGCCTGGTCTTCCTGTCGGCGGGCCTGTTCCTCCTGTCCGCCCCGCAGCTGCTCTTCCAATCGGCGTGCCTGTTCCGCCTGCTGGCGAGCCTGCTCCTCCTGTCGGCGAGCCTGCTCTTGCAGCATCACCATCAGAGCACCTAAGTCAGGTGCTGCAGATGTAGGGGCTACTGACGGGCCTGCAGCCGGTGGCTGGCCCTCCGACGTCTGCGGCGTTGCACCATCTTCTTTGTTCCGTCTCCTGCTGGCGTTGACTTCGGGTACGGACACCCTCCGTTTCCTCCTTAGGTAAAATCGGCATGATTTTATCCCACTTCTGACACCAATTGTTGAGCTTGAGCTTCGTGACAATACAAGTTGCCGATAAAATTACCTAAATTAACACTTTAATTTACTTTACACAAATTAAAACTTAAAACACTAATAATTAAACACACTAATTCACTTAATTCCTCTCCGAAGCTTCGTTTGTGTCGCCGAGTTCAACTCTGCCTCGATCGCATCTTGCAGCGCCTACTTATATAAATTAGCAAAATATCCAGAATGTTCAAGTAAACACGCGCAAGGTACCGAGAGTTCGAGTTTTAAACTTCAAGAAGTTTAGTTCTTCGTTTCGAGACTAGATGGCGCTAGAGCGCCGATTTTAACGCGTAACATTATTTACTTTTTTAAAAATACCATTATTTTCACTGTAAAAAGAAATTACCTAAACTATCGGCCTTTTGAAGCGTGATTCCTGCAGCACGGTCACTTCGCCTCGGCCTTTGAACGGGGAGGTTGTGTCGCTTACGATCAGAATATACATTACGCAACAGTACGACGTAAAATTAAAATGGGAAATAACCGTGATAAAAATAAGAAGCGGCTGGCTTGGCGTTAAGAAACAGGCATAAATATGATAAACCTAATGAAATAAGTGTCTAACGACCTTTCTACTTACAGTATTAGTGATTACAAACATGTCGGTACATAGCATACGACGCGCGGGCAAGTGGGGACGAAATTAGAATTTGAGCTGACTTACTCTATCCTCTTAAGACGGTTCCCCTAGCGAGAGACCTTGAGCGTTCGGTCCCATACAATCAACGTGCTCTCGCTACAATATATCACGGAAAAATACTCCCGAATATTTGAATTATTTCAATTAAAAGAGATAAGCGAACTTAAGAAATTAAATAAAACGTGTAGAATATAGATTTTTAAGTTATCTATCTATTAGTGTAATTGTCAAATGATTAGAGCATTTCCTTTAGCAACAGATGCATGTAATCAATAATTTTAGTCATTTTTTAAAAGTAGATTTTAAATGTATTCATAACACATAAAAACAAATTAGAACGTGGAATGTGATGATAGGATATCGAACATTAATAATGTGCTTTTAGATGTAGCTTATTTCTCATAACTAATGAGATAATAGTCTCTGAAAAACGCACTTTTGCCAGGTTTTGGTCAGGGTAACGCCTTAAGGGTGGGTATCCATTATGTTGGCGCTCCAACAGCGCTCCGCGCTCCTGCAACTGCTCCCGATAGTGGGTACGTGCGCGAACATGGAGCGTGCAACATTGCACGTTCCGCGGCAGGCGCTTTTGATCATCTCCGTCAGCTCCGACTTTCCATCCAAGTTCAAAATAATTTTCCTAGAAAGTCCTTATAAAGTTCTACTTTTCAGATTTTTTTCATATTTTCTAAACTTATGGTTCAAAAGTTAGAGGGGGGGGGGACACATTGTTTTTTACTTTTTGAGCGATTATTTCCGAAATTATTGACATTATCAAAAATGATTTTAGTAAACCCCTATTCATTTTTATAATACCTTTCCAACAATATATCACACGTTAGGGTTGAAAAAAAAATCACTTCCCACTTTACATATAGGGGGGCTACCCTAATTAAACATTTTTTTCCAATTTTTATTTTACCACTTTGTCGGCGTGATTGATGCACATATTGGTACTAAATTTCAGCTTTCTAGTGCTAACGGTCACAGAGATTAAGCGAAGACGGACAGACGGACAGACAGACATGGCGAAACTATAAGGGTTCCTAGTTGACTACGGAACCCTAAAAATGGGAGGTGGTGTTCTCATTGCTGTCTCTAAACGCTTTAAATCTTGCCGTTTGAGTGCGCAGGAGGCGGATTGTGAAGATTTATGGGTTAAAGTGGAAATATATGATAGCTTTAATAAAGACAGACACCTGTACATCTGTGGCGTATATATCCCTCCTCCAGTAAAAATGCATATACTTAAGCATTTTATTAGCAATGCCAATCGCATATTAGAAAACCACAGTGGAAACATTCTTATACTTGGTGACTTCAATTTGAGTAGCTTATGTTGGACTAAGACTGTTAGTCACACACTCAAACCTGCAACATCCAATAGTCTACTTAATAACATGCTCGTTGATTTCATGTCTCTTAATAATCTAGTTCAGCACAATTCCTATTTTAACAATAAAGACAAAATGTTGGATCTGATAATAAGTACACTGGATATCACCCGCCTCTACGTAAGTACCGACCCATTATCGGTGATTGACCCGTTGCATGCTTCTCACTCAAAATCTTAGGTGTGCCGGAAGCGATCCTGCCACACTCAGACTTCAGCTTTGACAGTTGGCTCTTTCTGGCAGACAGATCTCTGGCAAAGACTTTGGAGCCCTGGTTCCACTCGATCGCGTCTGTAATACGAGCAATATTAAAGTTGCATAAGTCTCGCCGCATGCATTTGGAGATCTGTCTGTTCAGTTGCCTGTATGCTGTCAAATCTGTTGACGATTGCAGCCTCATCTCCCGTCTAACAGCCATGAGATTAAGCGTGTGATCAGAGAGTTTTTATGTTCTTGTGCGCCGGGTCTTGCAGAACTTAGTTCCGACCGCATGGACAGTTTCCACGAGCTTGTCATTCATATCGTCCACTGCATTGCAATCTTCGAATTCTGTGTGGGACTTAAATGTGACAATTATCTCCTAACCAAGCACGAACCCAAATTTATGTTTTATAAAGCAGATTTTATTAAAATTGTAAATGAATTGAATAGTATATCATGGAAAGACGAATTGTATATAACGTAGATGACATGGTAGCACATTTCTATAAAGTACTTCAATCCATCATAGTTAAACATGTACCCAAGTCCAAACCTCATAATAATAAGAAATACCCCATATGGTTTTCAGACACGTTAATTAAGGTAATCAAGAAAAAATATAAATACAGATCTAAACACCGTAAATTTAATAACCCTCGGGATTTATTGACCTTTGAACTCCTTATAGATAGATGTACGAAATTACTTAGCCAGAATTATAGAACTTATTTGCTACGACTAGAGACGTCTTTGAAATCAAATCCTAAACTTCTATGGAGTTTCATTAAACACAAAAGAGGCAGTAGTAGTATCTACCCTGCCCAAATGTCTTCTGGAACTACTCTTGCCACTACTGGCCCGGATATCTGCGAACTTTTTGCTTCACAGTTCTCTTCAGTCTACAATATTGATGAACTATCCATTCCAGACGAGCACCATGCAGATAAATCCCCCGCTTCTAACTTTATTACCAATATTTCAGTGACTAAAGACTAAGTATTTAGGGTCTTAAAGAGACTTGACTCCACTAAAGGCGCTGGCTCAGATGGAATACCATCTATCTTTGCTGTAAGATGTGCTGGTGCTCTAGCTTTACCTCTGTCCTTGATATTTAATAAATCACTTTGTTCTGGAACTTTTCCCAGCGCTTGGAAAACTTCTCTTGTTATACCGAAACACAAAGGAGGTGATATAAACTCAGTGAAGAACTATAGGCCAATATCAATTATTACGGTGTTTGCTAAAGTCTTTGAAAAACTACTGTGCCCTACAATGTCTTGGCATCTAAGACACTTAACTGCACTGGAACAGCACGGTTTTATGAAAGCCCGCTCTACCACGACTAATCTGATATCCTTCATTGAAGGCCTGGCCGAAAGTGTTGATCATGCGCTGTCTTTCGATGTCATATACACTGACTTTAGTAAGGCTTTTGATAAAGTCAATCACGATACGTTATTGCACAAATTATCATGTGTCGGTATAAGCGGTAATCTCTTGCGCTGGTTCAGATCTTACCTAACGAATAGACTGTCTGTGGTGGTAGCAGGGGTATTCAAATCTGGCTTTTTTTACTGCCTTTTCCGGAGTTCCTCAAGGATCCCATCTGGGTCCCATGCTGTTCAACGTTTTTATTAATGATATTGGTAAGTGTTTCCAAAATTCTAAGTATCACATGTTCGCCGATGATTTGAGGTTTTTTAGATCAGTAAATTCATTAGAGGATGTATTGTTGCTTCAAAATGACTTGGAAAATCTAGTATTATGGTGCAAATCGAATGGTATGAGCTTGAATATTGACAAATCCCACGTGGTACGCCTCACTAGAAAAAAGCTCTCAGTGACTAGATATTATTGTATTGTTACGAGCTTGAGGTTCGTGACAATAAAAATTGCCGATAGAATTACCTAAATTAACACTTTAATTTTCTTTACACAAATTAAAACTTAAAACACTAATAATTAATCACACTGATTCACTTTATTCCGCTCCGAAGCTTCGCTTGTCTCGCCAAATTCAATACTTCCCCAATCGCGTATTGCAGCGCCTTTATATAGGGCTCTTCCATGAAAACATCCAGAATATTCCCGAACATTCGAGTAAATACGCGCGCCAACCGACCAAGCGCAGAAAGATAGAGTGTAGAGTTTCTAGAAAGTTTAGTTCTTCAATTTGATACTAGATGGCGCTGTCGGTTAAAAAAATAGTGATGTCATTTTCTGGAAAGCTCTCTCCTCGCTCTGTTACCCGACACTAGATGGCGTTAGTGCCATGAGATGAGATGTCAACTTAGCCCACAGAACACTAATACTCCTATCGGATAATTTATACGGCGGCGCCATATTATGAGAAATGAGAATTATATACTCATTTTTTTTTGGAGTTTATGGCCTGGTATCTAGACCTTTAGGCCAGATATACTCATTAAGGTCTTTTGGTGCTACCAGTAAAAAATATAATTTTCTACTAATTGAAAATCAAAACAAAAAGAAAAAATTTATTTTTCTTTTACTGTCAAGGATATGCTAATATAATAATGTAGAAAAATACGACAGGCATAGTTATCTTCCTATGGATTATTATTTCTGTATTCAAAATTTTTGAGTGTAATTTATCTTTAGCAAAATCTTACTAATTATGAAACAAGACATTTATCTGACAAATGGCAATAATAAAATTCAGCCCCCGCAGGTATTTCATTCTGTCCATACAGAGTTGACCAGGCCTGACTTAGCCGCGCAACGGTATTGACGATGTACCATTAAAAGAGGTTGATCATATTAGAGATTTGGGTGTAACTGTCGATACCAAATTGCGATTTAATTTACATATGGGGTTCGTCTTACGTACCCGTAAGGAGTTTAAAAATCCGAGCACAAAAATCGCAATCTATATGGCACTTGTGCGTAGTGGCTTAGAATACTGCAGCGTGGTGTGGAACCCGCACTACGACGTATACAAAAAGCGTATAGAAGGTGTACAACAAAGATTCCTCTGGCACTTGACTTACAGTTGTAAATTAGCAAAACTCTTGCTAATTTACAACTGTTAGCTACCTAGCTATAATGATACCTAGCTATAATGATCGTTTGAAATACTTTCATATGAAACATCTCGTCGAGCTCAGAGCGATGTCGGACATCTTATTCTTCTACAAAATGATAAATGGTTACATCGACGCTCCAGACGTCATATCTCATATTAATTTTGCTATTCCCAGGCCCATGGGATCGCCCAGGTATAAGAAATACGCTCCATTCGTCACAAAGTTAGCACGGTCGCATCTAGGCTATTCATCATCATTCTCTAAACCATTTCCCATTATCTGGGGTCGGCGCAGTAAACCTTCTTGTTCCATTCCTCTCTATCAGCCGTCATTTCCATACTTACTCCTTTCATTCTCATATCACTCTTCACACAATCGATCCATCTTTTATTCGGCCTTCCTCTGCCCGTGTGTCCCTCCACATTCATATTCAACACTCGTATTGTGACATGACTTTCATTCCTCCGCATCACATGCCCAAACCATGCCAATCTGCTTCCTCTCACCTTTTCTACCACTGGCGCTACTTTCAGGCTTCCTCTTATATACTCATTCCTTATCTTATCCATCCTTGTCACACCACACATCCATCGTAACATTCTCATTTCATTCGCATGCAGTCTATTTTCATCCTTCTTCTTGACGGCCCAGCATTCACTTCCATACATGACGACAGGTGGGATGATCGATTTGTAAATTTTCCCCTTCAGCCTTATTGGCATTCGGGGATCGCACGTTGTGGCTGTGACCTGTCGCCATTTCATCCACCCTGCGTTAATCCTATGCTGCACAGCTCTATCTATTCCGCCGTCGCCTTGAATGAGGGAACCGAGGTACTTGAAATCTGAGCAGGTAGGCAGTATAGCGCCATCCAACGACATGGGTACAGGACTGGAAAGACCGCCGAAATCACAGCACAGATATTCGGTTTTGGATCTGCTGATCTTCAAGCCAACACTTTCCAGCCTCTGTTGCCACCCCGTCAGTCTGCTCTGTACCTCGATGCCTTCTTCCCCGACAAGCACGATGTCATCGGCAAAGAGCATGCACCAGGGTGCCTCATCCTGCAGGTCCGACGTCAAAGCGTCCATAATCAGTAGGAAGAGGTAAGGGCTCAATGCCGACCCTTGGTGCAGCCCTACCGCCACATCGATACTGCCCGTAGTTCCCGCGGCAGATCGTACACATGTACGGGATGCTCTGTACATAGCACGGACCAACCTCACATACTTCCCAGGCATACCTTTCATCTTTAACGCCCACCACAAAACCTCACGGGGAACCCGATCGTACGCCTTTTCAAGGTCGACAAAAACCATGTGCAGATTTTTATGCACGCGCTTGTACTTTTCGCACAATTGGCGTAATGCGAAAATGGCATCTGTCGTACCTCGACCGGGCATGAATCCGAACTGGTTTTGTGTTATCTCACACTCTTCTCTCATTCTTCTCTCTATTATTCTTTCCCAGACTTTCATAGTATGTGACATGAGTTTTATTCCCCGGTAACTGCTGCAGTTTTGAACGTCTCCTTTGTTTTTAAAAATGGGGACCAGTATACTACTGCACCATTCCTCAGGTATTTGTTCTTCCTGCAACAATTTACCGAAAAATAAACTCAACCACTTCCATCCATCCGCACTGAGCAACTTCCACACTTCTACTGGTATTCCATCTGGGCCGACTGCCTTCCCATTCTTCATATTCCTAACAGCCATTTTTACTTCTTCCACACTAATTTCTCTCACTAAGCCCATATTCACTGGTGGGTTTTCAAGCATACCATTCCATTCATTCTCCTCATTCATCAATTTCTCAAAATACTCCTTCCATCGCTTCTTTATACTTTCATCGTCAGTCAAAATCCTTCCAGAATCATCTTTTATACATTTTACATGTGAAACATCTCTTCCATTCCTTTCTCTCGCTCTTGCAATTTGAAAAAGTCGTTTTTGACCTTCGGGGCTTTCAAGGGACCGATATAATTTATCTTGCGCCTCTGCCCTACAAATAGCAACTTCCTTCTTCGCTCTCTTCTTACATTCTTTATACGCCTCTCTCTTACTTTCTTTTATGGATTCATTCTGGTCTTCTACGCTCTGCCATTCTTTAAAGGCATTTTTCTTTTCTCTCAAAACTTCTCTAATACTTTCACTCCACCACCACCCATCCTTATCTATCATACGCTTCGCTTTTGTTTCTCCTAACACCTTCCTTGCCACACTTCGGATACAATCAGCCATTTCCTTCCAGCACTCATTCACACTCATTCCTTCCATATCACCCATCTCTATCGGTCGCATCTAGGCTATTATGCTCCCCTAAACAGATTAATGAGGATTTACAACGAGATACATAACAAAGATATTGGTAATACCGGGAGTGAACAAATTATATTCAAAGATGGTCCATGTATTTCGAAAAAACGTCGAAAGACACAAACTTTGGATATTTTCTCAGACCCCTTACGTCGCTTTAAAAAGGTAGTCTCTCAACTGATATACGATTTTTAAAATATTTATTGTGTTACTTTTTAATGTCTCTTTTTTTATTGCTGTATAAAATAATTTTAATCTTAATAATTGTATTTTAATTTTTTTTAATTAGTAATTCAAATTGAAATTATCATTGACATTGTTTTGATTCCTTTATTTATTCATAAACATTTTTTTCCTTATATAATAACATTTTAATTGTTTGACATTGAAATTTTGGTATAGTTTTATATTTCCGTAAGCAAAACGTAACATTTAAGAACTGTGTATTTGTAAATCTGATTGTACTGTTTTTATAGGGCTTAAATGTTCCCTTTAAGATAACTATTTATAAAGCAAAAAGCAATGTGAGTATGACGCTCAATATTCATGTAGTTTACACCTATAAAAGAGGTATCACTGAGCATTAAACTATTTATTGTCTACTCTTAGAAAGCTTGTAGTGTATATCTTGTTGGTGTGACAAATAAATAAATAATTAGATGTATTTACACTTTTCTTGATAGTTGAGAATTCATTATAAAGAGGTTATTCGCAAGATATGTTTGCAATGTAAAGGTATATTTTACATTGACTTATGGACAATTCAAAGGGATCACGAAAAATTTGTGAAATCAAGGAAGTCGTTATATTGAGGTATGTTAAGGTTGCACTGTATTTTATCATTTCAGATATTATGCACTACTTTCCTAGACCGGAATACCCTACAATGGAAAGGTTTCAGCTATGGATGAGCATAGCTGGAACATATTTAAAAGATAAGACCGATCGTGAAATATACAATAACCACCGCATTTGCGATCGGCACTTTGAGGATCGTTTTTTATATCCTCGTACCAAAAGGCTTGCAAAAACAGCTTACCCCAGTCTTAACCTTGGTAAGTCTTCATTCTTTTATTCTCACTTTTATGTTTATTAGCTATTATTTTAGCAGTGCACACCAGTGCACACTAAAGAAACTCACTTTCATGATGTAATATTACCAAAGATGGTCAAGCAATCTTTTAGTTTTACTTATTATAGATATGTCAGTGTACAGCTTGACTACAACAACTACAACAACCCCACCCGGTGGTAAGTGGTTATAAAACCCTAGATTGTAACTGGCTTAGCAAAAACAAAAGCTTATTCACTATTACCTTAAAGACAATTAAAAAAAAAATAATATTTTGAATTTTTAGGGTTCCGTAATACACAACAAGGAACCCTTATAGTATTGCCAAGTCTGTCCACCGCGGTTTTACTCAGACCCTAGGTGCTACAAATTTGTAATTTGGCTTAATTATAGATATTAATCACGCCTACGAAACTGTAAAATAAAATCTTAAAAACATTTTTATTTTATGTACCTCCTATACAGGTTGACGTTGACGTTTTTTTATTCATGTATTCCATCGTGTATGGTATCATTAGATAGATCTTTCAAAACATTGGGAATATGGAAGAACATCTTTATGATTCAGGGGTTTGTTTGTGAAATATTAAGCCTTAGTAGTATTTTTCATCAAAGTCATGTGTCCCCTCTACCAACTAAACTGCTGTTTTTCTAAATGTGGGAAGTATTAATTTTATTTTTTTAATTTTTATTTTATTTTATTTATTTATTTATTTATTATCTTACATATTACTTTCGCTTATTATATTTGGGTACATTTTTGGATATATATATATCAAGACATTCTCAGCATCAGTCTGGAGATAATAAATTGGCTGTGTTTCACCCCCTTGCCTTGGAAAGCACGTAAAGCTGTTAGTCCTGTGTTCTCTTTTTCCATTCATGAGGAAATACCGTCCCATTAGATTATGAGATGACCTATTGCTTGCACATATATTTGGGCACTATAAAATTTGGTCTCGAGGACATTAATATAATTATAATATATGGTATGTAGCAGTGTATAAAACAAGCCCAATAAAAAAAGTTATGTGTTACTCATATACTTTCACTACTATTACAGGTTTACATGCAGAAACAGAACTTGAACCCACGTCACATATACCAGATGTACTTTCTACACAAATTTCTGGTACAAGTTCACGTGTGAATCGCATTAGAGGTACCTATTTATTTATTTTTTAAGGAGTGGGGGGGAGGAAACAAATATGTGGCTCACCTGATAGTTAGTGACTACCGCCGCCCATGAAGGACCACAACACCAGGGGAATTACAGATGCATTGCCAGCCTTCAGAAAAGAAATTATTTGAAAGTCCCAGGTTGTATCGGTCTGGAAAACTTTCTGGTGGTAGTATAATATTAACAAATTCTTAATTATATATATTCTATTACTATACCAGTAAGTTTACTGGAATTTACTATAATAATAAGAAGTACGACATTAGGATGTCATATGCTGAGAATCTTTTCATAGACGAAACAAGTAAAAAGGCTATATATCTAAACCTGGCTCACAACGCACAAGGTAAATAGCATGTGGGATAGGCAGTTGACTGAAATTATTCCTGTAGTCAATTCTAGGAAATGATTTAGAATTTGTTACTCCTATACTCACCCATATCTTGAATAAATCCATCTCCTCTTCAAAATTTCCTGATGTTTGGAAAAGTGCACTTGTAACGCCTCTCCCTAAAAAAGCCCATGCTTTGCATTTTTCCGACTTTCGTCCTATCTCAATTCTCCCGTTTTTATCCAAACTCCTGGAGAAACTAGTTTTCTTTCAGTTAAATCTCTACCTAAATAGAAATTGTATCCTGGATCCTCTCCAATCTGGTTTCCGATCGGGTCATAGTACGACAACAGCGTTGGTTAAAGTTACCGATGACATTCGACGAGGTATGGATAACAAACAGCTCACTGTGTTGGTATTGCTTGATTTTAGCAATGCGTTTAACACTGTTGATTTTGACATCTTATTGAGTGTTTTACGTTCTATTAACATATCTCCTCCGGTGATTTCATAGTTTGTTTCTGATTTCTGTTTGTTGTTGATTTCATAGTAGTGCTGGTTTCATAGTTATCTTTATGGCCGACGGCAGCGTGTTCGCATCGAAGATGAGTTCTCATCTTGGTGCGAATTACGGGCTGGCGTGCCTCAAGGTGGTGTGCTGTCTCCTTTACTTTTTGCTATATTTATTAATTCTATCTCTCAAAATATTGCTTCTCTCTATCACATGTATGCAGACGATCTCCAAATCTACACTCAGTCAACTTTGTTAAATCTGCCTTCTGCTGTTGCCACCATCAACAATGACTTAGCGGCGATAAACCAGTGGAGTCAGCATTATGGTCTAAAAATTAATCCATTCAAGTCCCAGGCTATAGTTATTGGTGGTGGAGGGATGGTCTCCAGAGTTGACTGGAACAACCTACCCTCGGTGACATTAAATGACGTTGTCATACCCTACAGTAAATCTGTAAAAAATCTGGGGATATATCTAGATTCTACCTTGTCGTGGTCGCAGCAGTTAAAACAAGTGAGCAAAAAGGTGTTTGCTACTATGGATTCACTTCGTCGTTTACGTTCTTTTCTCCCCATTCCCACCAAGATTATGTTAGCACAATCCTTACTTCTCTCTATTCTCGATTATGCGGACGCAAGTTACCTCGATTTAACTGAAGACCAACTGAACAAACTTGAGCGAATTCAAAATATTGCAATTAGGTTCATATTTGGTTTGCGCAAATATGATCATGTATCCGAATATCGTTTACAGCTCAAGTGGTTACCCATTCGCTTTCGCCGGAATTTGCAAACTGTATCTCTTCTGTACTGTGTGTTGTTCAATCCTTTGACTCCAAGCTACTTGAAGGAAAACTTTAAGTTTCTTGGTCATGATCGACCTGATAGAGTTCTTCGGTCAGCCGGCGAACTAATTCTAGAACCATGTTCATTTCGAACAAAATTTATGAAATATTCTTTTACGAGCCAAGCCGTAAGGTTATGGAATGAACTTCCACTCCAAATTCAACGAGCACAAACTTTGGAAAGTTTCAAAAGTGACGTCAAGAAGCATTACCTAACACTATGTGGTTATTGATAACCAATTCTAGCAACAGATAGTTATTCTGTGTTTTTCTTTTTTGTTTTATATTTATTTATTTATTATCTATGTATACATATGGATGTGTATATATTTATATATATAAACCTATTTATTAATACGTATGTTTATTTTATTATTATTATTTTTATGTATTATTGTGGTATTTTAACAAAATATAGTTTAGTTTATTTAGATATTAGAATGTAAGTATAACATAAAACGCACCACCTCCTACTGTTCTTAATTCCAGTTTCTCCTTAGCCCAAAGGTTGTCTGGAAGAGATCGCTCTTTAGCGATAAGACCGCCTTATTGTACATACGTATATATTAAGTTTCCTCTGTAATGTATTTATTCGTTGTATATGTGTGGTGTACAATAAAGTATATACTACTACTACTACTACTAATCATGGTCGTACCTTGTGTTCGTTGCATCTGAAGTAACTATGACTCTGAGACAAACCGCTCCTGGCTCAAATGTAGAAAGTGGTTAAAACTCTTGCAGATGTATCCTCAAAATTTTGTTATCACTGGTCCACAAGCCATGCAGTAGGAATGCTACTTTTTCGCACTGTGCACATTGCAGCACCGAGCCAGCTCCAAAAGCATTCCACTGGCATATTGTAAATATACATTATATAATTATAAGGCAGAAGTTGCAATTAAAAATCTTCCATTAAAAAGAGATTCCAATACAATCTGAACTATGCTGTCATTATGTTTACTGATCTCCATATTCTTACCTGTTTGTCATACTTTTTCAGGTACATTGATTATAAGAATTACGAAAACGAAGAAAATACTACATAAAATACAGATTTAAAAAAAAAAACAAATAAAATATCAAAAAAAAATCAAATAAAAAAATGTCAAAGACGAAATTATTTCAAAGGTTTGAAAACATTATCAAAGCCTGCTCAGACATTGCTAAATATGCAATTAACTCAGTATAATAAAAGAGGCCGTGGAAGGCGTTTTAATATTGAAGAAAAATTATTGGCTTTGTCAATTTATAAAAGAAGTTCCAAAGGCTATAATTTTCTAAGAAAATTATTTACCTTGCCCTCAAAGAGGACATTGCAGGATGTACTTAAAAAATAACTTTGAAACCAGGTCTAAATCCAATAGTATTCCGCCAAATAAAAGACGCAGCACAAAAATTTAAAAAACTGTTTAAAATGATGACACACACTTCCATCTCTTTTTTAACTTCCTGAAATCTCATTGTAATAGGTAAAACTTTGTTTCACAGCATATTATATGTTCCGAATTATGTTTTAGACACTTTTTATAAAATCTTTGATTAAAGGAATTAAACAAAATCAAACAAAAGTGACTAACTTCAGTCAGTCAGTCATATCTGCAGTATCTTTGCTCTCATGGGTTTATTAATACGTTTCAGTTGTAAAAACTTATTTGCACAAAGTCTAATACCACCTAATATACGTTGGTTAAATTTCGTACTTTACTCTTAATTTTAGGTATTTCATCAGGTTACACAGGTATCTGTCAGCTTACTTATCCATCATTCAGTAGTTCATTTTCTCCTGCATCAATATCTAAGAGTAATTAATTTTAAATGCTCCCATTTAGCAGTCTACTATGTTATGCGTATAAATCTTAATTATTTTGAAATAAAATTTCCCCTTTCGATAAGTGTAGGATCAAATAAAGAGAATTATTTCTAATTTTAAATTTCAAAAGCATTGTTGCTGTTTTTGTCCTATTAACTTAATTATTGCTTACTTTGGTGTTAATTGTAAATTAATCATAAACACCATTTAATCATGTTTGTTATAAATCTTTTATTATATATATTTTTTTGATTACTGCCATCGTAGCATTTTTGCAAAAATCTATAACAAATTGATAGCATAATATGAGCTTTATCTCCTTTATCATCAAACCAAAACATGTTTATGGTTATATTTTTACCCGTAACATCCTCAGTCTTCAGAACCTATGACAGTTATTAACACTAGCATCTTATCAAACATTAAGAAGCACAAGCACTCTGCCATGCTCAAGCTTTTTTCGTTCATTTGCCTAAATATAATTAAGTTTATACCTGGTTTAATTAGTATTTATTTAAGGACATTTTTAATGTCCGTCTTGAGGACAAAGTGAACAATTTCCTTAAAAATATATATCTTGTAAGGCTTTTTTCTTTTTATTGAAATTGCTAAACAATTTGTCTTCAAAGTTTTATCATCTTCCACGACATTCATGTTATACTTGTACTAACTGCATATTCAGGAATACGAGGGTGTAGAATAAAACTTTGATTATCTTTGACTATCAAAATTCCCCAATTTATTAGATTGATTATAATTTCGCAAATAGTTTATAAAGTTGTATAATGTATGAGTATGTTATAATATATAAAATGCTCGTTTTGTAATAAAAAAATTATAATGATTACACGTGTAATAAAATGGTAAAGTGCGCATAAGAAAGTCACTTTTGTAAATTATTTGTATTTTTTAAAATTGTAGTTATTACACACATTTAAAAAGATTTGTTATGTTACTAAAATATGATAACGTTATCAAGTTCATGTTTTAAAGATTAATAATGCTGCTCCAAAATGTATCTTTTTTATTAAATTAATTAATTTTAAATACTAATTCATAAAATTATGGAAGAGGAGCAAACCTTTGGAGAGGATTCAATTACCAATGTGCTCTTAAATGGGAAGCAGTTGAGTCTTGTGGATGATACCACTGTTTTTCCTGGTGTTAATATTGGGGTCATGTGACTGATATTGAAGCCATATTTTGATAATAAAAGAGAGCCGTACGGTCAATTTTTATCTTAAATTTTAAGGAGCTTTTAAAAAATTTAAAGAAATAAACACATTTACTTTGGCATAGCAATATATTTATGAAAATGTAATATAATATGTACATACATAAAAACATAAATAGCTTTCATAAGAATAAAGAAAACACTAGGAACAAACATAAACTTGTAATACCAATTACTAGAATCCACTGAGTCAGTAGTGCTGTTATGGGGCAATGTATACGCTTTCACAACAAAATTTCAGAAAATGTTCAAAATTTGTCAATTAACAATTTGAAATGTTTTATTAAAGGAAAAATGTACAAAAAGTGTTATTATAATATCAAAGAATACATAAAATAACTCCTGGGAATGAGGTAATCGCAATCATGCTTGTATGTACTATTAAAATTTATTTAAAAAATCATATTGTAAAGTGAAATATGTTTAAAAAAAGTCACGCTGGGTTTCTTGTTGGTTCTTCCCAGGACAGTGGTATCAGTGGTAAATAAAACATGATTACCAATAAGTATTATGTAATAATCTATATTTAATTAAAAAATGTTCTATTCTCTGTAGTATAAGATATTTACTAACTAGTAGGGACATTGTATAAACAAATCAATTAATATTGTGCAAATACTGTTAAATTTAAAACATCTAATGTTATTCAATAACTAAGCAAAGAATTTTTAAACAATAAACGTTTTAAAATTAACCTGTTTTTAGGGTTCCGTAGTCAACTAGGAACCCTTATAGTTTCGCCATGTCTGTCTGTCCGTCTGTCCGTCCTCGCTTAATCTCTGTGACCGTTAACACTAGAAAGCTGAAATTTGGTACCAATATGTGTATCAATCACGCCGACAAAGTGGTAAAATAAAAATTGGAAAATTTTTTTTATTAGGGTAGCCCCCCCTATATGTAAAGTGGGAAGTGATTTTTTTTTAATTTCAACCCTTACGTGTGATATATAATTGGAAAGGTATTTAAAAATGAATAGGGGTTTACTAAAATCATTTTTTGCTAATGTCAATAATTTCAGAAATAATCGCTCCAAAAGTAAAAAACAATGTGTCCCCCCCCCTCTAACTTTTGAACCATAGGTTTAGAAAATATGAAAAAAATCTGAAAGGTAGAACTTTATAAGGACTTTCTAGGAAAATTATTTTGAACCTGGATGGAAACAGTTTTTGTACAAAAAAGACAAAAAGTTGTACAAAATAATTTCTAGACTAAGTTTGTAGTATAATCGTTTAAGCAGGCATTTTTTTTAACTTCGTTTACATATTTTATTATCCTGAACGTATCTTTTTTCAAACAAAAAAAGAATTATTAAAATCGGTTCTCGCAATCCAAAATTACCACCGAAAACTTCTGGCACGTCTATGTATTAATTAGTAACCCAATTCCCCGAGAGATGGCGCTGTAGATACTTATTACATTGGGTCGGGTATTATCGAATTGTTCGGTTGGTCTCTCCTTGGCATCGCCTGTCGCGGAGCGTGCAATGTTGCACGCTCCATGTTTGCGCACGTACCCACTACCGGGAGCAGTTGCAGGAGCGCGGAGCGCTGCTGGAGCGCGAACATAATGGATACCCACCTTTAAACTCATAAGTTGGAACACTTATTGTGACGGACGGGAAACTACGGAACCCTACACTGAGCGTGGCCCGACACGCTCTTGGCCGGTTTTTTATTTTTTGGTATAGGAACTTACAATTACCACAAGAAACACAAACAACTATTAATTACATTGCAGCACTTGTGCAATGTAATTAGTGGTTGTATATAATATAAAAATATTATAGTGCAAATAAAGGGCGAGCCCAAAGCACCAATATTTTAACGCCATCTATTAGGCAAAACCCGAACTTTAACTAAAATTAAATTTGAGTCGCACATCTATCTCTAGTATATATACAGTAATCTATGCACTAGAGCGACACCGTTACGACATCTGCAACTAAGTGTCGCGGCGGTGTACACACACAGACATTCCATGTATACACTGAGTAATGATTTGTTTATTCAATATATTTATTTGAGTAATGATTTATTTATTCAATACACACTGAATGTTTAGTGTCTGGTGTCATCGTGTATCCTTACCATTAGAGTACATGGCTATGTCCGATCAGCGCCAGACAAAAAAGCGACAAAACTAATACTCCAATTAGAAGCTCCCTAACTCACACGGCTTTAGAGGAACACGCCAATCAAAGTTGCAACGTCACTCGTCGCGTAAAGGGCAGCGAACGAAAAATAATGGAACCTACTATGGCGGAACTAGATCTTGATGACGTTCGGTCTATAGTCAGAGAAGAAATGAAATCGCTGCTGGACGTGTTCAAGAAAAGTATACTGGATGTTATTGATTGTACCGCGAAAACTAATGAAGTTCTGGCTTCAATCAATTTTCTTGAATACCAATACGAAAGTATTAAAAATGACCTGTCGGCTAAAAACGAAGTGATTAAGTCGCTACAATCTGATAATAAAATTTTACAGGCCACAGTAGGTGATCTAAAAGCTAGACTTACATTACTTGAAAATCAATCCAGAGCCAGAAACCTAGAAATTCAATGCATTCCTGAACATCGATCCGAAAATATTGTCTCGACAGTAAAACAACCGGCCGCAACCGTTAAATGTAACATATCTGACACTGATATACAGAGTTGCAGTCGAATAATGAAGTTTAACAAGAAGAACTCTCGACCATGCTCTGTAATAGTCAAATTCAGTAGCCAAAGGATCCGAGATACTTTTCTTGCAGCTACAATAGCTTTTAACAAGCAAGCAAAACGCAACGAGGACAAACTTAATACCAGCCACTTAGGAATTGGAGGAAAAAAATGTCCTATATACGTTGCCGAACACTTGCCACCGGCCACAAAGGCATTGCATGCAGAAGCACGAATCAAAGCCAAGGAACTCAAATACGAATTCGTCTGGATTAAGAACGGTCGAGTTTTTATGCGAAAAAGCAAATCATCGGACTATAAACTTATTGAAAATTCGGAATCTCTTTTAAATTTATCGTAGCTTACTGATAAATCTTTAACATGTATTGGTGTACTAATTTTATCATTAAATTCGATTCATTAAAATGTTATTATCAAAATTTCCGAGGACTTCACTCTAACTTAACGGATGTAAATAACCAAGTTCTTAACTCAAACTATGATATAATTATTTTAACTGAGACTTGGCTTAATGATAATGTGTACGATGCTGAGATCTTCGACGATAGATACCACATATATAGACACAATCGCGAAACATCTCATAAGAATCTCTCGCATAAGAAAATTGGTGGCGGAGTTTTGATAGCAGTAAAGAAGGACGGATTAAACTCGCGCAGACAAATTAGTTGGGAAAGTCTCGGTGAAGATTATGGGTCACAATTGAACTTAACACTAGTAATTTAACGGAATATTTACATGTGTGCGCAGTATATATCCCACCACCAGTTGATCGTTACACACTGGAAACGTTTATTAATAACACTACAGAAACCATAAATAACAATAATCTAGGCTCGGCTAACAACTCAATTTTGCTGCTTGGTGACTTCAATATGAGTTCTATCACGTAGGCACTTCAACCTGATATTAACAGTCAGTACGCATCCCCAAGTAATTAACTGTCTTCTTAAAAGTAGTTTAATAGATTTTTTCACTTCGCACGATCTGAATCAATATAACTCTAACAATAATGCAAGCGAAAAGATATTAGATCTAGTCTTGTCTAATGCAAACATCAATGTGGTCGAAAGTCAGTTTCATATACGCACTATTAGAATTTTTCTTTATAATCAACGTATCAACTGATTTCCCGCAACTAAGAATAAATGTTCCCACAACTTAAAAGATTAAATTCAAAAAAAAGTGCAGGTCCAGACGGTATTCCACCTATATTTATATACAGGTGTGCCAATTCTTTGGCTGCTCCGTTGACTATTATATTCAACACCTCTTTAAGCTCTGGCATTTTCTCCGAAAGGTGGAAGGAAGCGCGGATTGTACCAATTTTTAAAAGTGAAAATCCTAGAAGTGTTATAAATTATAGACCTACTTCCATATTATCTACTATGTCAAAGGTCTTTGAGAGCTTGGTCTATGAATCTGTTTTCAAAAATCTAGGACGACGTATTAGTTGGTAGCAAAATGTTTTTTGTCTGGTAGATCTACTGTCACAAATCTATTCTTATACGTCACCGATTTAATTGAGAACATTTATGACAAACTACAAATGGATGCTATAGACACAGAGTTCTCAAAGGCCTTTGACAAAGTAAATCACGCACTACTTGTCAATAAATTGAGAGCCTTTGGTATAAATGGAACATTATTGAACTGGTGTGCATCACACCTTCAAAGTAGACCTTCGACCGTGGTGATTGATGAGTACTCCTCGTAGCCTTATATTGCCTACTCCGGTGTACCGCAAGGCTCGAACTTAGGTCCAGTATTTTTTAACATCTTTATAAACGATATTGTTTCGATATTTCAACACTCAAATGTCTATCTATTTGCTGATGATCTCAAGATAGTTAAAACCATTAGAAACAACTCTGACGTCGAACTATTGCAAGATGACCTCAACCGCCTTAAACAATGGTGTAATAATAACCAAATGTTTATCAATGGCAAAAAATGTCGACTTATTAGGTTTACCAGAGAACAAAATTACGTACAAAGTCAATACTATATTTATACTGAAAAACTGTCTGCGGCTCGAGCGATAAGTGATTTAAGCGTTATACTAGACAGCGAATTAACAACCATATCGATAGCATAAACACCTCAGCTACGAAGTCACTGGGTTTTGTATTGAGGAATTCCAGAGAGTTCATGCAGCCCTCTACTACAATCAAACTTTTTAGTAGTCTGGTTAGAAGTTAACTAGAATACTGCAGTCAAATTTGGAATCGGCACTACAAAATCCATAGCATTAGAATTGAAAGAATAGAAAAACGACTGCTACGTTATCTTGCGTACCGTTCAAATAGCTATCAAACTAATGATTCCTTTGAGTATTAAACCAACTGGAGAGGCCATGCGCGTTAATTCCTAAACAAAAATTCTGTCAACATCAGGGGGGCGCAAGAAAAACACACAACTGTATACTTAACTACAAATGCAAAATTAGATCGCGTTACTACAAACGCACACTACAGCATTTGTGTTTGTGTTCATTGCATTTACGCATACCATCAAATTGTACACGTGTCAATACACTGTTGTCGCTGTCCAAATGCGTAAGCAACGTAGGGCGTGGACTATATCGATATTTTTTATCGATAGACAAATCACTATAGTCCGCATATGTTTTTATTTGATTATAAGTAACATATGGATAAATGATGCCAAGGTGTTATTTGAAAATCTGTTTTTAAAATATTTAAAATTATCTTCGGAAAAAAACTTTGAAATTATTGAAAGTAAGTTTATTATTTTTCTACAGGTTTATTTTACATTATGCAGGATAAATTTTAAAACATGCAATAAATCGAAATGGGTGGTTTAGCTAACTTATTTTAAAAATCAGATTTGTAAAAAGAAAAGTCGTATCAGTTTATCGTTTTAGATGGTGTTAACCAAGTTTTTGATTTTATTATAAGGCTTTAATCACAAAACCGCTATTTATGGTGATAAAATGAACTATCTGGAAAATATTTAATAAATTAGGAAAATAAAGTAGTTTTACAAAATATCATAGTTGAACAAAGTGAACTTTAAACAGACAGCTGCTTAAAAATAAGTTGCATCTACCTAGGGCTAAGTATACCGCAGAAAAATATTTTATATTTCTTTTTAACTATAATACTTTTTTAATTATATTATTTTAAATATTTTCTTTAATTTTACAATACTATTCACCGAAAGCTTAACGATATGTGCCAAATATCAAAAGCTTTGAAATTTGTCTGCCTTCATCACGTACTATAACAAAGAGGTATAGTACAATTGATGGCCGACTTGGCTACACAAAAAAAAGTTAACTATTCTAAAACCTAGTCTAGAGCGTAACCCTGACAAGAAATTGTATTGTATATTAGTGATAGATGAAATAAAAATAAAACAATTGATGGAAACCACCATCATCCTCATCATCATCACCATCACCAAAGTCACCATGCACGTTTTAAAAGACATTTTGGTTATGAAAATTATGGATTTGAGTTCATTTTTGATAATCCGGAGAACGCTACCGATGCTTTAGGATTTTTATTAATGGGCGTTAATACTTCTTGTAAAGTACCCATTAGGTACTTCTTAATAAAGGGTACAAGTGCTGACCTAAAAGCAGCCCAACTCTTCTGCCATGGCGAGGTTGATTTTTGTACCATCACATGTAACGCCTTTATTTCGATGCCAGTTTTGTGAACAAGAAAGCTTGTGTTACTATCCGCGCTTTTAATTCAGCGCTCGTACCCTTAATCAAAAAGTTGGCTATGGATAGAAATAGAAACTTTTTTATTCAATGTAGATTATAAAAATACTTATTGAAAGTCACTTTTTTAACCTCTGTCCTGGGAAGAACCAGCAAGAAACCCAGCGGGACTTTTTTTTTTTAATAATAGCTTACAATCATGTTTACAATCAACAACACAAGACAAATTAGAAATAGCTTGGTAGCGATCACCCTTCCCAGGGGTTATTATCATCTATAAATTCCTTAATATTATAATAACCCTTTTTATACAAACTTAGTTTAATAACATTTTTGAACTTTGTGTATGACAAATTTTGTATATTTTCTGGGATTTTGTTGTAAAAGCGTATACATCGCCCCAAAGGACTTTATGCTTAATTGAAAAAACAGATATAAAGATAACTACTTTAGCTTAACATCACTTTGTGTTTCAATCAATGGAGCATATTAATCACATTTTTAACGTTTAAATACAAGAATAATATACTTAATATAATACTAAATCAAACCGAATCATTTCACTATTAAATCAATGGCACATATTTATCACATTTATTTATGAGGACTATAAACTTAATTAAATTAAATACTAAATCAATGGCAAATATTTATTAAATTTTCCTATGAGGATCTCGGAATATTAAAGGTTTTTGCTGCCTCGTAGCTATTTAACGTTTTGTTTTTAACTAACTCGAGTGCTCGAGAAGCTTTTCTTTTGAATAGCTCTTTTCTTTTTTCTTAATATAATTTCGGACCATCTAAAACAAGTGAAATAAATGAGAACAAACTTTTAAACAAAAAAATGATAGTTAAATTCAAATATCTCGAAAAAAAAAACATAAAAATAAAAGAGAACACTATGTTCTTACTGTAAACATACATAAAATAAATAAAACGATAGAGTATATTACGGTGGGGGCAGTGCCATGCATTACCCTTTATTTAAGCAATTTACTCAGGTCCCGAATGCATTCATATCGTGCTGTAACTGTATTGATTTACTATCAGCATTCGACATCACTAGCATTTTTATTTTTATACAAACGCAAAGGGGCTATTGTAACTAAAATAACTAGACACACTTGCCCCACAACGCGGTAAATTGAGGCTAATGTAACTATTACATTATCTTACGATTTAAAGGATCTAACGTTATAAAAATAAGTTTATAGAGTACTTACCGTTAGTTTTTCTATGTGGTTGTATAAACCCTTGCTTAAAATGCACGATAAGTATTTTTTTTTTGTTGAAAGTTGATGAGACGCTCTCCTTTGCAGTTTGTAGTGGCCTTTGTAGTTAGAATATTTTTCTGTTCTATAGAAACTGGCATTGCATATTTAGTTCCACAACTCTCCAAAGGACGGCGCTGGAGTAAGTTTACGTTCGGAAGTGCGTTGTTTTAGTTAATTAAATCAAATTAAATGATCGTATCACATTGACTAAATCGACGTGTTTATATGTGAATTTAGTTGATCAACCGTAGGTTGATTATTTATTTAGAGAAAAACAAACTATTAACTGATTATCAGTATGGGTTTCGCAAAGGAAGGTCAACGGATGACGCCTTATTGAAGTTGACATCTTTAATTCACTATTATGTTGATAGAGGAGAGAAGGTCATTGGTGTTTTTCTTGACCTAAAGAAAGCTTTTGACACAGTATCAATTCCGATACTATTGTCTAAACTAGAGGGCTTGGGCATCCGCGGTCATGTACACCAATGGTTCCATAGTTACTTGGCAGGCAGACAACAATACGTTAGAGTAAACAAAGACCTAAGTGACGCCTCAACTTGTGAATTCGGTATTCCACAGGGCAGTACATTAGGCCCGACTCTCTTCTTGGCGTATATTAATAGTCTTCCAAACGCATTAACATCTAATACGGAGGTGCTAATATTTGCTGATGACACGGTCTTACTATTTCATGGGCAGAGTTGGAAACAAGTACAAACTTTTGCAGAAACCTGTTTTAAGAATGTCTCAGCTTGGTTAGAGAATAACTTACTCACACTAAATATTTCAAAGACCAAATACCTCTGCTTCTCGAGGTCTGCAACTTCAGGTCCAGCTCAAGACTTTAAAATCACACTACATTCTTTACCATGTAATGGAAAGCTTACTAGCCAATGCAATTGCAGCACATTAACTAGAGCCAGATGTATTAGATACCTAGGTATTCAAGTAGATGATAATTTGAGCTGGAAAGAACAAATCATTAGCATCTGCTTTCGGGTTAGAAGACTTATATATGTATTTAGACAACTAAGAATAGTCGCTAGTAAAAAAATTCTTATTCAGATTTATAAAGCGCTCTGCCAAAGTATCATTAATTATTGTGTGACGACGTGGGGTAGCGCACCAAAAACAACAATGATTCAACTTGAACGTGCGCAAAGAGCAATTTTAAAAGTACTAATGCACCTACCGTACCGGCATCCTACTAATAAAGTCTACAACGAGACTCAGGTACTCTCAGTTCGCAAGTTGTTTATAATTCAAGCTCTCCTGAGATACCACCGTGTAACTGCCTACTCACTACCACGAACCAGTAAAAGAAGATTTCGGTGCCCTATACCCACTACCAAAACCACCTTTATGCAAAGACACTACAATTTCATTGCACCATACATATATAATAAAATTCCCACCGAAAATATTGTTAGCCTTATAACTCTAAGCACCAATAGATTTAAAAAATATGTACTGAAATGGTTGCAAAATCTTGACTATGTGCAAACTGAAAATCTTCTTACAATACCTAAATAAAATACAATCATTAAAACACGCACAGACACAATCACAATCACGCACACATACACACACACACACACACGCGCGCGTGGGCACGCGCGCGGGCGCGCCACACTACCGCACATACGCACAACAACAATAAACAACACATTAAACAGTATGTAACAGTAACGGCTATAAACTAACATTAATTAAAGAATAATAAATTGTCTTATGTACTTGCCGAATATAGACCTAGAACTAAGAATTAGGGAAGGCACTGTTTCCTGAGATACAGGTGATAACCTAGTTCAGGAGACAGAGCTCCTTTGTATTTAGACATATTTGGTTGCTAATAAACGTTATTTATTATTATTATTAAGATATTTTCACCAGAAAATGAGTTAAACAACTAATTTTATTAAGATTTAGCTGCTTTAAGTCTAGTTAATTCGTTTAATTGGAAGATGGAATATCTACCCTCTACCACCATTTTGTTTGTTTTTGAATTTGACATTGGCGTTTTGTTTTTCTGACGTAACGATTGTGCTTTGAATGTTTTGAATTTTTGATATTTTTCCTATATTTTCTTACGCCTTGGCTATTCTTGGACTTCGATTATCTTTGATTATATTGGCCCATGCACGTGAAAGGGACTTCTATTATCTTTCCTTCGGACATAGTTCGTATAGTTTAGTGATGGCCGCGGATAAAATTTGCTGTGTTTCAGGATGTACTAAGAGCTGTGAGTAAATCTAATTATTTACAGATTTTACCAGTCAATATATTATTTCTTCTTTCTATTTTATATATAAATCAGTGTCACCTTGGGCAACAATGTGATACCTAGCGAAGACGCAGGTAGCCCAAGAGTTCTGCATCACTTTTCCACCCTTAGAACCAATACCTTGCTATGTATACTTATAACACTACTACTTATACTACTGTCATTACACTTTTCAAAAACGCTTCTAAAATATTAATTTTTTTTTGTAGGTGAAGATGGCTTTATACTTCACAAATTTCCAAATTCTACAAAAGATCCAACACGCTTTTATACACGGGTTAAGCAGTTGGTGGAAACTTTCTGTGCTTAGATGATATGTATGTGTTTAAGTACTGAAGAATTTGTCATATACCTTTTGAATCCAAGTACTGGACTGGAGTAAAATGTTAAGTAATATTGCAATACCAGCATTGCATATGAAAGGTTAGTAAACTTTTGCATTAACATTGTAATGATCTATTCTTAATATTATGAATGTTAGTTAATATGGAAGTTTATTCCTCAAAAATTAATTAATTTTACTATCAAACATGAATAATTGAATGTATAAATTTTGAATCATTGTTAAACTATGTTCTGCAATACTAATTTTCAACTTCCATGTTGACAAAATATTATATATGACATGCAAAGCAATTTTATGGAAAGTTTGTTATTTCTTATTAACAGTTTGATTCAAATGATAATAAAAAGCTTATAAATTAAGGCTTGTTTAAAGCTCATATGAATATCAAAATCTACACCAGTTTATAAATATTAAACTTGCTCAGAGTACAACTGGGACAACATGAGTTTATGTTGTAATAACAAATATATAGTGAGTTTTCCAGAACTAATGAGAATATATATTGCACCAACATACTATATTGTAGAATATGTTTAATGTTTAATTATTTTTAAACATATTCTCCTTTAGTATCTATTTAAAGTTATGATGATCTTCAATTTGATATCCCGTTCTTTCACTTCATTCAATCTTAGAATATCATATTTAATAATAATAATAATAATAATAGTAATATATAAAGGCGTAGGGAAGTGACAACCCCATCGCCCGCTGACGAAACAGTTAAGTGACAAAACTGCTACGTCGGTGCAGTCAGTCAGCGCCTTGCCAAGAGGTGTGAGCGCCGTGCCTCGGCAGTACTCAGGGTGCAAAGGCCCGTTTGTGCTTACGGCCGTACAATGATACAATGAAACGGTGCCGGGCCTGGGCGTCTCCCGTTAATTGACGCCCAACGGCTTGATGTCGGCAGGGTCCTCTCGGACTCGGCAAGCGGCATCCGCCGCTGGTGGAGTGCGCCGCATGCGTTGGACAAGGGATATGAACGCAAACGCATTGCGGGCGTACTATAGGGCGAAAGGGGAAGAAACTGCGGGGATAGCGTATCGGGCTCGGATGCACTGCTTTTTTGCTGAGCTGGAGCCGTCTATTCCCGTTACGGAACAAAACCTGGCAGACCGAGTTCGGTACATCATGCGCTCGAAAATATTTGATGATGCCGAGCTCGAACGACTACGACGTTAGGCTATTCCCTCATCGAATGAATTGGCTACGGCTGGGGATGCGGCTCCTCAGGCGACAGACCAGCTGCCACGCGTAGAAGCCGCCATGGATCTTCCAGTTGTGGTTGATTCAGACGATGATGAAATGGTCTCCCACGAACTAGAGCAAATGAGGAGTATATTGGAAGAGGCGATTTTGGAAACGCGCAGCATGCCTCTCGAAAATCGACCGCGACTTCCCCGCATACCCCTAAGCAAGCGAAATCGGGCTGTCGTGAGGGCTCTTAACCCAATGCTGGTAACCTATTTGGAAGCCAGCCGGGACCTTTGCGAGACGGACTCAGTTCTTTTTGGCGCCGCAGTGGCAGCTTGCCGTATTATTGGCGCCAAACTTCCCATGGCTGGACGCGCTACTAAACAAAGTAGCGCCATCCCAGCCTGGAGAAAAAGAATTGAGGACCGTATCGCAAAGGCAAGGGCCCTTATCGGCAGACTGATAAGCTTCAGGTCGGGTAATAATAGACCGAGGGTTGTGCGCACCGTTAGAATGGCGTTTGCTGGGACAAATATCAGTTTGTCCCAGCCGGACATCACGCAGAAACTAACGGAGCGCATAGACGACCTGAAGCAAAAGATTGCTGCTTGGGGGAAGCGGATTCGCCGATTTACCGAGAGGTCAAGGCGGTTCAACCAGAATCGTCTCTTCCAGAGTGATCAGAAGAGGCTCTACAAATCATTGGAGCGACCAGAGGTATGTGGAGCGGGCCCAGGACCGGATCAGGCTAACACTGTCGCATTTTGGCGTGGCCTGTGGTCAGAGCCCGTAAACCACAGCGAGGGCCCTTGGACGGAAGTTGTGGCGAGTCAGTGTGCGAGTATTACGCCCATGGACCCCGTCATCATAACGCCGGATGACGTAGCTGAGGCGGTCCGTAGAGCCCCGAACTGGAAAAGCCCGGGACTCGACGGACTGCATCACTACTGGCTGAAGGGGTTCATAGTGTGTCATGCTGTGCTCGCCCGTCAGTTTCAAGAGGCTCTCAACCAGAAGTCGCTCCCTAGCCTCTTCACTACTGGGATCACTCATTTGGTTCCTAAAGACCAGGTTACCACAGACCCGAGCAAATACCGCCCCATTACGTGTCTACCCACCATATATAAGACACTGACATCCATTTTGAGCGCGAGAATCACTCGTCACCTGGAGCTAAATCAGGTGATGTCACGCGCTCAAAATGGATGTCGGGGCGGTGGTCGTGGAACTAAGGAACCACTCCTCATTGACGCGGTCATTGGCAAAGTGGTGAAACGCAACCGTCGGAATTTCTCCGCCGCCTGGATAGACTACAGAAAGGCATTCGACTCGGTGCCCCATACATGGCTAAAGAGAGTCCTCGAGCTGTACAAGATAGACTGTACAGTGAGAGACTTCCTCGAGCAGTGTATGGGGCAGTGGAGTACGATCCTTTGTCATCTGGGTGAGCGGATGATGGCTGCGGAGAACCACATAAGGATAAGAAGGGGTATCTTCCAGGGCGATTGTCTGAGTCCAATCTGGTTCTGCCTCTCCCTGAACCCTCTCAGTACTTTACTGGAGGGCTCCGGGAGGGGATTTCAGCTTCGGAAAGGAGGTACAAAAGTGACCCACCTTTTCTATATGGACGACCTCAAGTTATTCGCCTCCAGTCGTTCCCATCTTATGGAATTGCTAAACATCACTTGTGAATTTAGCAATTCTATTGGAATGGAGCTGGGAACGGATAAGTGTGCGGTCCTCCATGTTGAAAGGGGAAGGGTTGCTAACTCTGAGGGCATAGACTTATCTATGCCCTTCAACTTAAGGACCCTTTCCGAGGCTGAAACATACCGATACCTGGGTATGTCACAGAACATCGGTATCGATGAGGCTGGTATGAAACAGTCAGTTTGCGACGTGTTTTATGCACGCTTGACCAAAGTGCTTAACAGCCTTTTGTCCGGTGTGAATAAGACACACGCATATAACGGCTGGGTCATGCCTGTCCTCATGTATACCTTTGGCATACTCAGGTGGACTCAGACTGAACTTAACGCCCTGGATAGAAAAGTCCGCACTACCATGACGTCCCACAGGATGCATCATCCGAGATCGTCGGTAATGAGGCTGTACTTGCCGCGAAAGCATGGTGGGCGTGGCTTCTTGAGCGCGCTCACCATGCATAATCGCGAAGTGTGCAGCCTCCGTAATTACTTCCTGGCGAGATCGGATGATCCATTCTATAAGGACGTCATTTCTTGTGATAAAGGACTTACCCCTCTATCCTTAGCCAACGAGCAATGGCAAGACCCGGCAGTGCAGACAATTTCCGACCGGGAGACCGTGTGGAAGGAGAAGGAGCTCCACGGGAGGTTCTACAAGGCTCTACATGAGCCTTTCGTAGACACAGTAGCCTCCCTCCACTGGCTACGCTTTGGTGATCTCTTCGGGGAAACCGAGGGTTTTGTCTGTGCAATACAGGATCAAGTTATTAAGACCAACAACTATCGGAGATACATCCTAAAGGATGGCACCGTGGACATCTGTCGAGCTTGTCGCCATCCCGGTGAGTCACTTAGGCATGTTATCTCCGGTTGTTCGGCGCTTTCTAACTCTGAGTACTTGCACAGGCACAACCTAGTAGCCAGAATTCTTCACCAGGAGCTCGCTCTGAAATACGGTCTCGTTGATCGGAAATTGCCGTATTACAAGTACTTGCCGGAAGCCGTGCTCGAAAATGATCGCGCCAGGCTCTATTGGGACCGAGCCATCATCACAGACAGGACTATTCTTGCGAATAAGCCTGATATTGTGCTGATGGACCGGGCACAGTCAAGGATATTTTTGGTCGACATTACCATTCCGTATGACGAGAACCTCGTGAAAGCCGAAACAGACAAGCAAACAAAATATCTGGACCTGGCTCACGAGGTGACCGACATGTGGGGTGGTCTGCCGACTGAAATTATTCCTGTAGTCGTCTCTGCAAACGGGCTAATCCCAGTCAGCCTCTCGGGTCATCTGAGGCGACTGGGACTACGTGGCGGACCGCTCCGGGCTCAAATGCAGAAGGCGGTGCTCATCGATACCGCCCGCATCGTCCGCCGGTTTCTTTCCCTTTTCCCCTAACCCTCGGCCGTTTGGTCTCCCCTGCCGAGGGCCTCCATCTGGTTGGGCTTTTATTTATTTATGTATTTTTATATTTATTTTATGTTATTGATATTTATGTATATTTATCTTTTCATTTTCATTTATAATTATATATTTATAGAACCCAACCAGATGAGAAAACTATATAGATAAAAAAATAGTAATATTATAGTAATAATATTCCACAACTATCACACAACGCCATCTAGTCCCAAGCTAAGCAGAGCTTGTGTTATGGGTACTAGACAACTGATAAACATACTTATATATTTCTAAATACATAAATATTATAGATAAATTACACCCAGACACAGAACAAATGATCATGCTCATCACACTAACATTTCTCCTGGGTGGGAATCGAACCCACGACCTCTGGCATAGCAGTCAGGGTCACTAACCACTAGACCAACAGGCCTGTCAACTTCTAATTTAAAGTTTAGATGCCCAAATTTGTGCAGTATTCATTTGCTTAAGAAAAAAAAAGTTAGTATTTCATTTGGTCTTATTACCAAACTTAATTAATCACAAGAGAAGTTACTTGATTTGCCTCAGTTTTTGTAAAATTCGACATTGCTGTAAGATCCATAATTTACATTATGGTATGCATATTTTTCACAGGTGTTCTATTGTACAACTACTACTAATAATAAACTTCTATTTTAATAAAATGGAATGTGTAACTTTTAGCTTCATTTTTATTTGTTTTATTTTGTTATGCTACTTGTAATATTTGTTGTTTGATATTGTCTGTTGGAAGATGTTGGTAGTCCTTCAGTCTTAGTCGTTCAAATTCTACATGGCTAATATGTGTATGCTGTAATTTTTTGCTGATTGGTAGTAGAAGAATTAATCTTTGCAATTAATAAACCCAAGCAGGTTAGAATTTTTATTAGAGCCGTCAGTTCACATTTCTCTTTGTACTATTGTTAAGTTGTATATATTAAGATGTATATGTTGTATATATTGATTTTACAGGTGCTGTTACTAAGATATCAGCCTTAGCTGAAGTTACAAATAAAAATAATAGTCTTAAAACACGTTATACACAAGAAATTGCTTCAACATCAAGTTATGTGCAAGAGACAACTACTGCTCAAACAGCCAGTAAGTTAAAATTCATTTTATTGTATAAATTAAATTGAGGATAATATATTGTAAATTAATTTTATTTAAAAAAAGTCCCACTGGGTTTTGTGCTGGTTCTGGTAAAGGTTTAATATCAAGTTGCTTTAATAGGGGGTTGTGGGGCGGGGGGAAGGAGGGTGGAGAGGGATAGATTCGCCCCCCATCTGTCGCCCCCACCAGGAGATGCATGGTATTTTTATATTAAACGTTAATGATCAAAATTTTATAAAATAATTTATAAGCAAAATCACCTTAATAGGTAGACAGGGAGGGGGCGTGACCCCTCTTCTTCGAAGCAATACCAAAGTTTAGTTGATAGAGCCACCGTTATTTCTGGGTGGTTTATGGAAAAATAACCACAAATCTTTCTAACCAAACCTATCTGAGTTGGTGTGCCCCAAGTCCCGAGCTTGCTTGCTCGCTCTTGTACCAAATAGAACATCAAAATGTTAACTTTAATAATTACTTTAATAAGTAAACATATTTTATCACTCTTGCCATTATATTTCATCATGTTTCGCCTGCACAAGTACTCCACTATTGCATTACTAAAATATATAATATCTTGAAAACTGTTAAGTTTCGTGTAAGGTGTTTCATAGTCGAAAAAGTCGGTAATGACGCAAACTACAACCCCCTAAATGATCTAAGTCGACTTACCCTGTAACCCTATCATATTTTATATTTCAATATTTATCTACTATGTTCCAAATTATGATTCAAAATGCAATCAACTTGCTGCAATAAAATTTATTTTTACTAAATTATAGTACAAATTTTCTAGGTCTATATAAATATAATGTTTTGTCATTTTAATTTCAGGCTTGAAGGTGACTAAGCCCAAAGGACTCAAATTAGTACAAGAATTAAAATGTAAAAAAAGAAACTTAAAAGCTTGAATATAGCAAATGAGAAATAAGAAAGTATGAAGAAAGAACAAAAAGACTGAAGAAGAAAATGAATCTATTAGAAAATACTACTTTCTTGAAAGCATTTAAAAGTTTTACCTCAATGGCAACAGTTTTTACGATGCTACAATTTCGAGAATGTGGTAAACACAAAAGGGACAGACAATTCACACTGATGAAAAAGTGATGGCATTACATTTTTTTAACATGGGTCAAAAGCCTACAGGATGCTGCAAAAGATATTTGTTCTGCCATCACCTTTCACCTTAAGCAGGATGGTATCTAAGGCCAATATTACGCCTGGTATAAATGAAAATATATTTTACCAGCTTAAGAAGCAAGCATCTATCTTAAATGAAAGCCAATCATAAATTGTGTACACTGGTTTTTGATGAAATGGCCTTAACACCACATATTGGTTATGACAGGAAAAATGACAGGATTACTGGTTTAGTTGACAATGGTCAGGGCCTTTGTAGTTAGAACATTTTTCTGTTCTATAGAAACTGGCATTGCATATTTAGTTCCTCAACTCTCCAAAGGACAGCGCTGGAGTAAGTTTACGTTCGGAAGTGCGTTGTTTTAGTTAATTAAATCAAATTAAATGATCGTATCACATTGACTAAATCGACGTGTTAATAATGTGAATTTAGATATTTTCACCCGAAAATGAGTTAAACAACTAATTTTATTAAGATTTAGCTGCTTTAAGCCTAGTTTATTCGTTTAATTGGGAGATGGCATATTGGTGTTTTAATTTCTAAACGTGAACATCCTCTACCACCATTTTGTTTGTTTTTGAATTTGACATTGGCGTTTTGTTTTTCTGACGTAACGATTGTGCTTTGAATGTTTTGATTTTTTTATATTTTTCCTATATTTTCTTACGACTTGGCTATTCTTGGACTTTGATTATCTTTGCTTAATATAGTGGCCCATGCACGTGAAAGGGACTTCGATTATCTTTCCTTCGGACATAGTTCGTATAGTTTAGTGATGGCCGCGGATAAAATTTGCTGTGTTTCAGGATGTACTAAGAGCTGTGAGTAAATTTAATTATTTACAGGTTTTACCAGTCAATATATTATTTCTTCTTTCTATTTTATATATAAGTCAGTGTCACCTTGGGCAACAATGTGATACCTAGCACAGACGCAGGTAGCCCAAGAGTTCTGCTTCACTTTTCCACCCTTAGAGTCAATACCTTGCTATGTATACTTATAACACTACTACTTATACTACTGTCATTACACTTTTCAAAAACGCTTCTAAAATATTAATTTTTTTTGTAGGTTTAGATGGCTTTATACTTCACAAATTTCCAAATTCTACAAAAGACCCAACACTCTTTTGTACACGGGTTCAAGCAGTTGGTGGAAACTTTCTGTGCTTAGATGATATGTATGTGTTTAAGTACCGAAGAATTTGTCATACACCTTTTGAATCCAAGTACTGGACCGGAGTAAAATGTTAAGTAATATTGCAATACCAGCATTGCATATGAAAGGTTAGTAAAAATTTGCATTAACATTGTAATGATCTATTCTTAATATTATGAATGTTAAAGTTAATATGGAAGTTTGTTCCTCAAATAATTAATTTTACTATCAAACATGAATAATTGAATGTATAAATTTTGAATCATTGTTAAACTATTTTCTGCAATACTAATTTTCAACTTCCAAATATTATGTATGACATGCAAAGCAATTTTATGGAAAGTTTGTTATTTCTTATTAACAGTTTGATTCAAATGATAATAAAAAGCTTATAAATTAAGGCTTTTTCAAAGCTCATAGAATATCAAAATCTACACCAGTTTATAAATATTAAACATGCTCAGAGTACAACTGGAAAGAAACATGAGTTTATGTTGTAATAACAAATATATAGTGATCTAAAGATCTTTTCCAGTACTAATGAGAATATATCGTCGCTTTGGTAGTGAAGAGAGTCAACCCACACATAACAAGTTCCGAAATAATGAATAATTAAGTGGCGAGGTTAAACAAAAAATATTTATTAGTCTGTACCTTCTAAACCGCAAGTTAGTTTTTAATAAAAATGGCATCGGTTTAGCTAAACATGGTTCTTGTGTTTTTGGTATATTAATAGTTTTTGTTTTTTAACTAGTTTTTCTGTTAATCGCTATTATGTACTTGGCTCTTTTCACCATTTAGATATTTTGAAAATGATTTACTAATAAATAGGGAGGTGAAAAGCTGTAAGTGTCATAGATCTACTAATTTATTCAAATACTTGTTAGCAGCAGGGTTGGTTGGTAGTTGGTAGACAAAAAAAAGAATAATAGGGTTATTTTAAATATTGTTATAGTAGAAATAATAAAATTAGTAATTATTTCTTAAAAATCTTCATTAAAAAAATCAATAATCTTCTATAATATCAACATCCTGACTTGAAGCAATAAGATTCATTCAACATCATTCATAAGAGGTAGGAATTGTACCTTTTTTACAGAGATATTGTAAGTCTTCTATTATATCTATTTTTAAGCTAAACTTATAAAGATTAGCTACTTCAGTGGCAAGTATTTCTTCATCATTTCGAGTTGATCTGAGGCGAATACATAGTCGTTCAAGTTCAATTTGGTTTAACTTAGTTTTTTAATAAATATGCATGGGCTTTTCACGTCTATATTGCAGCCATTTAACAAGAAGCCATTCCATGATGCCACTCTTTCCTTTATTTTTATTTGTAATTAATTTTTGGCTGTACAACTTAAAATCAAGAAATTGGCTAAAATCCATCTCCTTTACGATATATGATGGTCGAGTGGTCTTCGCTGTTTTTGCTACAGTATACCATCCATCTAGGACAAAAATATCAATCTTTCTACCCCATTATTCAATGGCAGAGTGAACACTTACATTCCATTTCGGAATATCCAGACTCCATGTACATTTGGTTGATAATCTTCAGATTTGGAAATGAAGAGAGTGCACTAATGAACATAGCAGAAATGATATGGTTTCTGTTTTGTACTGAAGCAGTATCAGAGTAAAATGTTACTCCTGTCACCTCTAGTGGTAGTTCAGAAAGGAGTTTCCAAATACATGTGGCTCAGATGCTCAGTGGCTCTCAGATGCTCCTTTTGTACAATTGGTTTCATGCTACATGTAGTTAATTGCGGTGCCTTAAGCAAGGTCATAATTGGTAAAGTTATGTTTTTAATTTTCTCTTATAATACAATTGACTAATCTCTAACTGTAGGGTAAGTAAGTTTTTTTTAAATCCATAAGGTAAGCACAAAACATTGGAGCGGTCTTACCTCTTGCCTTGTCTTCTCTTTTCTGTTCTCTAGCTTCTGTTTTTCTTATTAAATGCAAGTCGTAATTACTTCGTTCTTGGAGTTTCTCTTCTGGTGATTTGTTTTTAAATTGAGCGCAATAATTACAATGGTCTTTTTATGGCCTATGGAAGCCATAATTGAACTCAGTAGTAAAAAGACACTAATAAGATGATACAGGTAATGGTCCGTTCTCTTCACAATATTTGATGTAGTCTTGATACAAGCGATTTTCAGTCAGGCCAGATGGCAGATATTTCCACTTAGATGAACTTCGGCAGTAGTGAGAGTCTACTACAGGTTAGGACTTGATGTGATCACGAACAATATTCTTTTGTTCTTCAGAAATTTTATTTGATGCAGGGTTTAATCAAAAATTTCAAAGTGTAAACATGAGTATAATTTCTCTTATCAGGAACATCAGCTGCCACTGAACTAGAGAACTAGAGCCTTTCGACTTGTAACTTCTTTTTGGTAGCTCTTTACTGACTGAGCGGTTTATAAAAGCCCATTTGGCTCTATCAAGATGATAGAGCCAAATGGGCTTTAAAGTCAAAAACTCTAAAAAAATGTTCTGTCTATCATTCAAAGTAAATGTATCATTGCATTTGTAATGACACCTACAGGGTAATTCCTTAACAGCTTTTTCTCTCACCTTTTTACCTGACTGAGAAACATGTTCTTTACTTTCAAGTCTCAGTTTTTTATTTTTATTTCGTGGCTCTGCTACGGGGTTATCATATGGGGAAATAGCACAGACGTTTCTAATTTTTTAACCCTACAAAAAAACTAATAGGAATAATATTTAACATACAAAATACTGATAGCTGCAAACCATACTTCATCAAACATAAAATACTTACCGTACCGTGCATTTATATCTTGGAAATCTGCAAATTCATTAAAAAGTACCCAGAATTTTATATCAAACGAGGAGAAAGTAATACCAGATACCAATTACGCCATAACGAAAAACTGACTATACCCATATCTTGTCTTAAACTACATTCATCAGGTCCCTTTGTCATGTCCATCAAAAGTTTTAACAAACTCCCAAACTCGATAAAAAAAAATAGAATAACTTACTAATTTTATAAATAAACTAGTAAAGGAATTTTTAATTTGTAAACGTTACTACACACTAAACGAATACCTAAATGGCAAATTTTAAATGTCTACCTAGAATAACTACAGTTGCTATATTATATAGTGTATTCATCATTATTGTTTCATTAAAACGGCCCTTCTCTGCCGCGCCCTGCAGGGCCCATAATGATCTCGAAGTTTTAAGTAAAAACTTAAAATGTTCTCAACACCTTAACTGCAACATTATGGATGCAATAAATAATATGAATATGAATGTTTTTAAATTTCCATAATTTTGTACACCAGAAATGGTTAATGTGTTATACTATATATTATTTATAACAACAGTAAAACACACACATTATGCAAAATAACCAAATAAATAAATAGATGAATAAATATGAATCTGAATAAGATCACGACAGATGTCAAGCCATACAAAATAGCGCTTTTAAATGCAGGGATACATTGAGTTCGTTCAAAAACTAGTGATATAAGCGGCTTGACTTTCTTCACTACTGATTACAACCACTGACCTATTTCCAGAAGTTAACTAAGCTATGCGGATTGTATTCCTTTTTATGCCATAAAGAAATGTATGGTATTTCCGTTAACATCTTTTCACCTTTTTGATTATTTTTTTTACCTTAACTACAGGCAGTTCGCTCTATTCACCACTGTAAAAATCACATTGTTTTGATTCGAATAGTATACTTATTTCATTTTGTACAAAGTTGTGGCTTGGCTCTCTTCACCACCAAAGCGACGATATATAAATGCTATCTATCACATTGTTTTGATTCGAATAGTATACTTATTTCATTTTGTACAAAGTTGTGGCTTGGCTCTCTTCACCACCAAAGCGACGATATATAAATGCTATCTATCACATTGTTTTGATTCGAATAGTATACTTATTTCATTTTGTACAAAGTTGTGGCTTGGCTCTCTTCACCACCAAAGCGACGATATATAAATGCTATCTATCACATTGTTTTGATTCGAATAGTATACTTATTTCATTTTGTACAAAGTTGTGGCTTGGCTCTCTTCACCACCAAAGCGATGATATATTACACCAACATACTATATTGTAGAATATGTTTAATTATTTTTTAATCATATTGTCCTTTAGTATCTATTTAAAGTTATGATGATCTTCAATTTGATATCCCATTCTTTCACTTCATTTAATCTTAGAATATCATATTTAAAGTTTAGATGCCCAAATTTGTGCAGTACTCATTTGCTTAAGAACAAAAAGTTAGTATTTCATTTGGTCTTATTATCAAAATCATAAGAGAAGTTGAATAAAACTAAATTTACGGATTTTATCGCATTTATTTCACTACTTTTACTTATTTTTAATTTCCGACGTTTCGGGTGCTTTACAGCAACCATGGTCATGGGGGGGCTGAGATGTTTGACGTCCCAATGTCATAGTTAGTCCAGCTACCTTCAGTTTTTGAATATTAATTTTTGGTCCGATTTACGCAAAACGAGCTTATAGTATCATGAAGTCTTGCAGTGGTATGCTTAGGTTTGGGTTTAATTTTGTTAATTATAGGATCCCAAGCAGGTGGCAGCACCCATCCATCTTCTCTATTGAAATTTGGATGTTTTTTAATTTCAATAGCCTCGGGTATCATCCTTGGTAGGAATCGGTGTTCTTTTGCGAGAATTTGTGGTTTATCAAATCGAATGGTAATGGTGGGGACGATCTTGAACATGTTCGCAGACTGCAGACTTCCCGGAGCGTCGGTGCTTCACGTCAGCTATATGTTCTTTCACGCGGGTTTTTATGGATCTTTTTGTTTGACCTAAGTAAGAGAGACCACATTCACAATCTAACTTGTACACTCCTGCATCTCGTAGAGGGATATTACACTTGACGGATGGTAAAAATTGACTAATCTTCTTCGGCGGCTTGTAGTATGTTTTAATGGAAGCTCGCTTCAAGATGTAGCCGACCTTGTCTGTGACTCCTCTGACATATGGTAGTACAGCAGGTACACGCTCGACTGGTGGCCGGCTTCACTCGGTCACTGTGACGTAGGCGCGGGACCCGAAGCTTATTGTCTTGCAATACTTGCTTGACGTGCTGAAGTTCGGCGGCCAGATGTTTTCTGTCACAGATCCCTCGTGCTCTCTGAAACAAAGATTTACCCACGGTAGCTAACTGTGAAGGATGATGGTGAGATTCACCATTTAAATATCGGTTGGTATGGGTCTTTTTCCTATACACAGTGTGACCAATTGTGTTATTAGGATTTCGAATGACTAAAACATCTAAGAAAGCTAAAGAATTATTTGCCTCTAACTCCATTGTGAATTATATTTTAGAGTGTATAGAGTTAAGGTGGTTTAAAAATGCAGTTACTTTGTCAGATGGTAAAATTGTGAAAGTGTCGTCTACGTACCGCTTGTAGAATCTTGGATTTACAGGAGCAGTAAGAAGGGCTTTCTCCTCGAAGTCCTCCATGAATATGTCGGCGACTATGGGAGATACAGGTGAGCCCATCGCCTCATCATCTACTTGCTTGTAGAACTCCTCCTTCCACAATAGATAGCCAGATGTGAGGCAGTGTTTGAGTAATACTGCATATTCAGCAGGCATTTTATTATATTCTAGCTTTCTAGTTACAATTGATATGCAGTCTTCAATAAGTAGGCATGTGAATAGTGTCTGAACATCAAAACTGACCATAGTTTCATTGTCAGCGAGATGTAGGTCTTTTATCTCACTAACAAAATGGTATGAATCCTTTGTGTGTGCTCTGGTATGTCCTCTCAGTGGTGACAGTACTTTTGCCAAGTGTTGTGCCAGCTTATAAGTTGGTGAATCGATCTGGCTCACTATAGGACGTAGTGGAGCGTTTGGTTTGTGTATCTTTGGTAACCCATACAACCTCGGTGGTTTGGTACATGATGGTATTAGCGAATTCACGTCGAGATTTAATTTTTCGGAGTATTTCTTTATTAAATCGCTAGTTGCTTTAAGCGTGTTAGTTGTGGGGTCTGTTTTGACCTTTTTGTATGTACTTTCGTCCGATAAAAGTTGTAGTATTTTAAAATTATACTCTGACGTGTCCATTATTACAATACAGGTATTAGCGAAGGGAATGAATTTCGCATTAACACCGCGAAAAATCCCGTACGAAGAAATTATCTGCAGCGTTGAGGATTGTCTGTTTAAAAATAATATTGGTAAGGAAGATTTGGAGGCTATACGTCAAGATATTTCGTCCTTGTTACGTTGTAGTTCAGTGCCGAAACCAAACCTTCCTAAAGACGAATTTACAGCGTTGATTAACTTACGGAACAGACCAGAACTAGCGATTCTCCGCGCGGATAAAGGAAATGCTACGGTAATAAAGGACACGTCAGAGTATAATTTTAAAATACTACAACTATTATCGGACGAAAGTACATACAAAAAGGTCAAAACAGACCCCACAACTAACACGCTTAAAGCAACTAGCGATGTAATAAAGAAATACTCCGAAAAATTGAATCTCAACGTGAATTCGCTAATACTATCATGTACCAAACCACCGAGGTTGTATGGGTTACCAAAGATACACAAACCAAACGCTCCACTACGTCCTATAGTGAGCCAGATCGATTCACCAACTTATAAGCTGGCACAACACTTGGCAAAAGCACTGTCACCACTGAGAGGACATACCAGAGCACACACAAAGAATTCATACCATTTTGTTAGTGAGATAAAAGACCTACATCTCGCTGACAATGAAACTATCGTCAGTTTTGATGTTCAGTCACTATTCACATGCCTACCTATTGAAGACTGCATATCAATTGTAACTAGAAAGCTAGAATATAATAACATGCCTGCTGAATATGCAGTATTACTCAAACACTGCCTCACATCTGGCTATCTATTGTGGAAGGAGGAGTTCTACAAGCAAGTAGATGGTGTGGCGATGGGCTCACCTGTATCTCCCATAGTCGCCGACATATTTATGGAGGACTTCGAGGAGAAAGTCCTTCTTACTGCTCCTGTAAATCCAAGATTCTACAAGCGGTACGTAGACGTCACTTTCACAATTTTACCATCTGACTAAGTAACTGCATTTTTAAACCACCTTAACTCTATACACTCTAAAATACAATTCACAATGGAGTTAGAGGCAAATAATTCTTTAGCTTTCTTAGATGTTTTAGTCATTCGAAATCCTAATAACACAATTGGTCACACTGTGTATAGAAAAAAGACCCATACCAACCGATATTTAAATGGTGAATCTCACCATCATCCTTCACAGTTAGCTACCGTGGGTAAATCTTTGTTTCAGAAAGCACGAGGGATCTGTGACAGAAAACATCTGGCCGCCGAACTTCAGCACGTCAAGCAAGTATTGCAAGACAACAAGCTTCGGGTCCCGCGCCTACGTCACAGTGACCGAGTGAAGCCGGCCACCAGTCGAGCGTGTACCTGCTGTACTACCATATGTCAGAGGAGTCACAGACAAGGTCGGCTACATCTTGAAGCGAGCTTCCATTAAAACATACTACAAGCCGCCGAAGAAGATTAGTCAATTTTTACCATCCGTCAAGTGTAATATCCCTCTACGAGATGCAGGAGTGTACAAGTTAGATTGTGAATGTGGTCTCTCTTACTTAGGTCAAACAAAAAGATCCATAAAAACCCGCGTGAAAGAACATATAGCTGACGTGAAGCACCGACGCTCTGGGAAGTCTGCAGTCTGCGAACATGTTCAAGATCGTCCCCACCATTACATTCGATTTGATAAACTACAAATTCTCGCAAAAGAACACCGATTCCTACCAAGGATGATACGCGAGGCTATTGAAATTAAAAAACATCCAAATTTCAATAGAGAAGATGGATGGGTGCTGCCACCTGCTTGGGATCCTATAATTAACAAAATTAAACCCAAACCTAAGCATACCACTGCAAGACTTCATGATACTATAAGCTCGTTTTGCGTAAATCGGACCAAAAATTAATATTCAAAAACTGAAGGTAGCCGGACTAACTATGACATTGGGACGTCAAACATCTCAGTCCCCCCCGTGACCATGGTGGCTGTAAAGCACCCGAAACGTCGGGAATTAAAAATAAGTAAAAGTAGTGAAATAAACGCGATAAAATCCGTAAATTTAGTTTTATTCAATGTGTAGTGTTCGCGTAAATTTAAGAAATCATTATAAGAGAAGTTACTTGATTTGCCTCAGTCTTTGTAAAATTCGACATTGCTGTAAGATCCATAATTTACATTATACAATAGAACACCTGTGAAAAATATGTAGTATGCATATTTTTCACAGGTGTTCTATTGTACAACGAATACTAATAATAAACTTCCATTTTAATAAAATGGAATGTGTAACTTTTAGCTTCATTTTTATTTGTTTTATTTTGTTATGCTACTTATGGTATTTGTTGTTTGATATTGTCTGTTGAAAGATGTTGGTAGTCCTTCACTCTTAGTCCTTCAAATTCTACATGGCTAATATGTTTATGCTGTAATTTTTTGCTGATTGGTAGTAGAGGAATTAACCTTTGCAATTAATAAACCCAAGCAGGTTAGAATTTTTATTAGAGCTGTCAGTTCACATTTCTCTTTGTACTATTGTTAAGTTGTCAATATATTTGAAGTACAATATAATCATTCATTGTATATATTGATTTTACAGGTGCTGTTGTTAAAACACGTTATACACAAGAAATTGCTTCAACATCAAGTTATGTGCAAGAGACAACTACTGCTCAAACAGCCAGTAAGTTAAAATTGATTTTATTGTATAAATTAAATTGAGGATAATATATTGTAAATTAATTTTATTTAAAAAAAAGTCCCACTGGGTTTTGTGCTGGTTCTGGTAAAGCTTTAATATCAAGTTGCTTTAATAGGGGGTTGTGGGGCGGGGGGAAGGGAGGTGGAAAGGGATAGATTCGCCCCCCATCTGTCGCCCCCACCAGGAGATGCATGGTATTTTTATATTAAACGTTAATGATCAAAATTTTATAAAATAATTTATAAGCAAAATCACCTTAATAGGTAGACAGGGAGGGGGCGTGACCCCTCTTCTTCGAAGCAATACCAAAGTTTAGTTGATAGAGCCACCGTTATTTCTGGGTGGTTTATGAAAAAATAACCACAAATCTTTCTAACCAAACCTATCTGAGTTGGTGTGCCGCAAGTCCCGAGCTTGCTTTGCTCGCTCTTGTACCAAATAAAACACCAAAATGTTAACTTTAATAATTACTTTAATAAGTAAACATATTTTATCACTTGTGCCATTAGATTTCATGATGTTTCGCCTGCACAAGTACTCCACTATTGCATTACTAAAATTTACAATATCTTAAAAACGGTTAAGTTTCGTGTATGGTGTTTCATGGTCGAAAAAGTCGGTAATGATGCAAAATACAACCCCCTAAATGATCTAAGTCGACTTAACCTGTAACCCTATCATATTGGATATTTCAATATTTATCTACTATGTTCCAAATTATGATTCAAAATGCAATCAACTTGCTACAATTAAATTTATTTTTACTAAACTATAGTACAAATTTTCTTGTCGACTTAACCTGTAACCCTATCATATTGGATATTTCAATATTTATCTACTATGTTCCAAATTATGATTCAAAATGCAATCAACTTGCTACAATTAAATTTATTTTTACTAAACTATAGTACAAATTTTCTTGGTCTATATAAATATAATGTTTTGTCATTTTAATTTCAGGCTTGAAGGTGACTAAGCCCAAAAGGACTCAAATTAGTACAAGAATTACAATGTTAAAAAAGAAACTTAAAAACTTGAATAAAGCAAATGAGAAATAAGAAAGTATGAAGAAAGAACAAAAAAACTGAAGAAGAAAATGAATCTATTGGAAAATACTACTTTCTTGAAAGCATTTAAAAGTTGAATAAAACTAAATTTACGGATTCTATCGCGTTTATTTAACTGATTTTACTTATTTTTAATTCCCGACGTTTCGGGTGCTTTACAGCACCCATGGTCACGGGGTGGACTGTAACGTCGTGAACTGAAACGTCGGGAATTAAAAATAAGTAAAATCAGTTAAATAAACGCGATAGAATCCGTAAATTTAGTTTTATTCAATGTGTAGTGTTTGCGTAAATTTAAGAAATCATTTAGCATTTAAAAGTTTTACCTCAATGGCAATAGTTTTTACGATGTTACAATTTCGAGAATGTGGTAAACACAAAAGGGACAGACAATTCACACCTGATGAAAAGGTGATGGCATTACATTTTTTTAACATGGGCCAAGAGCCTACAGGATGCTGCAAAAAATATTTGTTCTGCCATCACCTTTAACCTTAAGCAGGATGGTATCTAAGGCCAATATTAAGCCTGGTATAAATGAAAACATATTTTACCAGCTTAAGAAGCAAGCATCTATCTAAAATGAAAGCCAATGATAAATTGTGTACACTGGTTTTTGATGAAATGGCCTTAACACCACATATTGGTTATGACAGGAAAAATGACAGGATTACTGGTTTACATAATGGTTTCTTATATTTACGCGAACACTACGCATTGAAATAATACTAGTTTTTACGGATTTTATCGCGTATATTTAACTATAAATACCTGACGTTCCGGTGCTGTAAAGCGCTCGAAACGTCGGGTATTTATAGTTAAATATACGCGATAAAATCCGTAAAAACTAGTATTATTTCAATTACTGGTTTAGTTGACAATCGTGATGTAGTGAGGACTGAACTTAGAATAGAGGTATTCTAAAAACTATAAACAGCCGATATCGTATTCATTTTGTGCTTGCAGTACAAAAAAAGCTGAATTAGCCTTAATGATTAAAAGAAATATAAGAAAATTGAAGGGGTCTGGCTTTAAAATCCTTGCTACCGTATGTGACCAGGGAACATCAAATGTTAGTGCCAAGTGGAATATAGTAGATAAATATTGAAATATATATACAGGGTAAACCTGTATATATATTTCAATATAAATTATATTGGTTAAGTCGATTTAGATCCTTTAGGGGGTTGTAATTTGCATCATTACCGACTATTACGACTATGAAACACCATACATCAAACCTAACCGTTTTCAAGATATTGGACATTTAAGTTTTTTTTTTTATAAAAATTGTCAACTTTTTGTCAATTGTACTATTTTTTTGTAATTTGTGCATCTTATTTTATTTTTCTTATAACTTTTGTGTAGTAGATAAGTTGCTTTATTATTAAAAATACCAAGATAAACTAAATAAACTAAATTTTATGTTATTTTATTTCGATTAATTTACTTTGTATACTGTCATTACTGCCTACTTATAATTACTGTTGGATTTATTAATTGAAAATTGTTACTTTGATGAAATATATTGATTGATCGACATTTATTTATTTATTTCTGAAATTGTGTAGATTGCTTAATTCTTAATTTTTTTACTGGTTATGGGTGTAAATTACATGAATAAAGATGATTATTTTTAAATTGAGTTTTCTTTTATATGATTTACCTTTGATTACATAATTCTGCAACTAACTAGTTTTGTGCCTATATGCACAAAACTAGTTAGTTGCAGAATTATGTGATCTTGTAAAATTAATTAAAAATAATCAGTACACCAGGGATGGGGCTGTACTATATATAGAATATATTTATAGATAGATATATCGTCCGTTTAGTTCGACAACTCCACTATAGATGTCTCTGTACCACGGAATCGACTAGCAACTCTATTCCAGGTATATATAATGTACTCTGTGACAATGGTGATGTAGTGAGGACTGAAATTAGAATAGAGGTATTCTAAAAACTATAAACAGCCGATATCATATTCATTTTATATATCGATATCATATCGTGCTTGCAGTACAAAAAAAGCTGAATTAGCCTTAATGATTAAGAGAAATATAAGAAAATTGAAGGGGTCTGGCTTTAAAATCCTTGCTACTGTATGTGACCAGTGAACATCAAATGTTCGTGCCAAGTGGAACATAGTAGATAAATATTGAAATATATATACAGGGTAACCCTGTAATATATACTTCAATATAAATTATATTGGTTAAGTCGACTTAGATCTTTTAGGGGGTTGTACTTACTTACTTACTTACTTATCGTCACGCACAATCCCTAACGGGGTAGCCAGAGAGAACAGATCGCCAAGTGTCACGATCCTTACATACCTCTTTCGCTTCTTTCAGGTTCATTAACTTCTTCATACATGCACGTCTAGGTATCCGAGTACTCTTGACCCTCCCCTCTTCGAGCAATTTGCTCACATGGTCTTCGAAAGTTAGTCTCGGTCTACCTCGACACCTTTTAATATTTACTTTCGCTCTATATATTTTCTTCACCATTCGGTCTTCACTCATTCGTTCAACGTGCCCAAACCATTGGAGTACGCCCCTATCAATTTTTGTGATAAGGTCATCTTTCAATCCTGCCATATTGCGAATCTCTTCGTTTCGCTTTCGGTCGGCTATGGTAACGCCACACATTTTACGAAGAGATCGCATCTCCACTGCATTCAACTTGCTTTTATGCTTCTTCTGGCATACCCAGGTTTCGCTGCCATATAACAAAGTCGGTACCAACACTGCGTTATGTATTGCAAGGCATGCACTCTTCACCACGCCTTGCCTTTTTACTAATGCATTCAGGGCACCATTGACTTTGTTTCCGGCAGCGACACGCCTATCCACATCTAAATCACATCTTCCATCCCGGCTGAAAACACTTCCCAAGTATACAATTTCATTTACCTGTTCTAGACATTCCTGATTTACCCATATTTCACATTTCGTTCTCTCTTCGTCCTTTTCAAATACCAGAACCTTAGTTTTATTAGCATTCAAACGGAGACCTTTAATTTCACATTCCTCTTTCATACACGTGACTAATGCCTGCAGTTCTGCTTCTGATGGTGCAATAAGCACTGCATCATCAGCATACAGCAGACAATTAACTTTTATGTCACCCAATTTCACACCCAAACAGCTATCTTTCAGCTTCTGTAAACAGCTGTCGAGATACAGTATGAACAGCCAGGAAGACATGACACAACCCTGTTTTACGCCCGTTTGGACGCTAAACATGGGTGACAGGTCATGCCCTACCCGCACACAGGCTTTACAGTCATAGTAAAGTGACTGCACAGCCCTTAACAATCGACCATCCACACCATATCCCGGCAACAGTTCCCACATTTTCTTCCTTATAACCTTATCAAATGCTTTCTCCAGATCCACAAAAGCACAGAAAATCCTCTGGTTAACACTCAGAAGCTTCTCCGTGATCATGCGGAGAGAAAACATTTGATCCGTGCATCCTCTTCCAGGTCTAAATCCGCATTGTGCCTCCCATAAGAATCTTTCCGATTTCTCTTGCATCCTGCGTGTCAAAACCTTCGAATAAACTTTACTTGCTAAACTGGTCAAGCTGATCGCCCGATAGCACCCGCAGTCAAAATGTGAACCTTTACCTTTATATAAAGGCACAATGACCGCGGATCGCCAATCATCCGGGACATCTCCCGTCCGCCAACACAAATTGCACAGCAGATGAAAGCTGTCCCAGACGCGAGGCCCACCGTACTTGACCATTTCAGCAGTAACTCTGTCTAGTCCCGCAGCCTTACCACATTTCAAACTTCGAATCGCACGTTCAATCTCTTTCATGCTGATGACCTCAGTGTCATCGAGGTCCGTGTCTGGCGTGCCAGTCACGGCGTCACCCCCGGATCCTTCACTAAGATCATGACACGCATACAATTCTCTATAAAATTCACTCCATCGCTGCATGACGTCCGATTTTTCTGAGAGGACGTCATTGGTTCTCGAAAGCACTTTGTTCATTCTTAAAGCTGTCGCACCATTCCGGGACCTTCCAACCTCTTTCCAGAAGAGTTTGGAGTTTTCCCTAAAGTTGTGCGACAACCTCTCGTCCGCTTCTATTCTACACCTTTCACGTACTTCCTCAATCAATGTTTTCGCATGAACTTTCTGCAGCTTATATCTTTCTTTCATCTTCTCTCTCATATGCTCATCGTTACTAGAGGCCAAGTAGTCTAACCATGCTTTTTTCTTCTTTTTTACAGCTTCTTTCACTTCATCATTCCACCATGCATCTCTTCTTTTACTACTACCTCTTTTTGGTGTACCACATACTTCTTCCGCTGCACTTACCATTCCATCCCTAAGGTTCTGCCATGTTCTCTCCACACATTCTTTCCTGCCATCGATGGTGTCAAGCTTTTCGGCTACCCTCGTGTGATATTTGTCCCTAGTATCCGCTTCCTGAAGCTTCCAGCTTCGGATGCGACAGACCGACTGTGGTTCTGTTACCGCCGTCCGGTGGCGCCAACCCGCGAACAAACCCCTAAATCTAGTAATTACTAGATAATGATCCGTTCCCAGGTCAGCACCCCTGAACACTCGTGTATCCATCACCTGTTTTCGCAGTCGGTCATCCACCAGGAACAAATCAATCATACTTCTCTCATTCTTTCTTTCTCTAGTGTACATATGGATCTTCCTGTGATTAAACATAGTGTTTGTCACAAGAAGACCCTTTTCCTTGCATACAGCCAGTATAAGCTTGCCAGCATCATTAACCCTTTTATCGCCAAACTTTCCAAGCACCGACTCGTATCCTGGTCGAGCGATACCTACCCATCCATTCAAATCACCACATACAACAGTTCTTTCGTTTCCCTTAACCAAATCTAGAACTTCTCTTACATTCTCCCAAAACTCCTCCAGCTCAGCCCTGGACGACGAAGCTACCGGCGCATAAACAGCCAAAAGGAATAACTTCGTCAGTCCCATTTTGAAGCGAACCCAGAGAAGTCTTGAGTTCACAACCTTGTATTCAGTCATAAGATCGACCAACCGGGACGACAACAGCACTCCCACTCCTTGGCAGGCGTTCTCGCTTTCCGGGACTCCGGACCATATAGCTAACGTCCCGCCAGGGAGCTCTTCAATACCACTGCCTTTCCGTTTGGTCTCCGATATACACACGACATCTAATTCTCTTTCTTTCATTATTTCGATCAACTCATTCGTCTTATCTCTCATGCCTCCTCTAACATTCCACGTGCCAACTCTGCACTCCGTCCTCCACCTTCCGCCGTGTCGGGCTGTGCGTGACGGGTGGCGGTCCCCATCGCCGCTTTGCGCGCTGCATTCCACACCAACGGTTACGAGCTGGTGTGCGTCGCCTTGGGGGGACGCCCTAACCCTCGTTCGCATGGGTGCGCAGCTGTGTAGAATTGCAGCCCTGAAAAGGGCTGGCAGGGGTCGCGACGAGCACGCTTCTACAGTGACCCCCATTATTATTTAAATTAGGGGGTTGTAATTTGCATCATTACCGACTGTTACGACTATGAAACACCATACATCAAACCTAACCGTTTTCAAGATATTGGGTATTTAAGTTTTCTTTTATAGAAATTGTCAACTTTTTGTCTATTGTACTAATTTTTTTTGTAATTTGTGCATCTTATTTTATTTTTCTTATAACTTTTTTGTGTAGTAGATAAGTTGCTTTATTATTTTAAATACCAAGATCTTAGGATAAGTTATTTTATTTCGATTGATTTACTTTGTATACTGTCATTACGGCCTACTTATAATTACTGTTGGATTTATGAATATATTGATTTATCGACATTTATTTCTGAAATTGTATAGATTGCTTAATTCTTAATTTTTTTACTGGTGATGGGTGTAAATTACCTGAATAAAGATGATTATTATTTTTAAATTGAGTTTTCTTTTTTATGATTTCCTTTTGATTACATAATTCTGCAACTAACTAGTTTTGTGCTTATATGCACAAAACTAGTTAGTTGCAGAATTATGTGATCTTGTAAAATTCATTAAAAATAATCGGTACACCAGGGATGGGGCTGTACTATAGTTTTAGTTCGACAACTCCACTCTAGATGTCTCTGTACCACGGAATCGACTAGCAACTCTATTCCAGGTATATATAATGTACTCTGTGATGGTGACTAACAAAAAAGCTCTGGTAAGTCAAACAGTTTCGATTCAAGTGATGCAATCTGCTTATGATAGGTTAAACTATGATTTTTCTCCATGCCAATAGATTGCATTGTATTTAAAAAGCCATAGAATAGAAGATATCGCTGTTGGTTGCTTTAGCCCCATAGTTGCAATAGCCTCCATTGATCTTAATTGATTTTTGTTTACATTGCCTCTTCTCCCAACAAGAATTATTAATGTGCTATTAGGAGAAAACTTACTGTTTAAAACTTTATTCATTATATGACTAAAGGATGCTCCAGGCATACAATAATTACTAATCAATTGTCCTTTTAAATGGTTATTTAACATCATGCCCAAATTTTTACCTATGTCATCACAATACATAATAACTTTATGTTTTTTAATATTTAAACTACTTTTTAAGTTTTTATTCTGTGTTATAGCACCGTCATAGAGTGTTGGTGAAAATGAGTCATTGCTATTTACACATATTGTCCCCGATGAACATGGTATGTAGCGTTGATTCTCACTCTGACGTTTTATTAAGGAGTCAAAGCGCTCCTCATTGTATTTACATGACTTTACCAGATCATTCATGGCCAATATGTGTTCTTTTATCTCAACCTGAGCCAATGCATATTTATTTGAGATAATTTGTAAGGAGTTTTTAAGCGACAAAACTTCTGAATTGAGACACTCTGTTTCAGTCTCATAACAGTTTTTCATATTTTCCACCTCAATTGCATATAATTTAAGTTTATTAATTAATACATGCTTTTCCTTACATATATTTATATAATTTTTTGTATTAATTTTTGTTTTAACCTTTTGAGCGCCACGCCAAAAACTCACTACCGTGTCCTGTATGCCAAAGCGAAAAGTAAACAAAAATACCTACGAAAAAAACAGTGCTGCCATGAGTTGATATATCGATAACACAAAATAACTTATTTTTGTTGGTTTTTTATACAATAAATGACTCTTTATAATCGGGTATGTTTTATTTAATCTTGTGCTGTCTTCCACTCTTTTTATATATGTACTTTGTACATAAATAAAAAACAAACAATAACAATAAAATAGTAGTAAACCACAACACTACTCTCCATCGTGATGACGTCACTGTCACGACTGGACGGCAACGGCGTAGCTGACCTTTCTTTTTGAAACTTTCTTAGAGATGTAGCCGTGTCGCACGTTGTGTATCGATTTCAAAATCGATCTAACCAAAATATACAGACATCGATTCAAAATATTTTATGGCAAGGCGTAAGCCAAGTAAATCACAGAAGAAAAGTCTAAGGCCTCTGCCTCGAATCTTGCGGGCAGCGGGACGGCAGCGGCGGCGGCGCGGGAGCGGCAGGATCTTATGCGTAAAATCAAATGGACCGACTCTCGAAAACAGCGGCTTGGCAGCGGCGCGGGGGCGGGCAACGAGCGGTGTACTCCAGTCAAGCGGTGACCGCCCGCGCGTCTGCATTGCTGTGTTGTGCAATTAATTTTTATGACGTTTCGAAATGTCCTCGGACGTGCAAGAGCAAATTATTTCAGCAATTTTTGAGAGAACACCGATATGGAACAGCAAAGATGTGAACCATAAAAATAGAAGAGTAATTAACCAGTTATGGGAAGAAATTAAAAACGAACTGAATACAGACTCTAAATCGCCCTTGATAGCTGCAAGAATATAGTCAAAAGTTTCTACGCTCATTCTGGTGTAGTCGTAGAATTTGTCGGGACATTGTCTCTGTTCTTCGTAATTTCGATAAAACTCGCCTTTTCTTTTCCTTGCCCTATAAGTAGTAGGGATTCACTTCTGCTTTTGCCCACAGTAAATCGAGCGTTAGAAATAAATTGGAATCAAAAAGATGTTGTCACCGTTGTTCAGACATTTCGTTCGCAAATAAAAACAAACATCTCGACAACACAACCATGAACACATCACTACGCCGCTATAGTGTCGCGCGATCTGCCCGCTAGTTTCGTGAACGGGGAACGGATCTGCGTTGCCCGCCCCGCTCCCGCGCCGCCGTCGCCGTCGCTCCGCTGCCCGCAAGATTCGAGGCAGAGGCCTTACGCTCTTATGATAAAGGGGGTTTCATATGATGCTGATGTTTATTTATTTATTTATTTATTTGGTCTACCAACGACTGTTACATTACAAAAACTTAAGTAGTTACATTGTAATAAACTATTATGAGCTAAATGCACAATCAAATTACAGGTAAACACAACGTGCTATTTTAACATGTGATATAAGTACCTTTTACATTGATATAAGGTTAATTTTAAACTAGTTATAACAGGTAAAAGATAGGTGTAATTAATCTGGGATTTTTTTTAACAAATGTGCACGAAACTCAGTGCCGTCTTTAGGATCAACGAGGCTATGGGCCAAGGTACTGGCTGGGGCCTATGTAAGGGATGGAAAATCCTTAAATTTTATATCTAATTTTGCTGCGAAGAAATCGAGAAAAAAAGTTTTTTAAGCTGTATATAATTACTGTTATTTTAGTGCAAAAATAAATTTTTAAACAAATTTTCTAAATCTTGTTTCTATTTTACCAAGTGTGTGATTTGATATTTTTCTTATTATGTTATAAAATTTGTTGTTGTATATCGAAAATTTTCAGAATTGTGGGGCCCCTGCCTACCTCGGGGCCTCGGGCCCGGGCCCTGCGGGCCCTGCCTTAAAGACGGCACTGACGAAACTGGTTAAGTTTAAGAGAGAAAACATCCTTGGGATCATTAATAAACCACGTATTAAATGCGTTACACAGACGAGGAACTGGTGAATGTTTTCCTAAAACAGTCCTGCGGAATGGCGGATAAAATAGAGAAACAGGTTTCCTTGGAACTCTGAAGGGGATCCTGAAATTAAAAAGGTTTAGAAGCTGAGGGCAGTCAATTTGATTATTAAAAATTTTATAAATGAATATTAGGTCGAAAAGGGTCCTTCTTTTATTCAACGAGGACATTTTAAAGTGTTTGAGGTTTTCATGATAGGATAACTTTTTCTTTGAAACTTTTGAGATGTGAGATAGATGCCATAAAAAGCGTTTTTGGACCCGTTCTATTCTTAATATGTGCGTGGCATAGTGTGGCCTCCATACCACAGGGCAGTATTCAAGAAGACTACGTACTAGTGCTTTGTACAAAGTGATACGTGTCTGTAAGTTTTTGAACACTTTACTGTTTCTAATAATAAAGCCCAGCATATTAGATGAGCGCCCAACAATGTTTTCAATATGTGGTACGAAAGTTAATTTGTTATCTAGAATTATTCCCAGGTCCTTAATTCTATCAACTTCTTTTAATGGTTTGCCATCAATATAATATTTGGATTCAGTTTTAGTATGTTTGCGTGTAAATTTAATAAAGAAGCATTTATCTATATTTAATTTCATTCCATTTGTACAGCACCAATTGTATAACCTATTTAAATCATGTAACAAGAGAACATCAGCTTGGGACTGCTAAATGATTTTGAGATTGAGAAAGAAAATCGCACAACACAAAATGGAAAATTGCTCTTCATACCTTAAGTAAAGAAAACACATTTATTATTTGTAATTTTATATTATTAAAATAGAAAAGGTACATAATTATTCACTAATCAACAATTGTATATAGGTAATTATTCGCACTAGGAAAATCAGTCTTATAATATTAAGATCTTGGTCATGGAATAAAAAATCAGTAATTATTATAAAAATCAACAAATGGTACATAATTATCCACCAATCAACAAATGTATATAATTATTCGCACTAGAAAAATCAGTCTTATAATATTAACATCTTGGTCATGGAATAAAAAAATCAGTAGGTACTTACTACAGAAATCAACAAAGGGTACATAATTATTCACTAATCAACAATTGTAAATAATTATTTGCACTAGGTCTAGTCATAAAATATTGAAATCTTGGTCTTTAACTCCATCAGTACTTAATATAGAAAACAACAATTAAAAATAATTAATAAATTATAGGTAATATTAGTCTTAAAATAATAAAAATCTTATGGAATAATAAAACATAAGTGTTTAGCTGTCCAAAGAAAATTTTCTAACGTGGTAGAGCCATGCTGCAGTTATATTGCGGGAGAGTAGTTGTAGCACGAATGGGTCGGCTCAACCGGGGAAGAACCACGCTCTCACGGAATATCGGCGTCAAATAATAGCTTTATGCTGCTGTGTTTCGTACGGTAAGTGTAGAGGACCGGGGACCCTCTTTACTGGAAACGAGAGATTCCATCTAAGTCCTCACGGGTGAGAGCGCATCTGCATTTTGATTCGTAATCGAGGATAGATGTAAATGTCTATGAGGCACAGCAACCACTTACCATCTGGTTGTCTGTGTGCTCGTTTATTACGCTATGCTATAAAAAAGTTATTAACCGTAAAAAGACCATAAAGTGTATTTTCCTACCTCATTGAGGTAGAGTTAATCGAAAACGAAAAACTGGTTTCACGATAATTTTAAATTTCCGAAAATTCATCATCGTCGACGCTTTCCAAAATCCGAATGAGTTCTGAGGAATCGTTCATGTTGCACTGCACTAATTTTCCCGCTAATCGCTTATGACGTCATCACCGTGTCGTCTATACTTGACCACGGCGCCCAGTGAACCGATTTTCGATGTCGCGCTAGGGATGCACCGGAGTTGAGATATTAGATTTATTATGCGAAGATAATTTGTTATTTTTTTTTTAATTCATGTAGCTAATTATAGTTTTATATTTCTAACCTTTTGTTTTATTTAAATATCAATAATAATAGAAAAAAATAACACGTTTGAGCTTAATTTTGAATAGTTTTCAATAAATTTATGCCTAACGCATTACAACACTAGCGGTCTAACATAGACGAGTTTGGCGTGCTGGACATAGTATTTGATTAGATAAAAATCCATTGTTTTTAGTTCAATGTTTCTTAGTACTTGTGGCTCTAGGAGACTTGTTTTTTATACTCACATGTTGCTGGGTTATTCTTTTTTGAGGGGTGTAGAATTAAAATACCAGTAATAATTTTCCAATGTCTATATTTCATATTTTTGTGGGCCGGGTTTTTTGTCAACTATAGACGTCGTTGGCGCTCAGGGCACGCGGGTGCTGGTCACGTATAGACGACTTTGGCGCTCAAAGGGTTAATTAACTTTTGTACTTTCCTAACATATTTATTAATTTTTATGTATTTCTTTAATTTTCTTCTACTGTATGTAATCCTTTCTGCTGTTCTAGATGTGACAAAATCATCACCAGTCAAATCGATTGTTGTGGAGGGATGCAATGTTTTTGAAGATTTACATTCGATGAGCTCATTGTACAGACTTTGAGTTTGGGACACTTTCAATTCATCTAAGTATTGTTTAACTGCAATGCAGCAATAAATCTGAGGGATTCCTCATATTCTTTGCTGCATCGGTCAAACTCATCGACTGTTTCCTGAAGCTGATCACTTTGTGTAGTCTTTATGCAACTTAACCATATCACTTTTTAGTTGACTATTTTTGGCAATAATATTTATTATTTCCTTTTCGTTGTCATCCCTTTCTCTGTACGCTCTGACAGGCGCGACATGTTATACTCCCGTACGCTCAGGACCTCAAAATGGCGGCAAATGAAAAATTTTCCCTAACTTGCGAATTCTGCTTTTTAGGGTTCCGTAGTCAAATAGGAACCCTTATAGTTTCGCCATGTCTGTCTGCCCGTCTTCGCTTAATCTCTGTGACCGTTAGCACTAGAAAGCTGAAATTTGGTGCCAATATGTGTATCAATTACGCCAACAAAGTAGTAAAATAAAAATTGGTAAAAAATGTTTTATTAGGGTAGCCCCCCTATATGTAAAGTGGGAAGTGATTTTTTTAATTTCAACCCTAACGTGTGATATATTGTTGAAAAGGTATTTAAAAACGAATACGGGTTTACTGAAATCATTTTTTGATAATGTCAATAATTTCGGAAACAATCGCTCCAAAAGTAAAAAACAATGTGTCCCCCCCCCCTCTAACTTTTGAACCATAAGTTTAGAAAATATGAAAAAAATCTGAAATGTAGAACTTTATAAGGACTTTCTAGGAAAATCATTTTGAACTTGGATGGAAACAACAGTACCCACTACCGGGAGCATTTGCAGGAGCGCTGCTGGAGCGCGAACATAATGGATACCCACCTTTAAACTCATAAGTGGGAACACTTATTGTGACGGACGGGAAACTACGGAACCCTACACTGGACGTGGCCCGACACGCTCTTGGCCGCTTTTTTTGAATAAAACTTACAGGAATTCTTCTTGAATGTATAAACTATCGAATAAAATAATTTTTGGATGTTAGATATAGTAATAAAATTCATAAATTACCCTTTAAAATGCATAGTAGTAGTAAATACTCCACTTTTAGCCACGAAAATATTAATAAAATAATTTCCACAAGTTTGTTTTTCGAGAAATCTAAATGAAAATGTTTGGAAATAAATATAGTTTTATGGTTTTATGTGTTTTTATTCGTAACCCATACAAAAAAAAAAAAAAAAACAAATAAATAGGAATCAAACACAACCCTTGTTTTCCGAAATTCAATTTTATTACTATATGAACTTTGAAACACTATTTCTCTAATATTTTTTGTGATTTTGAAATAAATACAACACCAAATTATTTGAAATATGTAATATAATTATTTTTTATTTACATTATACAGTAAAAATAAATGAAAATGGAAAAATAATACATTTCTTACTCAACCACGAAAACGGAAGTTTTTCAACATAAATTCACATATAACACACTCAAATATGTTTCGACACAAATGAAATATGTTTAGAAAAGTACATTTTTACAAATTTACAATAAACATATACAATTCAATGCACAAAATACAAAACACAAGAAATAAAATATATTTGAACAAATGTATGGAGCAAATAGTGATGTGGCGTCGCTGGTATATTTATCGATAATTTTTTGCAATGTAACCGGCAATAATCAAATTCGGTTGTTTGACTTTTTGTAATGATTTTGTATTGAATTTACAATAAATTTGTTCTTTTACAATTTCTGAATGAATTTTTATAGAACCAGCATGGTGGCGATCACCTCATTCACGGGGTTATTATAATAACCCTTTTTGTACAATTTTTCTTTTCAAATTAAACATTCTTTCAGTCAACATTCATACCCATTCATATCCTTCTTGAACCCACTACTGAGGACGAGGAGGAGACCGGAGACCCTTTTTACTGGAAACGAGGCATTCCATCTTAGATTTCACAGGTCACGGAAAGATGTAGATGTCAAAGGGCCAGTGCAAACACTTACCATCAGTTGGACTGTGTGCTCAACCACTTACCATCAGGTGCACTGTGTGCTCGTTTGTCACCCTTACCTATAAAAAAAGACGAAGAGGAGGAGACCGGAGATCCCTTTTTACTGGAAACGAGGCATTCCATCTTAGTCCTCACAGGTCACGGGGGATAGATGTAGATGTCTAAGGGCCGCTGCAACCGCTTACCATCAGGTGGACTGTGTGCTCGTTTTCCACCGTAAACTATAAAAAAAATGAAAGGAAGGAAGAAAAAGGGAAGGACCACGCTCTCACAGAATACAAACTCGATACTGGTGAGGTAGAGGAGACCAGAAACCCCTTTTACTAGAAACGAGGTCTTCCATCTTAGTCCTCACAGATCACGGGGGAGTAGATGTAGATGTCTATGGGCCACAGCAATCACCTACCATCAGGTAGACTGTGCTTGTTATCACCCTAAAGAAACCGGAGAGCCTTTGACCCTTTTCACTGGAAACGAGGCATTCCTCACAGGTCAATGGGCCACACCAACCACTTACCATCAGGTGGACCGTTTGCTCCTTTGTAACCCTTCCATTACAATCACCCTCCGCGAATTTCACAAAACTCCGTAAATACGTTTACGGAGTTTCATGAAATTCCATAAAGCATTTTTGCAGACAGAGCGCCAGCCCACACTGCATACACTCAAACGACGTGAGTGTTCTGCGGTGCTCGCGATCCGTGCACCACACACACGCACGTCGTTTGTATTTATTTGGCGGTCTCTCCGCCGCATCTGCCGTTGTCTCTCGACTTGGCATGGGTATGCGGCGAAGGTAGTGGCGCTCTGTCAGCCTCTGTAATGGAAAGGTAGGGTGTCTTTGGTGTTGAGCAGGGATTGGCTGGCGAGGTACCATTTTGAGATGGCGGTTCATAATGCCGTCAACCAACGCCAACCGAAACGCTACGGAATCGAGTTTGGTGTTGGTTGATTTCTCAACAATGACCCTTGCGTTTTGAATGGAAACATTCAAAAGGCGTTTGAAAACTTTCCGGTTCCATTTCAAACATTGTTTCCGCTCGACTAGATAGGCCTCCAGCATCGAGTCAAGGCGGTCAACTCCCCCCATGTACCGATTATAATCGTTTATCAAATCGAGCTTGTATTGTGCAGTGTGGCCCGAACGTCCGGCAAATAGTTGTTGCGAGACGCCATGGTATGTTGAGACACAAGTCACTCGCCTGCGATCTTGTAGCGCAACAACCATGACGTCGTCGGACGCACGGGAAATAAATTGCCCTTCCTGTAAGGGTGCACGTTTGATGGCTTCTGGAACCCCTTTGCAAGTCGGCCGCAGGGTACCGACGCAGTCCGTGTTGCGGCGTTTTAGCCAACGAGCCAGGGAGGGGGAATTGAACCAATTGTCCATGTACAGCGTGTGCCCCCGGTTGAGGAGAGGTCGTATGAGCCTCAACACAGAGGACACGCTGACCGGTACCCTACTCCCTGTCTCGCGGCCCGCATACACGAAGAACGACCAAAGGTATCCTGTGGCCGACTCGCACAGTTGAAAGGTTTTTATACCAAACTGGGCTGCCTTGGACTTTATGTATTGTTGAAACCTAACTGGCCCTTTCCAAAGAGTTAGCGATTCATCAATACATATGTTCCGGTCCAGCTGGTATAACTCCTGGAACTTGGCATTCAAATGGTCGATAATGAGACCCATTGGGTGCAGCGGATTATTAGGGTCTGTCCCCTCGGCCAAATGAAATGCCGCATTGAGGTTCCAGTAGCGGCCTTCCGTGAATAATGCGCGAAATACGTCAGTCCTCAGTAGTGGGTGCTTGCAGAAACATGATTTAATGCTTGGCATTCTAATAATGCCAAGCATGATCCAAAATGCCATTAGCGCCCAGATTTCATGTAGATTGGTCTGAAACCAATCTTTCTTGAAACCTGGACGCTGCTGTGCCAAAACCGACTCGGCATACCGGTTCGTTTCGTCAGCAATATGGGCCATGATGTCATCTGTCCAGATGGCATGCATGGCCTCATATGGATCGTGAAACAAAACGGTAGGCCCAGTCTGTTCTGACACAAAATGGCATTGCCTGCCATTCCACTCGTTCATCCCTCGCCACTCAAAACTATCATCTTCATCCCAATTCCATTCATCCTCCCTCACATTCTCCTCTTCCTGATTTGCAGTTATCCTTCTTCTTTCGTACCTCTCCCTCCTAATGGATTGATCACGGATTTGCCCCTGAATATCCAAGGGCAAATCCGTGTCATTCGGGAAGACTTGCACGAAGGGTGCTCCACGCAACCAACCCACGATTCGGCCACGGCCACGGCCACGTCCACGACCACGCCCGCGTACAGACGCGGTCCCTCGCCGCTGACATGCCGCCGCCGTGTCCAACACCTCCACCATGAAGCGGGGTGCGGGGCCTGGAGCACCCTCTGGAGCAGGTAAATCCTGTTGAAAAATGAACACGTTGTTATTGTGCTGCAAACATATATATATACCAGCTATATCAGCGATTATATTGTTTCTGATATATCAGTAGATACAATTCTCATGTTAGTATTTATTTCGTGTTTTTATAATCTCAATAGTGATAAGCAAAATTCTCAATTAATTTCTTTAGGGGTACAAAGGATCTGACCTTAGTAGCAAAATACATACATACATACATAAACACTCACGCCTGTCACCCAGAGGGGTAGGCAGAGACTACAGACTTCCATTTGGCACGATCCTGACACACCTCTCTCGCCTCCTTCACATCCATACACCTACGCATGCATGCTCGTCGGTTAAGGGTACTCCTAATTTAGTAGTTTAGTAGAAAATAATAATAAATAATAATAATAATATTCCACAACTATCACACAACGCCATCTAGTCCCAAGCTAAGCAGAGCTTGTGTTATGGGTACTAGACAACTGATAAACATACTTATATATTTCTAAATACATAAATATTATAGATAAATTACACCCAGACACAGAACAAATGATCGTGCTTATATTTGTCCTGGGTGGGAATCGAACCCACGACCTCCGGCATAGCAGTCAGGGATACTAACCACTAGACCAACAGGCCTGTCAAAATATTTAGACAGTGGAAAATACTCAGACACGGTAGAAGCCTTTTAGTTTTAAGCAACTAAAGAAACAAACTACTTCTTTAACCGCAATTGACTATAAGGAATTTTTCCTCTATTAATTTATTTAAAGTTTATTGCACTATAATAATTCAAATACCCAAGGTGAGGTTGTAAGGTAAGTTAATGCCACGGGCAGATGATTTGTGTAGTAAATGTATGTGGTAAGGTAATTGTTAGGTAAGCTTACGTTTTTCTTTTAAGTAAATGTTAAATTGTAAATCAATTATATCTCAATGATAATCTTCGCTTTTAAATTATGATATATCATTGTAATTTTCAGAAAAAATTAAGTAATAGAAATAAAACAATAATATTCTAAATATAGGATATTAGCAAACTAAATCACTGACATTATACAATATTTAAATTATTGATCATTGTTAAGGAACTGAAAGATACTTAAATTATATGGACATCGTTTGGAAAACAATAAAAAAGATTGTTAATAATTCGTTAATTTTTTAAAGTAAATATTGTGCACAAAAACTTTAATTTTAAGCCAGTCTTTGTTTTCCAGCAAATCTCCGTGTTGTTCTTTTAATATTTCACATTCATGTTTTTTAGGTAGTTGTTTATTTTTAATGTGTAGTTTGAAAAAAATTTCCGTCAAAGGTAACTAATGTTCTTTTCTTTCCAGTTTTTATTTTATTTTTGGTATTTAATACCTGTGTTACCTCTTCGGTGACGCATTGTTGAGAAGTCCGAATACCGGATGGTCCAGCCTGAGATAAATTGTTTTGACTACGCATTTGTTGAATGCAATCAGAGTTGACAGTTTCGATTAGCTTACAATCATAATCGAGTATTTGATCGTTATCAAGAACCTCTTCATCTAGCTCTTAATTCGTATCTAAATCTATCTCTTCGAGAGTCTTTCCTTTGAAAGCATCTGCTTTACCATCTTCTATAACAATAAGAAGTTTCGATATGTTAGCAGTTTGGTATACTTCATCAGGCAATCTATAAGATTTTTTGTGCACTTCATTGTTCATGTCATTTTTAGACATGCTAAATATTTGTGACAACGTAGCTAAGTGTTTTCTGAGCCTTGTAGACGAGATTGCTTTTGGGTTTTTTGCTCCAAATAACCTTGCATGCCTTTCAAGAACTTTGTAGCCATAGATAGTGTTTTCATAACATGGATTACCAAATAAAAAAATATTTGGTTTTGAAGAAAAAAAAACAGGTGTCTTATTGACAATAATGGTTTTATGTACACTTGAACTTCTTAACGGGTACTCGACGACCACGTTTGCCTCTAATAAACACTCTGTTAAATTTCTTAACCAGAATCCTTTCAGATGCAGTAAGCCTCTGAAGATCAAATTCATCATACTTATCAGATGCATTATTATCACTTTGTAAATAGTCGTGCAGTGTGATTCTTTGAAGTTCACCAGGCTTGCGTCTGTTCAATAGTAAAATCCTACAATACTCAGTTTCTAATAGTTGTCTCTATATTGCAATAGAAATAGAAATAAAAATAGAAACTTTTTTATTCAATGTAGAGTATAAAAATACTTATTGAACGTCACTTTTTTAATTTACCACTGGTTCGCAAAAAAAAACCTCTGTCCTGGGAAGAACCAGCAAGAAACCCAGCGGGACTTTTTTTTTTTAATAATAGCTTACAATCATGTTTACAATCAACAACACAAGATAAATTAGAAATAGCTTGGTAGCGATCACCCTTCCCAGGGGTTATTATCATCTATAAATTCCTTAATATTATAATAACCCTTTTTATACAAACTTAGTTTAATAACATTTTTGAACTTTGAGTATGACAAATTTTGTATATTTTCTGGGATTTTGTTGTAAAAGCGTATACATCGCCCCAAGAATGAAAAATGAATTACTGACTCGGTGGAGTCGAGTAACTGGTACTACCACCAGCTTGTGTCTGTTCCTAGTATTTACAGAATGAATATCACTTATTTTCGCAAAACTACTTTTATTTTTGTGTACGTACTACATTTTCATAAATGTATTGAGAGGCCAGAGTTAACCCATATAGGCCTACCGTACCCTATGTGGTACAGTTACTTTGTAAAAATATTTTGATGTACCCACAAATTATTAACTTTTTTGGTTAGTTGTGGCAGATAACTCAGAGTATTAGTTTTATATCAACAATATAACATACACATTTTATGCGAGTTATTATCAGTTTATATTAAAATTGCTAGACAGAAACGGAAAAAAACAATTTACAATGTCTTCAAGAAGGTAAGTTTCATGTTATCTATAGTAAATCATATTATTTGTTGGTATTATTTTAAATACTAGGCTACAATAGACGTAATAGCTACAAATAAGTTTCACTTGGGTCATTTTAGTAAGGTGTACACAGTGCTAGATTAGGTGTATCATATATGGTACAGTAGGTCTATGTATGAGCACAAAATACCTAAGTCAATTTACATATTATTATATTAGCTTTTTATTTATCTTTTTGTGTTTTATTGTTTTAGGTCATTGACATTACATGAAATTGCTACAGTTCTTGAGGAAGATGATGATTTTAGCAACCAGAGACAAGATTTTGATATTTTTTTACTTCCACCTGACACCGCCAATGATTACCAAACTGACGAGGACTCGGGTGAAGAAGATAACGTCAGCATAAATAATTTGCCTGGAAGTTTGCTTCGAGCTCCAGCGGAGCTTGCTGCCTCAACCTCAATGGAAAAACCAGAAACTGAGGACCAAACCCCTCCCGAATTTCAAGAACCTTTAAAAAAACGTGTCATGAATTACAATTGGCGAAAACGAGACTTGCAGCTAAGACCTATTGTTTGGAAACCCCTTTATCATACTCCTATTGAAAGAAGCCCGATAGAATGGTTTTCTTTATTATTTTCAGAAGAAGTATTTGAGATGCTTACTATTGAAACCAATAGATACTTAGCACGTAAGCTTCTCTCTGCTGACGTCAAGATTGAAGAGATGAAATGTTTGGTAGGGATTTTGTTAGTCAGTGGCTACTGCCAAGTGAGCAGAAGAAGAATGTACTGGGAAAATGCATCTGACTCAAGAAATAGTTTGATTGCTTCAGCCTTGTCTCGAGATAGATTTACACTAATTTACTCTAATATTCATGTTGCTGATAATCTAAATTTAGATACATCCGATAAATTTGCAAAAGTTCGTCCTTTATTAAAAGTTTTAACTATGAGGTTTCTTGAGCACTGTCCACATAAGGAGAATCATAGTGTTGATGAGGCTATGGTCCCATATTTTGGTCATCACGGCTGCAAACAGTTTATTAGAGGCAAGCCTATAAGATATGGATACAAATTATGGGTTGGTGCAACATCAGGAGGTTACATTGCATGGTTTGAACCATACCAAGGTGCTTCTACATTTACGAATGCCCAATATTCCCAGCTTGGTCTTGGTGCAAGTGTGGTTTTGTCTTATGCAGATCAACTAGCAACATTAGGCTATGGAAAAAACTACCATCTCTTCATAGATAACTTTTTTACCGGTTTGCCTTTGGTTCATGAACTTACTGAGAGGGGATTTCGTGTAACTGGTACTATCAGAGAAAATAGATCTGGAAAGTGCCCTCTATTAAGTAACAAAGAAGCAAAGACAAAAGAAAGAGGCTTTTATGATTATCGCATATCTGATGATATTATAATTTGCAAGTGGCATGACAATAGTATAGTGTCAGTATGCTCTAATGCAGTTGGTGTTGATCCTGTCCACAAAACTGAACGCTATTCTCAGCAACTAAAAAAGAAAATATCTGTTTCTCAACCTCATCTCATTCAACAATACAATAAAAATATGGGTGGAGTAGATTTATCAGATCAGAATATATCGTCATTGAGAACTAGCATTCGAGGAAAAAAGTGGTATATGCCTCTGATTCTCCATTGTATAGACATGTCTGTACAAAATGCATGGCTGCTGTACAGACATAATGGAGGGAATATCGACTTGCTAAACTTTCGACGTCGTATTGCAAACTATATTATCGATTGTAATAAACAACGCGAAAGGCCAGGTCCTAGTCGACCATCTTCAATAACATCAGACTCTCGATACGACGGCAAAGAACACTATGTCAGCAAGCAGGAAAAGAGGACCAGGTGTGGCCTATGCCACAAACAATGTCCTACAAGATGTGTCAAGTGCAATATCGGTGTCCACGTAGAGTGCTTTATTATGTATCACACCAAAAAGTAAATAAAATCTAATTAGTAAAATCATGTCTTTTTTTGCATACATATAGTCCTACTGTACCATATGTGGTACGTCCCTTCAGTCGCCCCCCCTCTTATTAATTTTTTTTTAAATATTTTTCCCCCGGTTTTTAGGCTTTCTTGGATCAGGTTTTGTTAATGAAACATGAATTTTTCACAAAAATAATTATCGGTCTAAATGGGTTAATATATTAATTTCTTTAAATTTTTGTCGCTGTGACTCTTTTGGTTTTAAATTACATATTGCTCTAATGGCCCTCTTCTGTAAAATAAATATAATTTCTGCGTCAGTCGCGTGTCCCCATAGCAAAATACCATACGACATAATGCTATGGATATAACTGAAGTAAACTATTCTAGCTGTTTCAACACTGGTAAGAGTTCTAATCTTTTTTACAGCATATGCTGCAGAACCTTACTAATACCATTGAGAGTCGTTGAAGTATCTGGTAGGCCCAGAGGCGATTGTCTCCTTTACTTACTACTTACTAAATTTGCATAGCACATATGAATAAATATTTTTAGTCTATTCTTTAGTTGTATTACGTCAATGCCAAAATTAGGTTAATATACTGTGTTTTTAAAATAGTCGGCTGTGGCAGAATACCAGCGGTGACCTAAAATCACCACATAGCTGAGTCACAGGCCGGTTTGTCTCATTACTGTTATGTTACTGTATGTTTCTAAGTTAAGTTTGTGATGATTTCTATTTGTATTTTTTTTAATAACATGTGTAAACTGAGACAAATAAAAAGCTTTATTATTATTATTATTATTAACTAAGTCTGCTAGCTAGTTTTGATATATGGGGGAGCCATTGAAGCTTTGCGTCCAGTGTGATTCCAAGAAAAATGGTGGTATCAACAAGACTCAGTTCCTCCCCATTTAAATTTAAAATATTTTTGATGCCTTCTATAATTTGTATAGAAGCCTCCAAAGATTTTTTATTTAACTATTCTTTTAGAATTTTCAAGTCATTTGCTAAAGGGACAATAGTTATTTTTATAACGTAGTACGTTTCTAGGGCAGGCGGAAAAAAGTACATTGCCCTCAAGTATTATGTTAGCACTGAAACAAAACGACAGTTATTGCTTCCATACATTTCTTTATAGATTACGTATCGTTATGCGCTAAGCGTGTCGCATGATACGGGGTAGGGTGAAGGAATGACCGCTTCCTTCACCCTAGCCCGTATCATGAGACACGCTTAGCGCACAACGATTCAGAGATAATAAACCTGTTTCGACGCGATTTGCGATAGGTCTCACGCCGTGCTTATTTGAGAAAGCGGATGGAGCAGAACTCATTCCTCATTCTGCTTTGGGATGCGCTTGCGTGTAGATTCCTAAGCTTCCTTCCTATGGGCTTCCCGAGAAATTGTGCGATTGGATCACCAGTTTTCTTGCAGATCGGAGCATCAAGGTCGTTGTAGACGGTGCAAGCTCAGATTGCAAGCCTATTAATGCTGGTGTTCAACAGGACTGCGTGCTATCGCCAACGCTGTTTCTTCTGCATATCAATGATATGTATGTTGCAGACCCGTAACATTCATTGCTATGCAGATGACAGCACTGGTGATGCTCTTTACACTGGCCGAGCCAATATTTCTCGGGAAAACGTTCCGGGACAAACTTGTGTCGGAAGTCGAGTCTCTGCTGGACAGTCTCGGATTGGGGGCGACTAAATCTAGTCCAGTTTAACCCCCAGAAGACACAAGTTTGCGCGTTAACCGCTAAAAAGGACCCCTTTGTCGTATCCCCTCAGTTTCAAGGCACTCCCCTTGTTGCCTCAGCCAGTATCGGAATCCTCGGCGTCGACATATCGAGTGACGTGTTCGTGGTCACTTGGAAGGGAAGGCCAAATTGGCCTCTAAAAAGCTTGGCGTGCTCAGCAGAGCGGGACAGTATTTCATGCCGGCACACCGCCTGCAAATTTACAAGGCGCAGGTTCGGCCGCACATGGAATACTGTTCCCACTCTGGGCTGGGGCTCCCCAGTACCAGCTCCTTCCACTTGACCGCATCCAGCGCAGAGCGGCTCGAATCGTCGACGACCGAGTGCTTTCCAATCGGCTCGATTCACTGGCACTGCGAAGAGATGTTGCATCCCTTTGTATTTTCTTTCGCATATGCCATGGAGAGTGCTCTGAGGAATTGTTAGGATTAATCCCAGCCGCCAAATTTCGTGAACGCACTACGCGGCAAACGTCCCGATACCATCCACACCATCTGGATGCTTGGCGGTCCACCGCTGTACGTTTCAAAAGGAGTTTTCTTCCGCGTACAACCTCTCTGTGGAATAATTTACCACCGGCGATTTTTCGGGACCGATACGACCTGGGGACCTTCAAGAAAAGAGCTTACTCCTTTCTAAAGGGCCGGCAACGCATCTGCTATTCCCCTGGTGTTGCAGTTGATCATGGGTGGCGGTAGTCACTTAACATCAGGTGAGCCACATGCTCGTTTGCCCCCTCTTCTATAAAAAAAAGATAGTTTGAGATTTAAAATTTTCGGTTATAGTAGTTGTTTTAATTTTTATTAAGTTTGTTTTGTTAGTTGTATTATTACGTTTTGTATTAAAGTTTTTGTTATTGTTTTGTGACGTTTTGTATATTATCACTAGTAGGAAATCGGGTCCATCGACATAAAAATCTCATAAAGACTTTACGTCGCAACGAAAGAATCGAAAAGTGTCGCATATTTCGAAAACCGAAAAATTGTGATTGTAAACATCTATAAATATATAAAAGAAACGTGGTCTAGTGAAGTATTATATCGTTATATCATCATCATCATCATTACAGCCCTTCACAAGTCCACTGCTGAACATAGGCCTCCCCCAAGTAATGCCACAAAGCACGGTCCTGAGCCACCTGCATCCATCGACTTCCTGCATATCTTACCAGGTCGTCACTCCATCTAGTGGGGGGTCGCCCTACACCACGCCTACCCGCACGAGGCTGCCACTTAAGAACCTTTCTTCCCCATCGGTTATCGGTTCTTCGAGCTATATGGCCGGCCCATTGCCACTTACTAATCCGTTGGGCTATGTCGGTCACTCTGTTAGCCCTCTCCATAGCTCGCTGAGCGACCTTAAGCGTCCTCATACGGCCAGCAGTGAAGGACCACGTCTCAGATCCGTAAGTCATCACTGGCAACACGCACTGGTTGTACAATCTAGTTTTTAGAGATTGAGGTATACCTGACGAAAAGATATGTCGTAATTTCCCGAACGCTGTCCAGCCGAGTTGAATCCGTCGATTGACCTCTCGGTCGAAGTTGGACTTACCTAGTCGGACTATTTGTCCCAGGTAAACATACTCGTCAACAACTTCGAGCATAGTGCTCCCAACAACCACCGGCACAGGTGTGACATGGACATTAAACATGATCTTTGTTTTGTCCATGTTCATCTTAAGACCTATCCGTTGGGAGGCACTATTGAGGTCATTGAGCATAATGCTTAAGTCCTCCAGCGATTCTGCCATAAGGACTATATCGTCGGTAAATCGAAGGTGAGTGATGTACTCGCCTTGATGTTAATACCGTATCCTTTCCAGTCCAGTAGCTTGAAAACGTCTTCCAACGCAGCGGTGAAGAGTTTCGGGGATATAACATCACCCTGTCTTACACCTCTCTGCAGTTGGATAGGTTTCGAGCTCTGGTTCTGTACTCGGATAGCCATCGTAGCCCTACTGTACAAACACTTCAGCACTTCGATGTACCGACAGTCAACTTGGCACCACTGAAGGGACTGTAGCACCGCCCAAATTTCGACGGAATCAAAGGCTTTCTCATAGTCCACATATGCCAGGCAAAGTGGCAGATTGTACTCTTCGGTCTTCTGTACAATCTGCCGCAGGGTACATATGTGGTCTATGGTACTGAAGCCTTTTCGGAAACCGGCTTGTTCGGGAGGCTGGAAGTCGTCGAGTCTGCGTGCGAGACGATTCGTAATGACTCTCGAAAATAGCATGTAGACGCGGCTCAGAAGGGAAATCGGTCTGTAGTTCTTCAAGAGAGCGTTGTCGCCTTTCTTAAAGAACAAAACTTTTTAAGGTGGTGGAGAGCCATTCTAATCTCGCTCAGACTGACGTCCGGGATATCATCGGAATAGTGTCGAATAAGTCTTGCTCTTGGATCGTTACTCACACTTGCGTGTGGCTCCAACGATGATGTGTACAGCTGCCCATAGAACCTCTCAATCTCACTCAGAATCTCAGGTGTCCCGGAAACGATGTTGCCACACTCAGTCTTCAGCTTTGACAGTTGGCTCTTTCTGGCAGACAGATCTCTGGCAAAGTCTTTACTTTGGAGCCCTGGTTCCGCTCGATCGCTTCTTTAATACGAGAAGTATTAAAGTTGCGTAAGTCTCGCCGCATGCATTTGGAGATCTGTCTGTTCCGTTGCCTGTATGCTGTCAAATCTGTTGACGATTGCAGCCTCATCTCCCGTCTAACAGCCATGAGATTAAGAGTGTGATCGGAGAGTTTTTGTGTTCTTCTGCGGCGGGTTTTGCAGAACTTAGCTCCGACCGCATGGACAGTTTCCACGAGCTTGTCGGGGTAAGGTTTACAATTCGGTCGCCTGAATTTGGGGGTGAGGGGTGGCGTGGGGGGAGGGGGAGGAGTTGTAGAGTCACCCCCTACTTCCACTTTCGGCCGGACGTGCTTAGTTTTTTTTTATTTATTTTTAAAAATCTCATTTTGAGGTTATGTTTCGTAATTTTTATGACAATTTTAACCTGATTTTTGGGTAGAGAGAGTTGGAGGATGGAAGCTCCACGCCACTTAACGTGGTGCAGTCGAGGGAAGTCCGGTCGACGGAGCCCCGCTTCGCGGGGCTCCTACTTCTGAGTGGTTTACAAAAAAAATAACCACGAAGAGGATGACGGGGTCTATTCGCTCGCTTCGCTCGCTCATACGACCCCGTCATCCTCTTCTAACCTAAACCTGTCCGAGTCGGGGTGCTCCACGTCCCAGGCTCGCTTCGCTCGCTATTGCACTCGATATAACACCAAATTATTAACTTTCGTAACTACTTTAATTTATAAACATAATTTATGGCTGCCACCATTTGTAAGAAAAGATCTTTGCGATATTTAGCAGTATTCCGCCGCCACAAATATTTCACTATTCACCAAAATTCTGAAACTCGGAAGCAACACCATGACGAAAAGCTGTCAACAAAATGGCCGGCATAGCGATTTAATTTTACATATTTTTAAATCGATTCAAATCGAAATTAGATGAATCGATTCACAAAAAATCGAAATCTTAAAGATCGATTTCGCAAAAATCGTTTTTTTTTTATTTGCGTTAAAAGTTTATATTTACGATATCAAAAGATACAATAAAGTACAGATAACATTGAATAATTAAATTAAAAACTGTCATTCTTTACGAGTTGGGGTACATTCAACCAATTGTAAATAATTTTGCAAATCTTAATAAAACAGAAAAAGATTCGATCTCGATTCTCTAGGGTGAAATATCGATTCACTAGATCGATTCAGTATTATATTATATCGATATGACATTGACAGATGAAATGTCAAAAACGTAATTAAATTAGTCATTTACCAATATTTTTAAAAAATAATTAAAAATACTTCGACGCTGCTCCGGCAGAAAAAATTGAGTGGGGGTGCTTCAGATAAACCCCTTTGACTCCCCCACATTGACAGAATCTTCAAATTCAGGCGACCGAATTGTAAACCCAACCCGCTTGTCGTTCATATCGTCCACTGCATTGCAATCTTCTAGGCACTGGGAGCAGTTACGTAACTCGAGCTAGCGTTTAAATATATAGGATATATATATATATATATATATATATATCCTATATATTTAAACGAGCAATTCTTGTATATATATATATATGTATATAATCGGAATCTCGGAAACGGCTCCAACGATTTTCATAAAATTTTGTGTGCAGGGAGTTTCGGGGTCAATAAATCAATCTAGCTAGGATTTATTTTTAGAAAATGTTTTTTTGTCCGGGTTTTTAGGCAATGAAAAACTGCTACAATATCGTTAGAATAAGAAGGTAAATTTTGACAGTTTATTAAAGATTACAAATAGCTTAATTGGAATATTGGGCGGTCACAAACTCATAATGCCATGGTTCGAGCCCAGAACGACCGACAGACTTTTTTTAATTTTTTTTCAAGTTTCTTTCTTTTTTGAGAAAATTTATTTTTTCGAGCCCTTTTTTTAGTATTTTTTAAAAACACGAAAGTTTAAATTAAACTAATTGCAATCATGATTTTTTATTCAAATAACCAGTTCAGTTTTTTCTATCATGTCGCTACGATCAAAAAATATTATTCCTATTTTATCAGTATGTAATTTGTATCTAAATATAATTTCCATACCATATAATTTCCAAGACACACGAATTAAAAAAAACCGAGCGAAAAATACCGAGCAATACTCGGTCAACCGGGTATATATATATATATATATAAATATAGGTATATATACTTGTAAATATATATATATATATATATTTATTACTTACTTCCACTCTGCGGGGTGCGGGGCCTGGTACAGCCTCCGGAGCAGCCACTGGAGCTGCAGCCGGAGCCGGAGCAGGTGACCCCTGTTGAAATAATAAACACATTTTTATTGGGCTGCAAACATTTATATATAATAAATATAAATAAATGTTTATATAAATACTAGCTGAAATATAAAAATTTACATAGAAATGTTTCATTACTGATGTTTTGTATTACTTACTTCCACTCTGCGGGGTGCGGGGCCTGGTACAGCCTCCGGAGCAGCCACTGGAGCTGCAGCCGGAGCCGGAGCAGGTGACCCCTGTTGAAATAATTAACACATTTTTATTGGGCTGCAAACATTTATATATAATAAATATTTATATAAATACTAGCTGAAATATAAAAATTTACATAGAAACATTTCATTACTGATGTTTTGTATTACTTACTTCCACTCTGCGGGGTGCGGGGCCTGGTACAGCCTCCGGAGCAGCCACTGGAGCTGCAGCCGGAGCCGGTGACCCCTTTTGAAATAATAAACACATTTTTATTGGGCTGCAAACATTTATATATAATAAATATAAATAAATATTTATCTAAATACTAGCTGAAATATAAAAATTTACATAGAAACGTTTCATTACTGATGTTTTGTATTACTTACTTCCACTCTGCGGGGTGCGGGGCCTGGTACAGCCTCCGGAGCAGCCACTGGAGCTGCAACCGGAGCCGGAGCAGGTGACCCCTGTTGAAATAATAAACACATTTTTATTGTGCTGCAAACATTTAGGTATATATATTAAATATAAATAAATGACTGATGCTATAAATATAAATATAACTTACAGACACCTCCGCAGGCTCTACCAGCAAATCCGACAGGTCCCCCCATGACCCGTCGGACCGCACATAGCAAATTGGCATGCTCTGTTGAAAAATGAACCCGTTAATATCTATAAGTGTCTATTTATCTATACTTGTGTGTGATGGTACATATAAATATTACTTACAGATACATCCCAGTCATCTTGTTCCCCAACGTCTTCATCGATGACCGCTTCTTCGGCTTCCTCCTCATCGAGAAGGACCTTGATGAAGACCTGGGGAACTGGGTTGTTTCTGGGGTTCCACATGCTAAAAAAGAAAATAATAATTGTTACATACCATAGTACATAGTTATGCCAACCATATTATATATATATATATATATATATATATATATATATATATATATATGATATATAGGGATAAATATATGTATTCAGCAGAGAATATATAGACAATAGGGTCATATTATGTTATTATATCAGCAGAAATTGCTATATACAGACTGAATTTAACCAAATGAAAAAAAAGTGAAGCACATGTCTGTACAATAAAAATACGTAAAATTTATCACTTTTTTTTTATAAATATCTTCATATCGATCGCCTTATCGATAAAATTTGCGCAATCCCTCCAAATATGCTAAATATGGCGAAATATTTGAATTGTTATATAGGTATTGGACCGTTTTATGAACAATTGTATAGGTTATGATACAATTTTGATAGGAAAAATGAACGAAATCTTGAAGAATATGAAATTATCTCGTAATTTCATTAGAATTTTACCGTATTCAATTAGATTTATCCGTAAAATATAGACATTTACATTTACTATTTCGTTTGAACTTTTCTACGTCATTTCGATTTCAAACTATTTTTAGCATTCACTTTTCACTTTATGCCACAAATTATATATCTACAGGTTTGTTATATCACAAGGATTACAAAAATGTATAATACTTACGTTTTTCTCGCAGACAAAATGATAAATTAGTTTATAAGAATCACAGCACTCGTGCACGCTGCACGACCAACGACCATAGATAAATAAATATGTAGCAAGCTATGCACGACGCGCGACGCGTAATGGCGGAAATCCAAAGTGAATTCTTTTTTTTCTAAGAAACATTGCCAGGTTACGTTTTAAAATAAAAGAGCATATCCTTGTCTTTGGTACTATTATCTATTGCATAGTGTCTTTGGCTTTGTTTAGAACGAAAAAATAGTTTTTTCATAGGGCAGTAATTCTGATCTAATTAGTGTTCTTTTGGAGCGAACGTAGGTAGGTATTGTACGATCGAAAGTGCGCATGGCTTGGTTAACAGGTTAACTTAACTTCATGTGTATTGTGTGCTCCTATATCCTATATCCTATCCTATAAAAAAAGGCCCCGTAGGAGATACGCAAGATAGTTCGGCTCAAGGTCGAGGCACTACGAGGCAGTACGGAGACATTGAGAAGAGAATAAAAAAGATTTACAAGTTTATTTATTATATTTATTTTATTGAGTAATATTATTGATTTTTAAAATGAATTAATTTTGTATATATTCTCCTAACTGCACATTTTCCTTCCTATTATTGATTTTTAAGTATAAATGTCATTCTTGTGTCAGTATATTTCTTTATTATACTTTTCGTTAAATCAATAATATGATTGGTTTCTTCGGCGTAAAATTGATGATGTTTATACTCCGGGAATAATTGTTCTTCTGTAAAGCTGCTAAGAGCTTTATGGGTCAACAGTTCAGCGGTGATTTTTCCTATTATGTATATGTTATGTATCTGTCTTACTTACTTACTTACTTATCGTCACGCACAATCCCTAACGGGGTAGCCAGAGAGAACAGATCGCCAAGTGTCACGATCCTTACATACCTCTTTCGCTTCTTTCAGGTTCATTAACTTCTTCATACATGCACGTCTAGGTATCCGAGTACTCTTGACCCTCCCCTCTTCGAGCAATTTGCTCACATGGTCTTCGAAAGTTAGTCTCGGTCTACCTCGACACCTTTTAATATTTACTTTCGCTCTATATATTTTCTTCACCATTCGGTCTTCACTCATTCGTTCAACGTGTCCAAACCATTGGAGTACGCCCCTATCAATTTTTGTGATAAGGTCATCTTTCAATCCTGCCATATTGCGAATCTCTTCGTTTCGCTTTCGGTCGGCTATGGTAACGCCACACATTTTACGAAGAGATCGCATCTCCACTGCATTCAACTTGCTTTTATGCTTCTTCTGGCATACCCAGGTTTCGCTGCCATATAACAAAGTCAGTACCAACACTGCGTTATGTATTGCAAGGCGTGCACTCTTCACCACGCCTTGCCTTTTTATTAATGCATTCAGGGCACCATTGACTTTGTTTCCGGCAGCGACACGCCTATCCACATCTAAATCACATCTTCCATCCCGGCTGAAAGCACTCCCCAAGTATACAATTTCATTTACCTGTTCTAGACATTCCTGATTTACCCATATTTCACATTTCGTTCTCTCTTCGTCCTTTTCAAATACGTAAATCGTTGTTTTGGATATATTAGATATGCATCTGTCAATATCTAATATATCCAAAACAACGATATCTAAATACAATAATCATTTTGTGGATAATTATCGACAATACGAAATAAATATACCGCACTGCACTAGTCATTAGCGTCACGAGGCTAATTATAATAAGAAGAGATAGATATACATGTTTGCAGTAAATGCAAAAAGGACGGGGAGTAACGCGTGGCGGAATTGTCCAGTTTAACTTGACCCTCGTTGCGTAATAAAAATGTTGAAAATATTTTGGTAAAATAAAGAAATGTACCTACCGATGAAAAGTAATATTGTTTGTTGTTACACTACATCTTTTACTGTTGTTCCCGCACCATTTAATGGCAAAACAAGACATGATGCCGTAAATTGATTTTAATTTATATTTTAAATGTAAGCCGTCTCTTCGGTTCTAGTTTTTAGTCGCTACTGGCGGGAGACAAAAGTGTTCCGAAATATATCAGTGACTAGTCACTGACGAGTTGACAGGTTCGGGTCGCCTTGTATTACGTCTCTATAGGGTTAAGTGCTCGTAGTTACCTAAAATCGCGACGCGCCCGGGCGAAATAACGCAGTCAGGGCTGGCGCGTTGGAGGCATTGAATGTTAAAGGTTTTTAACGCTGTTTACGTAAATAGTTGTTGAAATAGTTTTTGTTTAGTGTTTAGTATATAAAAATAGTTGTAAAAGATTTAATGTATTTTAAAAATTATATATTATGTATATTACTTATTTGATAAATTATAATAGCAAAACGTCGTTCCTACTATAACTGTTGAGTGTTTGAAATGACCAACAAAAGGTCATATCATTATTTAAGTTACCGAAGAATTTTAGAAGGAAGTTATGAAAGGTGAATTTATTTAATTTTTTGTTAGATAGGTACTTACAGCAAAAATAATTAAGTAATAATTTGGTCTACAGAAGAAATACCTAAGTAGTTTATTACAAAAATTAGTTAAAATTTACTTCACTATACATACCTATTCTTGTATTTTGTAATTAAAATATTTTAACTTACAATAACACAAAATTCTGAAATTAAAACTTTGTATACTAAGAAGATTTTTAAGTAAGTAGAATAGATCACATTTCTGTTAGGAATAGTATTTCAGGTTTATTTGTTGTTTACACTATCTACGTATTTCTTCCGAACCAAGCGTTGCGACTCCCGACGAATGACCTTTGCATTTTGCATGCGTTAGGCATCGCAGAACTCACATAGGGGCGAAAGTATGGTCAGTCGATCATAGTCAGAATAGGTACTACACCTAAGTAACATAATTAACATTTCGCAATGTATTTTTTTATTTCCTATTAACCACGGAAAGTCCGCCGTGACAAAAAAGATGCAAAGTAATATGGACACCAGCGCGCAGCGATGAAGTTTTATTTAGCTTGCGTGTGCGATTTATCTGATTAATGATAATTATGTAGGCTATTATTATTGCTATTGAGATACTTCGTAACAAAACTAAACTGGATAAACCGTCAATTATTAAATCAGACCAAACTGCCATGCAACGCGAGTACTTAAAATACCTCCGTGATGAATTAGAGAAACGTACTACTAATGGAGAACAAGGCTTGACTATCAAGTATATACAAGGGCAGCCTAAAATTATCTGTAAACAGGAGATAAAAAACTAGTCCAAATTCACCAACCCTCACTAGCAAATCTTTTTAACAAAAAAACGCGACCTTCGATACCTTCCGCACTCTTAACAATAACAATCTTATACACAAACATACAATCGATAACATCTAAACTGGATTTATTCATTGCAAGAGTTGATCAACTAAAACCATCAATTATAGTCCTCTCAGAAACATGGCTAAAATCAAATATACCTGACTCACTGATAAAGATACCGGGTTACGACTTATACAGAGACGATCGTATTGATAAACGGAGTGGAGGGGTCGCTATTTATGTATTGAACAATATTACATATATGACATCAAAGCGAAATAGTCAGTATAATACGAAGTATGACTCTTGGGAATGTTTATGGGTAGACATTGAAGTAGGTTTTCAAAGAATACTCTTATGTGGACTATATAGAGGGCACGAATCAACTATCGATCATGACAACTTGCTTCTACAAAATTTAGAACTGGCTTCCCAGTCAAACACAGCAATAATAATGGGTGACTTTAACTTTGGTGGAGTCAAGTGGCCTCTTTCAAATTGTGTGTATCTACTGCCAAAAGAAACCAATTTCTTGCAATGGTATAACAACAACAATCTATACCAATTGGTAGAGCAATATACGAGGTTTCGCCAGGGTCACCAGCCATCTACTTTAGACCTAATCTTGACAAACGATGAGTCTTTGATAGTTGGAATTAATTATGAGGCCGCAATTGGGAAAAGCGATCATGCATACTTAGTATCGAATATACAGTTATAAACACAACAACAGAATAGGCAGCAATCTAAATCTAAAAAGAACTTTAATAAAGGAGACTACAACAAAATCAAAGAAGAAATTCACTCCGGCTTAAAAAAATGTTTAAAGATGTACTTTGTCCAGTTGAACAGTTTAGAATAATACATAAAGCAATAACTAATGCCATAGACACACATGTTCCTCTTGTAAAAACATTTAACAAAATAAATAAACCATGGATAAAAAATGACATATCTGAGTTAATAAGAGAAAAAAAATCTTTGGAAGAGATATACTGTAACAGGGTCAGATAAAATCTATAAGGAATACAGGAAGCTAAATAACAAACTGACTAATTTAAGGCGCACGGCAAGGGCAGTTTATGAAAATCAACTATTAGATCTAGGACCAAAGAAATTTTACTCGTACATCAGGCAACAAATCACCTCTAAAGTTAGTACACCAAACATTTTACGGAACAGTAATGGGCAATCTGTGACACGTTCTAAAGACATAGCGGAAGTATTTGCAGAACATTTTTCTAATGTATTTGAAAGAGAACCACTAGAAGAACTTCCTGCGCTTGACCCAAACCTAAGAGCAACTGAAGTTATAGAGGACATCATGTTCACAGAATCCAAAGTACAAGGTGCTATCAAAGAAATGAATATAGACTCTTCACCTGGCCCCGACGAAATACCCGTACATGTTTTAAAGAACTGCGGAATTGATAGTTACCTAGCATCAGTAATGCAAAAATCATACGACAAAGGAGTTTTGCCTTATTTATGGAAAACGGCTTTAGTGACTCCTGTTTACAAAAAGGGAAACAAATTAGATCCTGCAAATTATAGACCGATAAGCTTAACTAGTGTGGTGTGCAAAGTCATGGAAAAGATAATAGTTAAGCACATGAGGCAGTTCCTTAACGAACAAAAAACTATTGGTAAACAGCAACATGGTTTCTGTCCTCATAGATCAACGATTTCTAGCTTGATGTCTTGCTTATCATCCTGGGTCAACAGTCAAAATGATCGAGAACCAATAGATGTTATATATCTGGATTACGAAAAAGCTTTTGATAAAGTACCAATAGGCAGACTTTTACATAAATTGGAATTTGTTGGTGTTCGAGGGAAACTGTTAACTTGGATTGCGAGTTTTCTACGACAAAGAACCTTCAGAGTAAGGATTAGCGACACATTGTCAGATGAAAAAGAAATACAAAGCGGTGTGCCACAAGGTTCTGTACTGGGACCGGTATTGTTTATACTGTTTACCTTTGATCTACGAAAAAGCTTGAGTTGTAATGTAAGTATGTTTGCTGATGACACGAAGATATTCGCAAACCCACTAGTGGACTTTGATCGCCTTCAAGCAGATCTAATTAAAATATCAGAATGGTCAAAAAGGTGGCTTATTAAATTAAGTATAAATAAATGCACAGTCCTCCACATAGGAAACAGAAACCCTCGTTTAATATATAAAATCGATGATATACCTTTGGAAGAAGTTAAAGTACAAAAAGACTTAGGTGTGCATATAAGTAACGATTTAAAATGGAATCATCATATAACAGTTATAACTAAAAAAGCAAATAGTTTTATTTACCTGATTAGAAAAGTCTTCGGACATCTTACACCAGAAATGATGCTAAAAATACATAAGACATACATTCGACCTATTTTGGAGTATGCGTTCCAAATCTGGAGCCCCAATTTCAAAAAGGATGTTGAGTTACTGGAGAAAGTTCAACGTAGATTTTCAAAGGTCCCTAGAGTATTGAAAACCATACCATACGAAGAAAGGTTGAATAAGCTTAAACTAACGACACTGAAAGATCGCAGAGAACGGGGAGACTTGATCGAAGCATATAAAATTATACATGGACACTACGATCTGGAAAATTTTGACAGAGATTTATTCCAGTACTCAACAAACACACATCTTAGGGGACATCACTTCAAACTAACCAAAACCGTGTCACATAACAACCCACATAAGCACTTTTTTAGCCAAAGAGTGGTTGAAGCATGGAATAAACTACCATCAGAAGTAATATCTGCACAAACTATTAACCAATTCAAGAACAGATTAGACAAACATCTAAAATAAGAATAATTACATATTTGAAAATAGGATACGGGCTTACATCAGTTGTTTCAACTGCTAGCCTGTTAAGTAATAATAATAATAATAATAATAATATTAAACGTCGGTAAGCAGTCGATATCAAAGGAGTGCAACTTATGTACGTAGTACTAATAATTATTCTGTGCTGGAATACGAGGCCCCGCCCGCTAGCCCCCGCACTCCGTTAGCTCGCCCGGCAATCGTCAGTATGGTTAGCATCTCTGTTACACTGTTGTAAAAATGACGTCATCAAAGCCATGCGTCAAGTTAATATGACCGCGTCGTATACACAATTTTATACACGAGCGTCTAAACTAGGCCGTGCCTGTATCTTAGACACCAGTCACTTCCAAAGGCATCATTATTTACAGTTATAAAAGTATACGGCATATTATGATTCACTTCTTCTTCTTCTTTCTTTTGTGGCGGTTTGATAAAATTCGCCAATGACGTATTGAGTAGAAAATGAAAGCTTATGAGTTTAATTAAAATAAGAGTCTGTGATAATACAAGGATTCAGTATTCCTCCGAGAATTTTGACAAATCTATTTGTTGAATTACCTAGAACAAATATGACAAACACAGGTGTTAGACTCTTACCCGTATGTTAAAAGTGACAAGGATTTAAAGTTTCATATTATTAATATTAATAAAATCACATAAAATATACACAAAAGAAGTAGGGTGAGTGGGGGGAAGATGAAAAACGGAGTAACACAAAAAGGCATCAATAAAAACAGATTTTGTGTAATTTATCCAATGCAGGCAACATTCGTAAGACCGCCATTTTGTTACGTCCCACACCTAAGTCAGCACACAAATTATAAAGTTGTATGTACAAGAAGTCAGCACTTGTCGTTTTGAGGGACAGGTAGTGTGTTATAAGGGAATATCTACGCAGTAAATTTTACGCGAGCAAGTTGGGTGTTTTAATCTTACCCCGTGTCGTGTAATTTCGTTTAAGAGGTAGGTACGAGTTTTTTATTTGTATACATACTTATTATTTTTAATTGTTAGTTATGTTGCTATGTCTAAATGTCGCTACTTTATGTATTTTAGGATTTATTGTAACATTCCGTCTTTACCCGCCAATATTCGACGGGGTAAAATAAACATATAAAAGTTTCCATCTTGCCCCGTTTTCGAAAGTCATACTAATGGTCTCATGTTCTCAAAGTGTACCTAAAAAAATGTTTTCTTCTGTTACAGCCATTATATAAATTGTCAGCGGCACAATTTCAACTAATCAATTAATATTATAATAAGAGAGGCAAAAGGAGCAAGGGGGTGGTGATGGCTAAGTGATTTCACCGCTGCCCATAGACACAAGAAACAACAGGAGTGTTACTTGTGCGTTGCCTTCTCATAAGTTATATGAACAGGATTCGTAGGAATGGGAGTAGGAACTTAAAGAAAGAGGAAAGACCACAGACACTCGCTAGTAAATGCAACATCACAGCTCCTAGAACAATGCAAAGTCAATCGGTTTATCTAGCAAACATCAACATTATTAACTAAGAAGTTAACCACTTCATGGTGATGTTCTTGCTCATTTATGTGTTACAGTGAACTGTAGACGTGGATCCCCAATTTTTTTTATTATTGTAGGTGTATATAAACATATATATATATATATATATATTAATAATATATTTTTATAAGGAACTTGAAGAAAAATTGTTTTTTTTTGGGGCTCCCTAGGTGTTAAAGTGCCTAAAAGGGTATTTTCTGAACTTTTTGCTAAAATTTATCTAAGATCTTATTTATTGGTTAGCTGTTTGAAAGCTGAAGTGGCAATGGGCCGGCCATATAGCTCGAAGAACCGATAACCGATGGGGAAGAAAGGTTCTTGAGTGGCAGCCTCGTACTGGTAGGCGTAGTGTAGGGCGACCCCCCACTAGATGGAGTGACGACCTGGTAAGATATGCAGGAAGTCGATGGATGCAGGCGGCTCAGGACCGTGCTTTGTGGCATTACTTGGGGGAGGCCTATGTTCAGCAGTGGACTTGTGAAGGGCTGTAATGATGATGATGATGATGTTTGATTTTGAAATATTTAATTTTTTACGTTTTGTGCTACATATTTTGTTGACGAAAATGGTAAAAGGTACATGTACGTAATTGTGTTTAAAATTATTTTGGCATTTACAATAAAAGATTTTATATGATTGATATCTTTCATTTTCTGTATAATCTTATCTAAGTAAAGTAAAAAGTTTGAGAACCTCTAGTTCAATCTTTTCCCGGTGGGGCAAGATTGAAATACAAAAAACAAATAATTTGTGTTATCTGTGTTATTTGAAGATATTTTGATATTAAAGACAGTTCTGAAGTGTCAGGACAATTAAAGTTTTGGCCTACTGACCGTCAATATCGTCTGACATTAATTTGAACGATTTTAGAAACTACTTCGATCTTTCCCCACCACCCTTTCATCTTTCCCCATGCTTTTTTCTTTCGATAAAAACATTGCAGTTAATTTTTTTTGCTTTCGAATAAATATAACAGAGATTTATCGATATGACATAAAAATATGCTCTTTGTACTTTATTCACTATAGGTATAATTTTAGCTTAAGTTAATATGTACAGTTCTACAAGACGTCAAACACAACACTGCTCATCTCGTCAAAAAACCGTTCGATCTTCCCACCACTCACCCTACTGGTATATGTTAAAAGAGAATTAAAATCTATAGGTCGAGGAATATAAGGAGGAAGGTAATCATAAAGGGAGGAGGATAATTTGGGACAGTTGAAAAAAATATGGTTTGTGGAACCTTCATCTAAGCCACATTCACACAATGAGCTATCCCTTACTCTGATTTTTGCCAGATGTGCATGTGAACAAGCGTGTCCAATTCTTAATCTACAAATGATTAAAGTTGCATGTTTATTTGCTTTGTTCAATTTAAAGAACCAAGGCTTGGGAGGAATAACCTCTTGGATGGCAGCATAGTGCTTACCTTTAACATTTTTGGAAACTTCCCATAATTTATTCCATTTTTCATTCAGTTTCCTTTTAGCTAGCAAAATTAGGTCATGTGAGTAAGTTAAATTTTGTAGAATGCCATTAGCAATTGCATTTTTAGCGAGTACATCAGCTGTTTCGTTACCATGGATACCACTGTGGCCTGGAATCCAGGCCACTGAAACATGGATTCCTTTAAGGTGGCATCTGAATAGGGTATTTTTTATTTTAAGAATTAGTGGAAATTTATGTTTGTTATGGAATTGATTGGACAAAATAGCTAACAAACAACTTTTTGAATCTGTGAAAATAACTGTTTTATTAAGATTATGTGACTCTACATATAACAAAGCTTCACTGATTGCAGTTGCTTCACCGGTAAAAGTGGAGGATAGTGAGGGGCATTTAAAGTTAAGAATGATTTTGAACTTAGGAATCCAAACAGCAGCTCCAGTATAGTCTTCATCAGACTGTTTTGAAGCGTCTGTGTACATGACAAGCCAATCTTTAAAGGTGTTTTCTATAATTTCTTTTAATTTCAAATTTGCCATTGGAGAATCCTTTTTTATACCTAGATCTAGATGAAAGTCGGGTTGGTAAGTAGCCTCGTAAGGAACATCTAAGAGTGGATATATTTTACATTGAAAGATTGGGTAAGGAAGCTGAAGAAAAATTACAAAACTTTTAAACAAGCAGGGAGAGTACTTATGGGTCCAGTATCGGTCAGATGAGATATACTCTGAAAGAAGGTGCAATTTAGGAATTAGGGGATGATCTGAAAGCTGGCAGATCTTAATTAAGAATCTGTCTGAAAGGTATTGCCTTCTTAATCTTAAAGGAGGATCTATGCACTCAACCTGAAGAACATTTATAGGTGAGGATTTCATTGCCCCTGCAATAATGCGAGGGCATTTCGATTGAATTTTGTCCATTACTTTCAGGGATGATTTATTGCAAGGCTCCAACAGAAAACATCCATAGTCAAGGTGGCTTCGTATTATAGCAATGTACTGTAATTTCTGAGAAAAAGGATGGGACCCCCACCAAACACCTGACAAAGACCGAAGAATATTTATGTTTTTTTCGCATTTTTGTGTTATATATTCAATGTATGGACCGAAGGCCAATTTCGAATCAAGGATTACAAATTCGCAAATACATTACCACTTTTTTGCGTTTACCGTCACACCTACGAGCACTTAACCCTATAGAGAAGTAATACATACAAATTTAAAAGAAAACAATTTTGTCAACTAGTTGCGGTGCGGGGGGAGTTGTGATCGCTGCGAAGTACTCCGAACTATTCCGAAGAGATTCCGGACACGATCGCTAGGGCGTGCATTGTAATGACTTGATGCTTTCTATCGATAATGATAATTTTTTTCGTTTTAATACATGCTTTCGGTATCAGTAACTAGCTTTTGACTGTGACTTCAATTTTCTATGCAACAAAGAAATGCAATTTTAAATGTACTAACATTTTCAACACTACAATTTTACAACATTATATTTTACAGCAGTATACTCAGGTAAAATATAAATGCCAACTTCGAAAAAATTTCAAGATTTGAATTTTTTTCGAAATTGGAGTTTAAAAGGAGTTTAAAATAAACTTTTAGTGATTTGTTGAACTTTAACATAAAATTACTTTAACATAAAAAATTTAAATATTTAATACGTGGTAGAGCCATGCTGCAGTTATATTAGTCGTATAGTTGTACCATGAATTGGTCGGCTCGACCGGGGAAGGACGCTCGACGCACGCTCTCACAGAATACCAGCGTAAAATAGTAGCTTTATGCTGTTTCGTATCGTGAGTGTAGATAACCGGCGACCCTTTTTACTGGAAACGAGGCATTTCATTCCCCACGGGTGACAACGCATCTGCATTTAGATTCATAATCGAGGATAGATGTAGATGTCTATGGGCCACAGCAACCACTTAACAGGTGTACTGTGTGCTCGTTTGTCATCCTATCCTATAAAAAAGGCCCCGTAGGAGATTCGCAAGATAGTTCAGCTTATTTTAGTTCAGCTTATTATTCGCAAGGTAGTACGGAGAGATTGAAAAGAGAATAAAAAAGATTTTCATGTTTATTTATTATATTTATTTTATTAAGTGCTATTATTGATTTTGAAACTTCTTCTGCACTTCTCATTAGTCGCCGCTTATTGAATAAAATGTTTTGAGCACATGAAGCTATATTTTGATGGAAACCAATTTTCTCTTTTTGTAACGTTTATCAATTTGTTTTTCATATTACCATCTTTTGGAAACCTATAGATAAAAATCGTATAGTTTAAATAAAATAACATTGTTGTCGTACTTATCCAAAGCTCATACACGAAAAGAATAATTATAATTAATATTATAAAGTATTACTAAGAGTAGTAAATAATAATCTACTAATCTTAGTTATACTTTAATATTAAATTATATATATCTATAATATTAATAAATTATGTATCTGTCCATATCTAATAAATCCGAAAAAACGATATCTAAATACAATAATCATTTTGTGAATAATTATCGACAATATAAAATAAATATACCGCCCGGTACTAGTCATTAGCGTCACGAGGCTAATTATGATAAGGAGAGACAGACATACGTGTTTGCAGTAAATGCAAAAAGGACGGGGCGTGACGCGTGGCGGAGCTGTCCAGTTTAACTTGACCCTCGTAGCGTAATAAAAATGTCGAAAACATTTTGGTAAAATAAAGAAATGTACTTACCGATGAAAAGTAATATTGTTTGTTGTTACACTACATGTTTTACTGTTGTTTCCGCACCATTTAACGGCACAACAAGACATGATGCCGTAAATAGATTTTAATTTATATTTTAAATGTAATCCGTCTCTACGGTTCTAGTTTTTGGTCACAACTGGCGGGAAGCAAAAGTGTTCCGAAATATATCAGTTACTAATCACTGACGAGTTGACAGGTTCGGGTCGCCTTGTATTACGTCTCTATAGGGTTAAGTGCTCGTAGCGTCACACAAACTTATTATGCGTATGAAAGGTTAGACTACTATTCATAGGAACTTTTTTAATTTCTTAATTTATAATCATTTATTGCTATCACAAGTCAGAGAACTATTTTTTGGTGATAGGTTACAATGAAGTATTGCAAAGATATACGATATATAACTTTAGTAATTCTACAGGTATTTAACAAAAGTTATGCAATGTACGGTGAACAGTCAATACAAATTATATTATTATTCAATTCATGGTTTTTGCAAAGGTTTTTTTTTTTGAAATTACATTGTGACTAATTAAATATAGTTTTATAAGTAGCTATAAAAGTGAAATAATTTTTAATTAGTACAGTTAAAGTACTTTTAGTAGAGTTATATTATTCTAATGTAATATTATTTTAAAGTGACCAAGAAATTTTCAGTTTCTTCTGTATTTAAAGTTTTTAACCAAGATAATAGTCGTTTTTTACATTGTTAAGCGAGTGGATTTGCAAAATTTTATTTATTTTATTGTAAAGCATATATCTAAGTAGCATTGCAATTTAGTTATAAAATATGTTTTAAAATGGCAAGTAGGACAGACCTTATCTTTCCTGCGATTGGTTGTTAATTCGTGATTATACGTAAGTTTTTCATGTTGGAATATAACAGTGTCTTATATATACAATTGTTTAACTGTCAATACGTCACATTCTGAATGTAGTTTGTCTGTAGAATAGCTAAATGGTTAAAATGTCATTACTTTGCGTAAAATACAATTTTATACACGAGCGTCTAAACTCGGCCGTGCCTGTATCTTAGACACTAGTCACTTCCAAAGGCATCATTATTTACAGTTATAAAAGTATACGGCATATTATGATTCATTTCTTCTTCTTTTTTCTTTTGTGGCGGTTTGATAAAATTCGCCAATTACGTATTGAGTAAAAAATGAAAGCTTATGAGTTTAATTAAAATAAGAGTCTGTAATAATACAAGGATTCAGTTTTCCTCCGAGAATTTTGACAAATCTATATGTTGAATTACCTAGAACAAATATGACAAACACAGGTGTTAGACTCTTCTTCTTCTTCTTCTTTTAAATTATGGCTTCTCTTGGTAGAATTCTGCCAGTGTCAAGTCAGTCATGGAAGTGACAAGATAATAATAGTTAAAATAAGAGTTCTCAATATAATGAGTGGGTTCACAATCTACAACAAAAGGCGTCACATATTTAAACTACCATCACCAAAGTTGTTAAGTAATTTTACAGTTTAATATTATTAGTACGAATAAAAGCACATAAAATATTTACGAAGGGAGTGTACACTAGGGTTAGCAAAAATTGGAAATTTACTGGACGAGGGATGTAATTGGGCAGGATATCGTAGAGAGAGAAAGAAAGTTTAGGACACTCAAAGAACAGATGATTGACAGATCCTTCATCTAGGCCACATTCACAGATTGAGCTATCCCTAATCCTGAGTTTGGCCATGTGTACAGGAGTACAAGCATGACCAAAGCGTAGGCGGCAAACAGTAGAGGTGGTAGTTTTGCTAAAGTAAGTATAGAGGCATTGTCTAGGGATAGAGCCAGATTTTGTGGCATCTTTAACTAAATTATCAGCAATTTCATTGCCCTGAATCCCGCAGTGGCTAGGGATCCAAGCCAATACAATGTTCAGCCCTTTTTTGTGGCAATAGTACAAAGACTTTCTAATATTTAAAATTAGAGGGTATCTAATCTTAGGCCGTGTAGTGGCGGTTGAGAATATCCACTACCCCATATCTTCCCGTGGGTGTCGTAAGAGGCGACAGAGGGAGACGACAGGCAGGAGATGGGCAGCAGCATCTTCCTGATAACAACTGTGACGTAATAAAAAACTGCGGTTGCCAACCCGCTCGCCAAGCGTGGCAACTATGGCAAATACCCCTCAATGAATAAATACACAAACAGACGGCCCCCAGTCCCCGGCGGACCCGCTATTCCTGGCTACGGTGGCGACCATGGTAACGGCGGGGCAGGGGGTGCTAAGAATCTCCGGTGGAGGTTCGGTTGCCACCTACGATGACTCGACCTGGCAACATATAACGCACGCACCCTGAGGACTGACGAAAAGATACTGGAGCTGGCAGAGGAGGTAGACAAGTTGCGCTGGCATATTATTGGATTATCCGAGGTCCAAAGAGAGGGGGAGGACACGGCAATCCTCGAGTCCGGCAACTTGTTCTATCACCGGGAGGGCGACCATCTGTCCCAAGGAGGTGTCGGATTTATCGTCCACAAGTCTCTCGTCAACAACGTTGTAAAGATTGGGAGTGTGTCGACGAGAGTCGCGTACCTGATATTCAGAATCACCAAACGGTTTTCGCTGAAGGTCATTCAGGTTTACGCACCAACCTCGGCACATCCCGATGAGGAGGTGGAGGAAATGTATGAGGATATTTCCAGAGCCATACATTCCTCCAAAACCCACTACACGGTGTTGATGGGAGACTTCAACGCAAAACTAGGCACAAGAGAAAGCGGTGAGCTGAAGGTAGGGAAATTTGGAGTAGGGCAACGGAACCGAAGGGGCCAGCAGCTGGCCGACTTTATGGAGAAAGAGGGACTCTTTATGATGAACTCTTTCTTCCAGAAGCGGCCCCACAGGAAGTGGACCTGGTCGAGCCCCGACGGTTCGACAAAAAATGAGATTGACTTCATTATGACGACCAGACGCCAACTGTTCAGTGATGTCTCAGTGATCGCAAGGGTGAAAACTGGCAGCGATCACCGAATGGTTAGAGGCACACTGAACCTAAACGTTGAGTTGGAGAGGTCTCGTCTAATGAAGTCAACGCTCCGTCCCCCTCGTGCTCTAATCCAGAATCCCGAAACCTTTCAGCTCGAGTTACGTAACCGCTTCCAGTGCCTAGAAGATTGCAATGCAGTGGACGATATGAACGACAAGCTCGTGGAAACTGTCCATGCGGTCGGAGCTAAGTTCTGCAAGACCCGCCGCAGAAGAACACAAAAACTCTCCGATCACACTCCTAATCTCATGGCTGTTGGACGGGAGATTAGGCTGCAATCGTCAACAGATTTGACAGCATACAGGCAACTGAACAGACAGATCTCCAAATGAATGCGGCGAGACTTACGCAACTTTAATACTTCTCGTATTAAAGAAGCGATCGAGCGGAACCAGGGCTCCAAAGTCTTTGCCAGAGATCTGTCTGCCAGAAAGAGCCAACTGTCAAAGCTGAAGACTGAGTGTGGCAACATCGTTTCCGGGACACCTGAGATTCTGAGTGAGATTGAGAGGTTCTATGGGCAGCTGTACACATCATCGTTGGAGCCACACGCAAGTGTGAGTAACGATCCAAGAGCAAGTCTTATTCGACACTATTCAGATGATATCCCGGACGTCAGTCTGAGCGAGATTAGAATGGCTCTCCACCACCTTAAAAACGGCAAGGCCCCGGGCGAGGATGGAATTACAGCGGAGCTTCTGAAAGCGGGTGGAACACCGGTACTTGAAGTCCTTCAGAAGCTCTTCAATTCCGTCCTCCATGGTGGCACTACTCCGGAGGCGTGGAGCAGAAGCGCGGTGGTTTTGTTCTTTAAGAAAGGCGACAACGCTCTCTTGAAGAACTACAGACCGATTTCCCTTCTGAGCCGCGTCTACATGCTATTTTCGAGAGTCATTACGAATCGTCTCGCACGCAGACTCGACGACTTCCAGCCTCCCGAACAAGCCGGTTTCCGAAAAGGCTTCAGTACCATAGACCACATACGTACCCTGCGGCAGATTGTACAGAAGACCGAAGAGTACAATCTGCCACTTTGCCTGGCATATGTGGACTATGAGAAAGCCTTTGGTTCCGTCGAAATTTGGGCGGTGCTACAGTCCCTTCAGCGGTGCCAAGTTGACTGTCGGTACATCGAAGTGCTGAAGTGTTTGTACAGTAGGGCTACGATGGCTATCCGAGTACAGAACCAGAGTTCGAAACCTATCCAACTGCAGAGAGGTGTAAGACAGGGTGATGTTATATCCCCGAAACTCTTCACCGCTGCGTTGGAAGACGTTTTCAAGCTACTGGACTGGAAAGGATACGGTATTAACATCAATGGCGAGCACATCACTCACCTTCGATTTGCCGACGATATAGTCCTTATGGCAGAATAGCTGGAGGACTTAAGCATTATGCTCAATGACCTCAATAGTGCCTCCCAACGGATAGGTCTTAAGATGAACGTGGACAAAACAAAGATCAAGTTTAATGTCCATGTCACACCTGTGCCGGTAGTTGTTGGGAGCAATATGCTCGAAGTTGTTGACGAGTATGTTTACCTGGGACAAATAGTCCGACTAGGTAAGTCCAACTTCGACCGAGAGGTCAATCGACGGATTCAACTCGGCTGGGCAGCGTTCGGGAAATTACGACATATCTTTTCGTCAGGTGTACCTCAATCTCTAAAAACTAGATTGTACAACCAGTGCGTGTTGCCAGTGATGACTTACGGATCTGAGACGTGGTCATTCACTGCTGGCCGTATGAGGATGCTTAAGGTCGCTCAGCGAGCTATGGAGAGGTCTATGCTCGGAGTTTCTCTGCGTGATAGACTCAGAAATGAGGATATCCGCAGTAAAACCAGAGTGACCGACATAGCCCAACGGATTAGTAAGCTGAAGTGGCAATGGGCCGGCCATATAGCTCGAAGAACCGATAACCGATGGGGAAGAAAGGTTCTCGAGTGGCAGCCCCGTACCGGTAGGCGTAGTGTAGGGCGACCCCCCACTAGATGGAGTGACGACCTGGTAAGACATGCAGGAAGTCGATGGATGCAGGTGGCTCAGGACCGTGCTTTGTGGCATTACTTGGGGGCCTATGTTCAGCAGTGGACTTGGGAAGGGCTGTAATGATGATGATGATGAATCTTAGAGTGAAAAGGACTGGATAAAATACTTTGAAGGCAACTAAGGGAGTCCGAAAAAATGAGTGTCCTTTTCAGACCATGTGATTCTGCATATGAAACTGCCTCTAAAATAGCCAAAGCCTCACCTGTGAATACAGATGAGTCAGGGGGAGAGTTAAAATTTAAAATAATCCTGTATTTAGGGATCCACACTGCAGACCCTGCTAATCCATCGTTACTTAACTTTGAAGCATCAGTGTACATAGTTAACCAATCATGCCAATTTTGGAGGAGGAGCATATTTAATTTGTTATTTGCTTCAATAGTATTTTTATCTATTCCGATATCTAGAATAACGTCTGGATTGAAAATTAGAGCCTCGTAAGGGATATTGTATAGTGGGTTACTAAGGGATTGATAGATTGGAGAGGGAATGTTGAGCAATTTAATATAGCTTTTTATAATGCATGGCAAATACTTGTGGGACCAATATGGGGAGTCCCTGACCAACCAATACAAGGAATGAAGTTTGGAAAGGAGAGGATAGAGTGAATAACATGCTACTTTAAGCAAGAACCTATCTGAGAGATATTGCCTGCGTAGAGATAGAGGGGGCTCAACACATTCAACTTGAAGAGCGAGAATGGGAGTGGACTTCATGCTACCAGTTATTATACGTAGACATTTTGACTGGATTTTGTCCAAGGTATTAAGGGCCATTTTGCTACAAGGCTCTAGTAAGAAGCACCCATAATCAAAGTGACTTCTAATTAGAGCATTGTATAAAAGCTTTTGTGAGTAGGGGTGAGAGCCCCACCAAGCACCTGATAGAGATCGAATAACATTGAGATTTTTTTCACATTTGGAGGCAATATATGATAAGTGAGGAATTCCTGTCATTTTGTTATCCAGGATTACTCCTAAAAATTTCACTTGATTTTCAGTGGGGATTAGAGTATTATCAATGTAGATGGACACTTCTGATATATACCTCCGCCTAGAGAAAACCACAGTACTGCATTTTAAAGGAGACATTGATAAACCATGCTCCAATAGCCAATTATTAAGAAAGTTGACAGCTTGGGATAAACGAGAGGTAGCCTCAGTAATAGAGGCATCAGATACATATAAGGCTAGATCATCTGCATATTGCAAAATATTACCTAGATAATTTACAGATCTATCTATATCATGGGTGTAAAAGCTGTACAACAAGGGGCTCAAGACAGAACCTTGTGGTAGTCCCTTCCAGGTAAATCTAGCTGGTAGAAATCTTCCTTCAGAGCGAATTAATATGCGTCTATGTGAAAGCAGGTTTGCTATGAAATTTGTTATTCTCTCAGGAATGTTCAGCTGATGCATTTTTTGCCTGAGCAGAGGGAGAACAACATTATCATATGCTGCACAAACATCGATGAAAATACCTACGAGAAAGTTGTTATTGGAGAATGCTAGTCTTATATCAGATACTAAAATGCTAAGGCTATCCATAGTGCTAAAACCTTTTCTAAAACCAAATTGGGTCTTTGATATAATGCCTCTACTTTCGAGAATCCACTCAAGGCGATTTTTTACAAGATGTTCCATGACTTTCGACAGGGTTGATGAAATAGCAATAGGGCGATAGCTTAATGCGGAAGAGGGGTCTTTACCAGGTTTTAGAATAGGAATAATAGTATGTGTTTTCCAGTCATCTGGAATAGAACCGGTTGTAAATACCATGTTAATTATGCTTAAAAAGAACTGCTTACACGTAGTACCCATATTAACAAGGAATGAGTAGGGGATACCATCAGCGCCAGGGGAGGAATCCTTAAGGTGCCTAAGAACTAACTGCAATTCAGCTAGTGAAAATGGTTCATTAAGATTATTAAAAGAGTTAAATGAGTGAGGGGGGAATGGTTTTGAGGAAGGAGATATCTCCTCCTCCAATGGAACCCAGGGGGGAGCCAGACGGTTACTAAAATCTTCTAACCAATGGAAGGGGTCTGCACAAGGGGAATTGCTATCAACTAAAGCGCCACGGAATTGCCTAATACGTTTCCAAACCAGAGAAGAAGGAGATCGAGGAGCTAAGCTCTCACAAAACGAAAGCCATCCTTTTCTTTTCTTTTCAGAAAGAAGTTTTTTGGACTGAGCAGTTATTTTCTGATAATTAAGAAAATTTTCCATTTTCATATTAGAGGAATATAGCTGTTCAGCTGCCTTTCGTTTTTTAATAATTGAGGAACAATCTGCATCCCATCATGGAGGTGAAGAAATTTTACTCGTGGAGGAATTCTTCAAAGGGAAAATTTTGTATGCTATATTATTCAGAAGGGTTATAAATTGGGAATAGGCACTCTGGAGGTTATCTGGAGATACAGGGGGAAGATTATTGATATTAATTTCTGTTTCCGAGGAGAATACATCCCAATCAGCTTCAGACAGATTGAATTTAAGAAGGGGTGATAAATTTCGAGTAGGAATACATCTATTACTTAGGTTTAAAAGGATGGGAAAGTGATCACTTCCAAAAGAAGAAGGGAGAGTTTTCCATGATATGCTAGCAGCCAGAGTTGGAGAGCTCAATGACAAGTCTACTGCAGATCTAGAATTCTGCGAAGGGTAGGCCATTCTGGTGGGAGAACCGTCATTTAGGAGACAAAGATTAAATTCATTAAAAACATCAAGTAGCAGATAAGAAAAAGAGTCAGATTTATGAGAACCCCACATAACATGATGGCTATTAAAGTCTCCGAGGATAAGGTAAGGTGGAGAAATGCTTGATAGAATTAAATTGAGTTCTGGTATACAAGAAGGAGTGGGAGCCGGAATGTAAATGGATAGGATTGTGATGTCCATAGCCTTAACAGCTACTGCATTTATATTGCCTTGTACAGGAGGAAGAGAAATGGGTGATAAGGGAATGGTCCTGTTAAGTAAAATCAGAGCGCCACCATAGCCGTCGCTCCTATCACTACGATAACAGGAGAAGGCTGGGATTCTAAATGTAGAGCCTGGCTTAAGCCAGGTTTCCGATATTGCTGGTATAGAAGGGTTATGAGTATTAATTAAGTGAATTATATCAGTTTTTTTATTCCTGATGCTCCGACAATTCCACTGGAGGAGGGTTAGGGATTAGAACTTTATATATTCTTGAGAAGAGGACATCTAGTTTGCTTTTCACGTTGAACGGTAAATGGGAATCATCGAATTTGCCAACAATATCTGTAAGAGAGGCCACAAGATTTTCTAGAAGATTATCATTAGGGGATATTATATTGCTTTGTAAAGCATGCCCATTGGGAAGAGAGGACGAAGGAGTACTTGTAATGTTATAGTGTGAAACTTTATCATATCCTTGTGTAGATTGCACTGGCACAGATTTGGCTTTATAAATAGTTTTCCTATAGGACTGAGAAGGAGACAGAGTAGGAGGGTTTACCGATGCCTGAGGAGATGGGAGATGGCTTACAGAAATTTGTGAAGATGCAACATCAGAATAAGGTCTTCTGACAGCCGGCAAGCGGGCGGAAGCCTCAAGGTATGATACATTCTCTTGTGGCATTACTATTTTGATAGCTTTTTGCCTTGAGTGCTCTGGGCAACTTCTTTCAATAGCCATATGATTTGCCAAACAGAAAAGACAGGTTGGGGAATCTGTGGGACAATTATCTCCAGCGTGCTCTTTGCTGCATTTAAAGCATCGTGGTTTCGATCGACATTGGGCTTTGACATGTCCGAAACGGCAACATTTTAGACATTGGATAGTAGGAAGAACGTAAGTTTCGACTGGTATGGAAGCATAAAAACAATATAAATGGGAGGGGAGCACTTGTCCTGAGAAGGTGAGGACAACAGTTTGAGTTGGAACCCACTCCACTTCATCACCCTTTTTGACCTTTCTGTTAAGTCTTCTGGCTTTAATGATTTCTCCTCTGCCAGGAGGGAGCTCAGACTCTCTCACTAATTCCTCCATAGAGATGTCAGTTGGGATACCCCTGATCACACCCATACGGGTGACATTAAAAGTTGGAATAACAGCAGAAAGTTTATAATGCGAGAGAAACTCAGAGTCAATAAAATTATTAGCATCATTAGCAGTTTTAAAAGCAATTGAAACCCTGTTGCGCCCTAAAATTTTGATACCCTGTTTTTCAATATTGGCCACTTTATTTTGGGTAAGGATATGACCAATTCTCACAGGTCTAATTGTATAACCTGCTGTTGGATCAGGTTCTGAGCGGCTTAAATGTATTACAAATGGGCCTTTATCGCTATCTACATACTTTTTTTATCTTGGAAGTCAGGGTGGACGTAAGTATTTTGGTAGGAGGCAGAAGGGTGATCTTCGTGCCTTATTTTTTTTCTTTGGGAAGTTGGGTAATGGTAAGGAATCCGTGAGTTTACGTTTAGCAGGGCCAGAATCACCAGGTAAATCCGGTGGTTCAGCATCTCCTCCGTCAACCTCCATCGTCGTCACACAGATCTACATTAACTAAACAAAAAACACTACTCACCTACTAACAAACAGAACACATAGAGACAACACACAAAAAATTGAGAGATTATACACCAATTTGAATCGAAAAAGGGTTAAAAACTTATTCCAATACAAAAACACGTGTAACCACCAATCACTCTGACGGTAGAATCTCAGGTGTTAGACTCTTACCCGTATGTTAAAAGTGACTGGATTTAAAGTTTCATATTATTAGTATTAATAAAATCACATAAAATATACACAAAAGGAGTACTTGTATATGTTAAAAGAGAATCTATAGGTCGAGGAATATAAGGAGGAAGGTAATCATAAAGGGAGGAGGATAATTTGGGACAGTTGAAAAAAATATGGTTTGTGGAACCTTCATCTAAGCCACATTCACACAATGAGCTATCCCTTACTCTGATTTTTGCCAGATGTGCATGTGTACAAGCGTGTCCAATTCTTAATCTACAAATGATTGAAGTTGCACGTTTATTTGCTTTGTTAAATTTAAAGAACCAAGGCTTGGGAGGAATAACCTCTTGGATGGCAGCATAGTGCTTACTTTTAACATTTTTGGAAACTTCCCATAATTTATTCCAATTTTCATTCAGTTTCCTTTTAGCTAGCAAAATTAAGTCATGTGAGTAAATTAAATTTTGTAGAATGCCATTAGCAATTGCATTTTTAGCGAGTACATCAGCTGTTTCGTTACCATGGATACCACTGTGGCCTGGAATCTAGGCCACTGAAACATGGATTCCTTTAAGGTGGCATCTGAATAGGGTATTTTTTATTTTAAGAATTAGTGGAAATTTATGTTTGTTATGGAATTGATTGGACAAAATAGCTAACAAACAACTTTTTGAATCTGTGAAAATAACTGTTTTATTAAGATTATGTGACTCTACATATAACAAAGCTTCACTGATTGCAGTTGCTTCACCGGTAAAAGTGGAGGATAGTGAGGGGCATTTAAAGTTAAGAATAATTTGAACTTAGGAATCCAAACAGCAGCTCCAGTATAGTCTTCATCAGACTGTTTTGAAGCGTCTGTGTACATGACAAGCCAATTTTTAAAGGTGTTTTCTATAATTTCTTTTAATTTCAAATTTGCCACTGGAGAATCCTTTTCTATACCTAGGTCTAGATGAATGTCGGGTTGGTAAACAATAGCCTCGTAAGGAACATCAAAGAGTGGATTTATTTTACATTCAAAGATTGGGTAAGGAAGCTGAAGAAAAATTACAAAACTTTTAAACAAGCAGGGAGAGTCCTTATGGGTCCAGTATTGGTCAGATGAGATATACTCTGAAAGAAGGTGCAATTTAGGAATTAGGGGATGATCTGAAAGCTGGCAGATCTTAAATAAGAATCTGTCTGAAAGGTATTGCCTTCTTAATCTTAAAGGAGGATCTATGCACTCAACCTGAAGAACATTTATAGGTGAGGATTTCATTGCCCCTGTAATAATGCGAGGGCATTTCGATTGAATTTTGTCCATTACTTTCAGGGATGATTTATTGCAAGGCTCCAACAGAAAACATCCACAGTCAAGGTGGCTTCGCATTAAAGCATTGTACAGTAATTTCTGAGAAAAAGGATGGGACCCCCACCAAACACCTGACAAAGACCAAAGAATATTTATGTTTTTTTCGCATTTTTGTGTTATATATTCAATGTATGGACCGAAGGCCAATTTCGAATCAAGGATAACTCCCAAAAATTTAACATTGCCTCTAACTGGAATAGGTTGCTTATCATATACAACAGATATATCGGGAACTCGCCTTTGGCGGGAAAAGATCACCACACTACTCTTGGCCACAGATAAAGAGAGGCCATGATTAGTTAACCATTCTTGTAAATAATACATGAATGAGTTTAGACGGGAACCTGCCACTGTGAAGTTGTTTAAGGAGATGTATAGAGCTAAATCGTCTGCCTATTGAAGAACATTACAAAAAGAATTTACTGAAAGTTCTAAATCGTGAGTACATATAGAATAAAGGAGAGGACTAAGAACTGAGCCTTGTGGAAGTCCTTTCCATATAGTTTTTGGGGTAAGCAGGAGATTTTTAACATTTATAGATATTGATCTAGAAGAGAGAAAGTTAGAGACGTAATTGACTATCCTCACTGGAATGCTCAGATTAAGCATTTTCTGTCTGAGCACAGGAAGAAGCACATTATCATATGCAGAAGAAATATCCAAGAAAACTCCTATGAGAAATTCATGTTTTGAAAAAGCAATATGAATATCTGTGACCAAAGTACTTAGGCTATCCATGGTACTTAAACCTTTTCGGAAACCGAATTGGCTTTTAGGTAAGAGATTATTCCTTTCCAAAAACCACTCCAAGCGATTTTTTATTAAATGTTCCAAGATTTTTCCCAAAGTACAAGAAAGGGCAATAGGTCGGTAACTGGAAGGGTCATTGCTAAACTTACCTGGTTTGAGAGTGGGCAAAATAATTTGGGTTTTCCATTCAGCAGGAGGATCACCAGTAATATAAATAAAATTTAAAATGGATAGTAAGACAGTTTTAGTGTTCTCACTACTATTAATTATAAACGAATAAGGAATCCCATCAATACCTGGTGAGGAGTCTTTAAGGCCATTGAAGTAAACAATTCCTGAGAAGAAAAGGGGGAATCAAATTTATCATTTGTTTTTAAAAAAGCAGAATTAAAAACTAGGCATTCATCATAAGATGGGACTGTTTGTGGTGCAAGTTTATTAGAGAATTCATCTATCCACGGGGAAGGATCATTAGAAATTATATTTTCACTAGAAACTGCACAGCGATATTTTTTAACATTTTTCCAGACCAAAGATGGGGGAGTCCTAGATGACAGTGACTCATAGAATTTAAACCAACCAGTTCGCTTTTTGTCTGACAGTAATTTTAAGGTTTCTGCAGCAATTTTTTTATAGGAGATATAATTCTCTGCAGTCATAGAACGGGAGTATATTAATTCAGCCTCTTTTCTTCTCCTACAAGCTGCTGAACAATCTTGGTCCCACCAAGGAGGGAAAGGATACTTATTTTTGAAAGGTTTTTTTAAGGGGATTGACTTATTAGCAGCAGAAATAATTGCATTTCTGAACTCTATATATACAGGAGCAATATTATGATTGTTAATTGGGGGAAGAGTTGAAACCTCTTGTTCCAAAACTGTAGAATATATTTGCCAATTAGCTTTGTAATAATAATAATAATAATAACCTTTCCGAGGCTGAAACATACCGATACCTGGGTATGTCACAGAACATCGGTATCGATGAGGCTGGTACGAAACAGTCAGTTTGCGACGTGTTTTATGGACGCTTGACCAAAGTGCTTAACAGCCTTTTGTCTGGTGTGAATAAGTCACACGCACATAACTGCTGGGTCATGCCTGTCCTCATGTATACCTTTGGCATACTCAGGTGGACTCAGACTGAGCTTAACGCCCTGGATAGAAAAGTCCGCACTACCATGACGTCCCATAGGATGCATCATCCGAGATCGTCGGTAATGAGGCTGTACTTGCCGCGAAAGTATGGTGGGCGTGGCTTTCTGAGCGCGCTCACCATGCATAATCGCGAAGTGTGCAGTCTCCGTCAATACTTCTTGGCGAGATCGGATGATCCATTCTATAATGACATCATTTCTAGTGATAAAGGGCTTACCCCTCTATCCTTAGCCAATGAGCAATGGCAGGACCCAGCAGTGCTTAGCATTTCCGACCGGGAGACCGTATGGAAGGAGAAGAAGCTCCACGGGAGGTACTACAAGGCTCTACATGAGCCCTTCGTAGATACAGTCGCCTCCCTCAACTGGCTACGTTTCGGTGACCTCTTCGGGGAAACCGAGGGTTTTGTCTGTGCAATACATGATCAGGTTATTAAGACCAACAACTATCGGAGATACATCCTAAAGGATGGCACCGTCGACGTCTGTCGAGCTTGTCGCCATCCCGGTGAGTCACTTAGGCATGTCATCTCCGGTTGTTCGGCGCTTTCTAACTCTGAGTACTTGCACAGGCACAACCTAGTAGCCAGAATTCTACACCAGGAGCTCGCTCTGAAATACGGTCTCGTGGACCGGAAATTGCCGTATTACAAGTACTTGTCGGAAGCCGTGCTCGAAAATGACCGCGCCAGGCTCTACTGGGACCGGGCCATCATCACAGACAGGACTATTCTTGCGAATAAGCCTGATATTGTGCTGATGGACCGGGCACAGTCAAGGATATTTTTGGTCGATATTACCATCCCGTATGACGAGAACCTCGTGAGAGCCGAAACAGACAAGCAATCAAAATATCTGGACCTGGCTCACGAGGTGACCGACATGTGGGGTGGTCTGCCGGCCGAAATTATTCCTGTAGTCGTCTCTGCGAATGGGCTAATCCCAGTTAGCCTCTCTGGTCATCTGAGGCGACTGGGACTCCGTGACGGACCGCTCCGGGCTCAAATGCAGAAGGCGGTGCTCCTTGATACTGCCCGCATCGTCCGCCGGTTTCTTTCCCTTTCCCCCTAACCCTTGGCCGTTTGGTCTCCCCTGCCGAGGGCTTCCATCTGGTTGGGCTTTTATTTATTTATGTTTTTTTGTATTTATTTTATTTTATTGATATTTATGTATATTTATCTTTTCATTTTCGTTTATAATTAAATCTTATAATTATTTATACATCCCAACCAGATGAGAAAACTATATAGATATTCCACAATAATAATAATAATAAATCTTTATTGATCAACTAAAAATTTTTACAATGATCTTGAGATTGTGGAAATCTTCTTTTAAGTGTAAAAACACCTGTGCCAGAAGATCCCGCTCTTCCATAGCCATAATACAAATAGTGATCAACTTAATCCGTAGGATATAAACTATTAAAGAAACTTGTGTGTGTGTGTGTGTGTGTGTGTGTGTGTGTGTGTGTGTGTGTGTGTGTGTATGTATGTGTTTATGTGTATTTGCTTACTAATATTGTAGTGTCTAAATAATGCATTGTAAAATAGCCTCTGTTTTAACATAGTCTAATTGTTTTAACCATTTTGTCAACAACTGTTTACAATTATATCTATTCAATTTATATATATCGAGAATTTTGTTTATTTTATTGTATATAAAAACTGATTGCTTTTTATATTGATGAGAAGCAAATTTTGTGTTTACTTTCGGTGTTACTATTACAGTACCTCTACTTCTTTGCAAAATGTTCGAATCATAAGACAGACTACTATGTGTTTTTAAAACGGTTTGTAAAATATATAATTTTCTTACTGTAAGTAGCTCACATATATTATATAATTTTTCTGTACAAAATCTGTACGGTTTGAAAAACATTACTTTGAGTAATGCTCTTTGAGCCCTTTCTACTTCCATGAATTTGGTTTTGGACGTGCCACCCCATATAGGAATGCAATATGCCAGTAAAGATTGTACCAATGCAGTGTATACTTTAGTTAGTATATTTTTGATACTATATGTCTAAGTTGCTTAAAAATCCAAATTAGCTTTCTGACCCTACCCATAAGATGCTCTATTTGGTTGTGCCACGTCAAACGTTGGTCTATAATTATACCTAAATACTTAATAGCCGATACTTTGCTTATGGTTGGACAAGTGCAATCAGTATCAATAACGTTTTTACATTTATGAATTTTTATATTAAAATCATTTTGTGGCTGAGTCCGGTTATTGATGGTAAAGCATACGTAGTTAGTTTTTTGGTCATTAAGAGTAAGCAAATTAGTCCTAAGCCAGTAGGCTATTTCAGCCAGTCCCAGTTCAGTGCGTTTACGAACTGCTTCCCAAGTTGTATCTTGAAATACAACAACCGTATCATCCGCGTATGAAAAAATTTGAGCTCCATCTATTTTTAGGTTGCATAAATTGTTAATATAAACAAGAAACAAGGTAAGGCCTAGTACACTGCCTTGTGGGACACCATAGGTAACAAAGGAGTCATCACTAACACACTGTCCAATTTTGACTTTTTGTTTTCTTTCAGACAAGTAATCCTTGAGTAAGTTGAGTGTTGTACCTACGATGCCAATTGTTTCTAGTTTTTGTATTAAGTTTAGAAGTAAAAGTATAAGTAGTTATGTGTAGGGGGTATTTTGTGAATTGTGACCCTCTACATATAATTGATATGTAGTATATTAATGTAGGTAGTATCTTCTACGTTACGGGATGTGGTAATTAAAACTGTGTCCGTTTCCGTAGAGAGCGTTTATTGTACTGAAAATACTTATGAATAAAAAATGTAATTATAGTGAACGTGTCGCGCGCGCAGGCGCGATATCAGCATTATTTTCTAAACTGTTGAAATATCATGTACTTGCTCGTACATCTTGCCAATTTTATAAACAAGAAGAAAGTTTAAGGCGATGAACCCCTATTGAGTTTACGGGCAGCCGTAGCGATCACCGCATCCACACTATCGATGTCCGAGACCCCATGCTCCGATGAATGTCCTTGGGTTGGCTGCTCGACATTGTTGGGGTCTGGCTTGTCGCGAAGATTCACGCTGCAGCCTTGACGTCTTCTTTTCAGCCGGAATGTCCCCCATGCAATGAAGGCTACAATAATAAATCCGACTACGGTGTACAACACATAGTTGTGTGTGTCATGTGTGAGTGATTGTACACTCAGTGTTTGTTGCTGTTCCTTGACCTTATCAATGTTGTTTTTCAGCTCTTGTAAGGCGTCTTTATGATCTTCAGGTCCAAATGTATGATTAAAGTCTGTCAGTATGTGGTTCAGGCTTGATTCACGCATGTACATTCTTTCTTCACTGCCTGTTAGTTTCAACTCGCTATGATAGTCGTTGCGAGCATGAATGATGAAGCTTTCTCCCTTGAGCATACACCCAAGTCCGAGTAACATAATCCCCGTGTCGTGTAAGTGCTGTGACGTCACTCCAGCTGGGCAGAAAATGCGCATCGTGCAGTCTTCGCAACAGGAGAACAGCCACGCGCCACGATTGTGTAATCGCACCCACCTGTCGTTGCAATCCAATACTCTTGTGCGGCATGTTGATGAGTCGCCATTGTTTAGTATTTGCGCTTCACATAATGTATCGGCTACCTTAATGTTGTAAATAGGTTGATTGATAGCACATAACATTTTGTTTTCTTGCAGATTTAAGCATGATGATACATCTCGGTTTTCTAAGGGTATTATCATGTCCCCTTTTAGGTTTACAGCAAGGTATTCGGATGTGAGTACTATAGTTTTCTCTGTGTGTCCAGTTATTTGCGGAATAGGAATGATGTGGTTAAGTTCATATTGTTCGTTGTTTATTAGCGGTAGCTTCACTTCGAATATTATGTATGCACTTGTTAAGCGCACGTGCACTCGCACCAGCTTGTATAGGCTTCGCGTGCAATGGCGTGTGTTCACACAGGGTAGCGATAACTCGCTTGGTAAATGACCGGAGATGATGTTGAGCTGATCTTCAAATTGGTTGGGCTTGATGAGATGGGTGTCAACTCTCCCGTCCTTCACGTCAGTTACTAGGTCTAGGAGTTGCTGTTGTATTTGTCGTATGTTTGAAATGATCAAGTTCACGGCCAGAGCGGTAGCTGTTATGTACATAGCATTGTCATGGCTGAGTTGTATGCGTTTTTCCGTTTCAGCGAGATGATTGTCGATGATACGAAATTGTGTGTTCATTACTTCCTCGTTTCTTTTTAGAAGATTATATTCACTTTCGATGATCGATGTGTGATTTTTGTAGAGATTCAATAGATGATTTTCGTTTGACTGGATTATGTTGATATCCTTCACGTACTGATTGGCAAATCTCTCATCCAGAGTACCAAAAAGGGAGTTTGCTAGGTATCCTATTCCATTCACTAGTCCTCTTCTTCTTCGAGACGGTCCATGTTCTGATCGTAAGATATCGTTATAGTGTTGAATTTCGTTAAGTTCGTGTTGAAACTGGGATGAAATTGTAAGATAGGCTGCTTCATTCTTGCATAATGTGTTCAAATGGTTGACATAGTTTTGTATGTTGTCCAAACTCCGCCAATATGTCGTCATGTTGTAGTATACAACCATTTTCCACGTATCTTGAATAATCTGCACATCAGACACCTTGTCAAAATAAACGACTCTTGAACTGCTAAGCCTTGTTATGTTGATCATTTGTTGCGTAGTAGGTCCAACACACATCGAAAATATAAGTAGTAACGTACAAAAAAGGTTGTTGAAGTGTTTTTTGCCGTTGTTGTTTCTTCGTTTTCTTTGCGTATTTATTGCAGGCTTCGTAGTGTCAACGTCAGAAGATGCAGTTGTATAAGATGACGGATCCAACGGAAGGCGTGACAATTTTGTAATCGGTCGCTTCATATTACTTGTTTTAGTTTTCAGTGTGACGACTCGTACCCGGCCGTCCGCACCTGGGTGAGTCTCCAACACCCGTCCCAGGATCCATTTGGCAGGAGGAATGTTGTCTTCTCTGACGATAACGACGTCCCCAACTTCTAAGTTTTTAGTAGGGAAGTGCCATTTGCTTCGAGTTTGTAGAGTTTGAAGATAGTCAGTAGACCACCTTCTCCAGAAGTCCTTGTACATTTTCTCCGTAAGTTGCCATCTTGTAGAGAAGGTCATGTCATTACCCTCAGCGGATAGTGGTGATTCTAGAGAAGGCTCGCCGATTAGGAAGTGAGCTGGTGTCAAGCAGTCAAGGTCTTCGATATTCTCTGACAACGCCACCAAGGGGCGAGAGTTGAGACATCCTTCAATCTGCGCCAACAGTGTAGAAAATTCCTCGAACGTAAGTTTTTGATCCCCAAGTACTCGTTTGAGGTGATGTTTCAGGCTTTTTACTGCAGCTTCGTAGAGTCCACCAGCAGTAGGCCAGGAAGGAGCGTTAAAATGCCATTCAATGCCCCACTCTGATATGTTAGTTATGACGTCATTGTTTATGTAGCATTGTAATGCCTCCTTTCGTTGTTTTTCCAATGCTCTTGCTGCGCCCACGAAGTTGGTGCCGTTGTCGCTGTAGATGTGACGAGGCTTTCCTCGGCGGGCACACATTCGTTTCAAGGCGTTCAGAAAAGCCACTGTGCTGAGATTGGGGACAAGTTCGAGGTGAAGAGCTTTTGTGCACAGACACACAAATACAGCTACGTAGGCCTTCATTGTCTTTATTCCTCTGCCCTTGTTAGCCTTTACCTCCACATGCCCAGTGAAATCTACACCGGTGTGTGTGAAAGGCCTTGATGGTGTGACGCGTGGAGGAGGTAAATCACCCATAAGTTGGTTGTTGTTGATAGTTTTGAAGCGATGACACGTGATGCACCGTATAAGTCGTTTTTTCACTGCTCTCAAACCGCTGATAATCCAATATCTGTTGCGTAGATATGATAGAGTTAGTCTGGCTCCACCATGCAGGGTCCTCTTGTGCGCTTGGTCGATCAGTAACTCCGTTAACCTGTCATTGTAAGGTACGATAATTGGATGTTTTTGTTCTTGACTTAAGTTGGCATTTTCCAGACGTCCTCCTACACGTAAGATTTCGTGTTTGTCCAGGAATGGATTTAAGTTTAAAATACTGCTTGTTATTCGCACTTTATGATGTTTATTGAGTTGTGCAATGTCGTCGGCGAAATGATTAGTTTGTATAGCCTTGATAATTGCATTATGTGCGTTCTGCAGGTCACTCGTTGCTAAGTACGATGACCGCATGGCATTGTTGACGTCACGTGCATTGTTTATGAACCGAAGTATCCAACTTAGGATTCGAGTTACGCGTGCCATACAGCTGTGTTTGTTTAAAAGTTCTCCGATTAATGGCATCGACCTTTGTGACACGCAAACTTGTTTGACCTTTTTCTCTTCAACAGTTGTGTGGAATTGGTCTTGAAGTGGGAGATCGTTGTCCTTTAGCCAAATAGGTCCCCACCATAAATGATGATTCGCCAGTTGTAGTGGAGTTAGGCCTCTGCTGGCACAATCTGCTGGGTTATATTCAGACTTGACGTGCCTCCAGCATCCCGATGGCATGATGACAGTGATCTGTGTTACGCGATTAGCCACAAATGTAGTCCATCTTGAAGGCCCCCCTTGTAACCAACCCATCACGATCATAGAATCTGTCCAACCATGTATTGTTACAATCTGTGAGTTTATTGACTCTATGACCTTTTTCATAAGTCGAGACAGTAGTAGGGCACCGCTTAGTTCAAGCCGTGGTAAAGACGGGGGTTTTCTTAATGGTGCGAGCTTAGTTTTTCCCGCCACCAGCGTGATAAATTGTTGCCCTTCTTCACTAATAGATTTACAGTAGATAACGCAGCCGTAGGCTTTCTCGGAGGCGTCACTGAATCCGTGTAACTCGATGGGTTGTTTAGTGTTACCAATCCAGCGTTGTAAAGCGATGGTATTGATAGTGGGCAATTCTTGTTGAAAGGTTGTCCACTCTTGTTGTATGTCTTCCGGAAGAGGTTCATCCCAATTTGTTGAAGCAAGCCAAGCTTGTTGAAATATGAGTTTTGCCTTCATTGTTACCGGAGACAGCCAACCAAGTGGGTCATATAATTTTGATAGATCAGAGAGCAATGTCCGCTTCGTTGTGACGTCACGTGTGTTACTAAGTGGCGCCTTGAATGTAAACTGATCAGTGTGCGGATTCCAGGTTAAGCCGAGTGTTTTGTTACTCTCTGCGTCCTTGAAGTCAAACATATTCTGGCTTATGAGATGTTCAGGTAAAGGTTGAAGCAATCTGGGGTGGTTACTAGCCCATTTGCGAAGATTGAACCCACCGCCTTTTAACAGGTCAATCAATTGGTTTTGAGCGTCTTGTGCTTCTAACATGTCGTTGCTGCCACCAAGTAGGTCATCCACATACAGCTGGTGAGTAAGGATCTCTGCCGCGAGAGGATAGCGGTGTCCATCGTCCATTACGAGTTGTATTATGGTGCGCATTGCCAAAAATGGTGCAGCTTTGGTACCATATGTTACAGTGCACAGTTGGTATTCTTTGATGAGATCTGTAGCAGAGTCACGCCATACAATTTTTTGCAGGTGTTGATCTTCATCGTGTATCAGTACTTGACTGTAAAACTTCTCAATGTCTGCAGTGTAGACGTATTGAAAGGCTCGCCAACGTAGAATCATAGATTGTAGGTCTTGTTGGAGGTTAGGCCCGCACTCCATGAGATCGTTCAAGCTTTGTCCTGTACTTGTCTTGGCAGAGGCATTAAAGACTACGCGCAATTTTGTAGTTGTTGAGTCCAGCTTTTGTACGCCGTGATGAGGTAAGAAGTAGCTTGGTTTATGGTGTTCAGTGCATAGCTTCTTGTGGCCGAGTTGTAGATATTCGTCAATAAACTTCTTGTATGACGTAGAAAATGTTTCCTGTTTGGCCAATCGTTTTTCTAACTGCCGAAATTGTGCGATTGCCTGTGGCTTAGAAGTGCCCAAGGTTTGTTCGTAGTTTATTTTCATTGGAAGTCTGACTGCATATCGTCCGTCTTCTTTTCTTGTTGTTGTGGTTGAATAAATAGATTCACAGTATTCTTCCTCTGATGTTAGATTGTGATTGGTTTCGGTTATCTCCTCCATCTCCCAAAATCGAGATACATCGTCAAGATTAATGAGCACGTGGCAGTTGAAGGTTTTGATATTGCCCAGCAGTACCCAGCCCACTTTTGTCTGTTGAGCCATGGGTGCGTGTGAGGGTCCTCGTAGCATACCACTCATTACTATGTCAGCATACACTCCAGCGTCTAACAGAACGTCCACTGGTCTCGAGATGTTGAAGTCGGGATCCGCCAGTTGTATGTTCTGAATATGTGGCCAGTCTTGTTTTTCGAAGGTGTAATTAGGCAGGTTGCTGAGCATGTTGGCCATTACCATGGCTTCGATTGTAAATGAATGGCCTCCGTACAAAGACTCACAGTCTAACCGTACGGTTCCGTTGCTATGATGTGCTGACGTCCCTATGCCTGAGACTGTGGCGTTTCGATTTTGTCTTTGCAGTCCCAGCCGTTGCGCAGCATCTTCAGTTATTAGATTTATCTGTGATCCTTGGTCGAGAAGGCATCGCAATTGAACAGTCGATCCATCAGTTGCCATCACCTTTAATTGAACGGTCGCTAGTAGGACTTCGTTATAATTTCCAGACACGTGGTTTGCCTTTTGCTGTGACGTATGTGGCTTGTTGCTAGGTATAACGTTATTTGAGACCGCGATTTCAACTTTGCGGTAAATATCGTGCAATGTTGTGTGGTGTGCTTCTTTGCACACGCGGCATCTTTTGTTGGAGTTGCATTTATTGTCGTTGTGTAAGTACAGGCAATTGCGACAAATATGTAGTTGCGAAATTGACCTCATTTTGTCTTCCTGTGACATGTCTTGAAACGACTTGCAGTAGAGTAAAATATGATTGTTTTTACACAGCGGGCAATTTTTGTCTGTGCTTGTATGATATGCTCGAAGAAAACTACGCCTGTTGGTGTTGTTAAAGTCCTTCTTAAATTGAGCTGTTGCCTCCTTGTTGGTCGAATTGTTTGACTTGTTAGGTGTCTGTCTCTTCTTTTGAACAGGTTCAAGCGCAGTAAACTTGTTTTCCAAGAAGTTTATCAGCTCATCCAAGGAAGGTAGCTCTCTCGGAGCCTTTCTGATCTCCATGTAGGCTGCATACGTGTCGGAGTCCAATTTGCCAGTGAGAATGTGCACCAGGATCGGATCCCAAGTCGTTGTGTCGATGCCCAGATTGTGAATAGCATGTATGGTCTCGACACTTGTGTCATGTAGCTTCTTCAGCTCGTATGCATTCTGTGTTTGCAACGCCGTTTGTCCCATAAGGGTTTGTATATGTTTTGTAAACAAAAGTTGTCGGTTGTTGTACCTATGGGTGAGTATCTCCCAACAGGTGTCGTAATTATCAGCTGATACTGTAAGATGCTGTACGATGCGCTCCGCCTCGCCTTTAAGTTTGCCCTTGAGGTGCTGCATCTTTTGCGTTTTTGTCAACATGACATTGTTGTGGATGGCTTCACAGTAGAGGTCCATGAATGTAGGCCACTGGGTATAATTACCAGAAAAAGAAGGAATCTCAATTGTAGGCACTTGCTGATGCTGTTGAGATACTGAGTTAAGCTTACGATTCAAATCCCTTTTTGTAGTTTCGTACAAGGTTTCGTATGCAGAAAACTCTTCTTCGTAGCCTACATCACCGCCAGAAGTCAGGTTATCGATTTGCCAGTGGAGTTCGTCGATCAGTTTCCAGCGAGACTGCAGCGAATTCAGTTTGTCACAAATTTCCCACTTTTCTGTCAACTCTTTGGTGTTGATGTTTTTAATCACCCTAGAGAGCGCCCGGAAATTAGTGCGTTGTTGGCTAATGAACTCATCAGACCTTGATGGTACTCCAGTTTCCGCAGTTTTCACCTCGTAGTTCGCCAGCATGTCACGAATCGCTTCGTACCGCTTCTTTGTGGTGGTGTAGGTATCATTGATGAAATAGTCGTCATCCAAGTCACTGTCTGTTTTTTTTAGAACACCATGATTCATGTTGAACACCTCCCATTGAGCATTCAAAGCATCCAACCTTTTCTGTATGTATGTTCCTGACTTACGTGAATCAGAATCCTTTTTGAAGTTAGCCTCAATTTTAAGGATAGATTCAATGATTGTTCTCTGTTGTTGAAGTAGGTTCTCCATGGTTTAAGAACGATGTTGTAAATAGTTGGTTTCAGATACGTGTGACTGCGACTCTTACCGTAGTATGCACCTCAATCAAGCTGGTGAGACCCGCTTGTGGGAGGCCAGCAACCAAAGTGACACTACAGATAGAATCACGAATTACTCTTTTTTTTTTTTTTTTTTTTTTTCAAATACACTTTACTGTTGAACTATTGTAGACGTAATATGCAAGTCTTAGTTCACGTCGAAAGCTCGAAGGACCAAAATGTAGGGGGTATTTTGTGAATTGTGACCCTCTACATATAATTGATATGTAGTATATTAATGTAGGTAGTATCTTCTACGTTACGGGATGTGGTAATTAAAACTGTGTCCGTTTCCGTAGAGAGCGTTTATTGTACTGAAAATACTTATGAATAAAAAATGTAATTATAGTGAACGTGTCGCGCGCGCAGGCGCGATATCAGCATTATTTTCTAAACTGTTGAAATATCATGTACTTGCTCGTACAGATAGGAATAGAGACAGTGTCAAAGGCCTTTTTAAGGTCTAGAAAAACGGCTAGGGTTTTCTTTCCTTGATCTAGTAGGTCAACGATTAGGGAAGTAAGAGCTGTTATAGCGTCTTCTGTAGATTTTTCTTGTCTAAAACCAAATTGCATGTCAGACAGTACCTTAAATTTATTGATGTATTGTACTAGTCGTTTATTTATTAGTTTTTCTATTACTTTTGAGATAGAGGAAAGAACAGAAATAGGCCTGTAATTATTAACGTCGTCTCTGCTCCCATTTTGGAGTTATTGGAGTTATTATGGCTTGTTTCAATAATGACGGGAAAATACCCTGCTTAAAACAAATATTAACTAAATGACAAATAATAGGGACCACTTCATTTTCAGCAAGCTTGAGGAATTTTGTCGGAATACATATTATCATATCCCGGTGCACTGTCTGATTTGAGGCTCATAAGTATATCATGTACCTCTGTTATATCAGTGTCTAAAAGCACAAACGATTTAGACTGTGTACGATTAGTGTCTAAATGATTATTTGTTTTTGTATTAATTTTTAAAAGATTATCCGCTAGAGACTTGCCCGTGTTAGCAAAAAAGTTATAGATATAATTAACGGATTCCTTAGGGGTTGGCTTTCCCCCCCGATCGGGTTCCCGCCTTGTCGTGGCGGGGGGGCTTAGTAGCCGTGGCTTGGTCCCCCGCGGTGAACAAAGAGGAACCCAAATGGCTGGTCCGAGGTGGAGGGCCGGCCCGAGGTGGCCACTCCGAGTGGGCTTGGGAAGCCCGCTTCGGATGTGTGTTGGTGGGCTGCGGTGAGAGGTGTGTCCTCCCCACCTACCGCTGCAGCCGAGGTGGAGTCGCGGAGGAAGAGGAGTGTTGGTATGGCGATGCGCCACTCGCCCTATCCTCCGCGACTCAAACGGGGCCGCACCGTTGATGCGGAGGTGGTGGGGCTGCGGGGGGAGAGGATTGTCGGTATTGCGAGGCGCCGCTCTCCCTACCCTCCGCAGCCGAATGTTGGTTGGCGGCGGAGCCATAGACCAGATCCGCCGCTGGGGTCGGGAAGGCTAGTACTTCTAAGTGCTCGTTTTTCCTGGCCCCATGGCCTTCTTGCATTGGACGCGGGGGCGTCCGTTGCGCAGATGAAATTGGAGGCCGTGGAGGAAGGCGCGCCATGTGTTCTGGTGCGCCTTACCTGTGAAGGAGAACGGGGAGGAATATTCCTCTCCCGAGGAGGTGCTGCAATGGGGCGGCAGGCGCTGGTGGGGCTGCGGATGTGTGCGAAAGCGTTCCCGTGGCCCTGTCAATAAGCGACAAAGGTGGAACACCATGGGGTTTTAGTCGGTGCGAGTCCGACATAACCCGTCCTTGCCCCCGCGAGGCGGGTATGCGTAGGCATTTCTCCATGTTAAAAAAAAAGGGGTTGGCTTTATATTTAACAAAATTGAATTATCGGTATTTGAGCTATTTAAATGGGCTATTCTTTTTATGTTGTTCCAAAGATTCTTTGAGTTTTTAGATGAAAGTGCTAGTTGATGTGTTTCATATTTGCGTTTTAATTTTTTAAGTAAATTATTACAATAATTTCGATATCTTTTATAGCTTATTTTTAGAACTTTATTATAGGGATCCACACGAAGATTTTTCTGCATTTTATTTCTATTCCTAATACAGCGTAAAATTCCAGGAGTGATCCAAGGTTTCATGACACGTTTGGTTTTGGGTACTTGAATTTCAGTAGTGTTATCTTGTAATGACTCGGTTATTTTGTTTATGAGCATTTCTATCACAAAATTGGGATTATCTCAAAACAATATTTCTGAGAGGTTTTTATCAATTAAACTATTAAGTGCCTTTGTAAAATTAGTCCTTAATTTGGTATTTACAAATTTCTCTTTTATCTTTATATTTGACAAGGTTAGCAATAGCTTTGGATAGATTATACTTTAGTCTTGGGCAAAATTTAAAATTTATTCTAGGTGAAGTAGGAGGAGTAATGAATATAGGAAAATGGTCACTGCCATAGCTAGAAGGTAATATTTGCCACAAAAGAAGGGAAGCAATATCTGGGGAGCAGAGTTAGATCAACGGCACTTCTAACATTTTGTAATGGGGACACTCGACGGGTAGGAGACCCGTCATTTAGAATACAGAGATTAAAATTATCAATAAGATCTAAAAATAAGGGAGCCAGTGAATCACACAGATGGGAGCCCCAAACAGTATGATGCATATTAAAATCTCCCAAAATAACCATAGGAGGTGACAGAGAAGAAATAAGTGTTGCAAGTTCTGTTAAAACATTTACATCAGGATTAGGAATGTAAACAGAGAGAATAGAGACATCAAGGGCCTTAATAGCAACAGCATTTACTGCTGGATTATGAGAAGGGAGAGGAATTTGTGAAAATGTTACTGTTCTTGAAATGAAAATAGAGGTGCCAGCACGACCATCAATCCTATCATCCCGGAGGCATGCGTAGCCTGAAACCCTAAAATGAGACTCAGGCCTAAGCCATGTCTCCTGGATGGCAAGAATGAAGGGATGAAATTTATTAATGAGGTAAATGAGTTCATTTTTTTATTTCTAATGCTCCGACAATTCCATTGAAGAATTGGCGGGACTGCGAATGTTACGGGCTAAGGAGGAAAGCTGAGTAAGTTTTTGGTGTAAGCTGAGAGGAAGTTCCGTGTCACTAAAACGGGAGATCATGTTAATTAGAATTGATATCATAAATTCGCAGAAATTATCATTACTAGAGGAGTTGTTGTCATTTCCCAGTAGAGCACACCCATTAGTAAGGGAAGAATTAGGATTCTCAACAATTGCCTGATGGGCTGCCATATCATATCCAGAATTTAATGATTGGCTGCAGGTACGTTGAGGGATAAAAATTGTTTTTTTATATGATGCAGTTTGTGAGAGCTGAGCGAAGGGGTTGAAAGACTGTCAGTTAAAGTATAAGGGGTCTGTTGAGAACAATTACGAGGCTGGATTCTTGTTGTATCAGCAAAGGATCTTTTTGTCTGAGGGAATCTAGCTGAAGCTTCTAAATATGAAATATTTTCTTGTGACATAACAAGTTTAATAGATTTTTGCCTTAGATGTTCAGGACATGTAGGGTCTTTTGCGGTGTGGGGACCAGAGCAGAATAGGCAAGTAGGAGTTTGTCGAGTACAAGATAAACCCTCATGATTCTGTGCACATACAAAGCAGCGAGGGGATGATCGGCACTGGGAAGTAACATGGCCAAATCTACAACATTTATGACACTGAATTAGTGGCAAAACATATTTTTCCACTGGCATTGAGGTGTAAAAACAGTAAATATGGGGAGGAAGTTTTTGTCCAGAAAAAGTTAGAACAACCGTCTGAGTTGGAACCCATGAAACGCTATTGCTGTCACTCACTGATCGTCTATTAAGTCGCCGTGCTTTAATTATAGAACCGTAGCCAGAGGGAATTTCTATAGCTGCTATTAATTCTTCTAGTGTCCATTCTATGGGAACTTGTCTAACTAGCCCCATACGAGTGATACTATATGAGGGGATGGTTGCTTCATATTTAGAAATTTGGAGAGCTGGGTGATCGATAAAGGTGTTTGAATCTGCAGCTGTTTTAAACTCCACTGATATTCTATTTCGTCCAACTTTTTTGATTCCATCATGGACTATATTTTTAATATTGTTATGATACAGAAAGTGACCGAATTTAATTGGTTTAAGAGTTACTCCAGACAGCTGATCATTTGAGATTTTACTTACGTGAACTAGAAAAGGAGCGACATCATCTTGAGAGTACTTAACTTTTTTATTAATAAAATCAGGATGGGTATATGAGGATTGTATTGAAGGAAACTGTTGATTTGGATCAGTAATAACTAATTTTTGTGGATGGGCAGACTCGTTACTTACTTGGGCACGTTTACGGTTAATTAGTTCTACATTATCAATGTTAATGGGTAAGGAAAAGGAATCATTGCCAACCCTTCCGGGATCGGGAGGTTCGTCCTCCATTATATTACTACAACAAAAAATTACATAAAAACGGCACAACTACAAACACTTACTAATTTACAGATATTAAAACCTCCACCAAGACAGAAAAATTTACTATAGTAAATTAACAACATTTAATAAAACAATAAATTTTAAGCAAAAAAGGCACGACACTTGTATCTCTCACTTCCTCCCTAGTTGTGAAATCGATGGTTTTTTTTCCACATAGGATTATAAAAAAATCTTATGATTCACTTATCTATGTATTACGTTACAAATTCGCAAATACATTACCACTTTTTTGCGTTTACCGTCACACAAACTTATTATGCGTATGAAAGGTTAGACTACTATTCATAGGAACTTTTTTAATTTCTTAATTTATAATCATTTATTGCTATCACAAGTCAGAGAACTATTTTTTGGTGATAGGTTACAATGAAGTATTGCAAAGATATACGATATATAACTTTAGTAATTCTACAGGTATTTAACAAAAGTTATGCAATGTACGGTGAACAGTCAATACAAATTATATAATTATTTAATTCTTGGTTTTTGCAAAGGTTTTTTTTTAAATTACATTGTGACTAATTAAATATAGTTTTATAAGTAGCTATAAAAGTGAAATAATTTTTAATTAGTACAGTTAAAGTACTTTTAGTAGAGTTATATTATTCTAATGTAATATTATTTTAAAGTGACCAAGAAATTTTCAGTTTCTTCTGTATTTAAAGTTTTTAACCAAGATAATAGTCGTTTTTTACATTGTTAAGCGAGTGGATTTGCAAAATTTTATTTATTTTATTGTAAAGCATATATCTAAGTAGCATTGCAATTTAGTTATAAAATATGTTTTAAAATGGCAAGTAGGACAGACCTTATCTTTCCTGCAATTGGTTGTTAATTCGTGATTATACGTAAGTTTTTCATGTTGTAATATAACAGTGTCTTATATATACAATTGTCTAACTGTCAATACGTCACATTCTGAATGTAGTTTGTCTGTAGAATAGCTAAATGGTTTAAATGTCATTACTTTGAGTAATATACGCTGCGCTCTTTCTAATTTTATCAGATGAGTTTTACGGGCTCCACCCTATGAGGTAATACAGTAGGACAAGATAGACTATGCCAATGATAAGTAAACAGTCTTCAGTAAAGAATAGTCTGTCACGTGTCTTAATTTTTTGAATACATATACCAAGCTTCTTGTTTTCCCTGCTAACTGATTATAATATGAGGGCACCAAGTCAGATTTGAGTAGTTCTTCGAAATTCGATTCTTCGACTGATAATTTCACTTTCAGCTTTGTAACACATGTTCATATGAAAAAAGGTATACCAAATAACATATCGACAATGAAGTGACAAGAACCTTTATCTACCAGAACATGATTTTACAGGAAACGAAAAAAACTTTTTATTTATTTTAAATGCAAGGTATGAAAAATACTATTATTGGATATATATTAAATAAGAAGCGGGTATAGAGGGCTATGTGTGACTAGTGTATATACAATCAACTTTTTGATTTAGACGTAGATAGGTGATATTGCAATCTAGGCTTTGAAAATATTCATTATAATAGCAAAGATAGAAGATATTTCTAGTAAGGAATTTCTGTAATATTCTAAAGAAAAGGCGTGATTTTCATAGAATGATTTTTAATTAACTTCAAAAATGTTTCAGATTGTTAAAAAATAACATTGTCATATTAATTATTACAATCAAATATCTGTTACAACATAAAAATGACTACATTGCTCTTTGTGTGAAAAAAATACCAGACTTAATTAAAAGAAAACAGAATATAATCAGTTTATAATTATGATTATTGGAACAAATACAATGGAAGAAAAAAACATGTTATGCCGACCGCAAATAAAATCGGACACGGGCAGGAAGATTATGTTGGGACAACTATGTTGTCTCAAAAATTATGTTTTATTAAATGAACCAAATGGTTCAAACAAATGGCAAAGTGTCATAAAAATTATGGCAATCTTTAGGTAATACTGCTTTTAGTTGTTGCAGGTGGTTGTACTTCGTTACAGTAATTGGAATTTTGTTAGGATGTAGTGGAGGACAGATTGCTTCCGAAGCTAGGTCTGTGCGGTAAAGGAATTAACTGTTCGTCAAAACCCAGTTTAACTTCGATTGTCATAGTATTGTACTTTATTACTCTGATATCTACAACCTGTGGATCGCCAGCTTTGCGGCCTGGTCGAATACTTTTATAAAGCATATTTTCAGGTCGGGCATAATCTTTAACAAATTCATGATCTACATTAATTGCTTCATAAGGGTTAGTGCTTCGTGCTTCTTTAGTAATCGTGACATAATCACTAGGCAAATGTATTTCCCGATTTTTGAGTTTTCGCTCAATAGTACTGTGAACCGAGTCACACTCCATCTGAGTGAGACCTGATTCTAAAAATTTTTTGCGTTATGATTACGTTATGTTCAGGGACTTAAAACGTTATAAATATCAGAATTTTTAACGTTATGATAACGTTATAATGGTATCGTTACTTTAGCAAGCCAAATCGTTTTCAATATTTAGTATAACGTTTTAAGAATATCAGAACGAAATTGTGACAGGCAAGCTATCGTTATAATAACGATAAATGCGCGACGTTGCCGAACCTATTCATTTTCAAAAGCACGCGAATCTGCCCGACTTACGAGATGGGTGGAGCCTGGGATCCAATTGGTATACTAGATAGCTCGGACGGATGGGGAATTTCCCGCACCGCACGAGCTCCAGAAGCGAACTGGCAACGTTGACATTTGCAAATAATAAATAAATATCAACCGCTTGCGAGTTGCAATTTACGACGTATTACCTAATAATAATACCTAGATAAATATCATATTATATCTATTTATTTTTTAAATTGATTCTAACTACACTTAGTTACAAATATTGGAAATGGGTCGTAAAAATTAATAAATCTTATAGATATTTTAATCTTGACAGTCATTTTTATTAGGAAAAATATTTTATTTACATATAGGTACAGGGTCTCCTAGAAAACAGGACACCAACCTACTTTCAAGGTTATTTGTACTTTAAATATTATGAACAGTTTTTTCTAAGAAACCTACCTATGTCTCCGAGCAAAATAAAATCGCTTGTTTCATTTTATTTTTACTGTTGATGGAAACAGCTGTATTTTTCTTACTCTGAGACAGTAGGTTTCTCGGTAAAATTTGTTCATTTTGATGAGTAAAATCACTTCTCAAGGCAAATCAAGTTAAATAATAAAATTATCTCTTATATCGAATACGCGAAAGAAAAACAGGTGTTTCACATTGATATATTAAAAGGGAAGATATGTTACACGCTAATATCGCAATCACTAAACCTGGGCTCGGCGCACGACTACAAGCACCAAAACTTACACATCTGTTATCTTAAACGCAAAATTATATTTAACGATAGACAAGGACAGAAATAGGAAACGTCGTAGTTGTGCGAGCGAAATCGCGTCATCGCGAAATCGGGCATCACGTGCGTATCGTGTCTCTCACGCATGTTTTCTCGCTCTTACAAACGAGCCAAGTACGGGCAATCCCGTAGTTATGTAGGACCGGGCGCTTTGATTTAGTGACCTATCTTCCCCTTTTAATATATCAATGGTGTTTCATACATTTATGTTTTTTAACTCGGACAAATGTAGGAAACAGTAAATATTTATTCACCATTTCAAGGTTGGTTCCATAGTAAAAGTTGGTCAGATTCATTTTCTGTTTTATTTGTTGTTGACAAAGTGATGTACCTACTTATACTTTAATTATAATTAATTAGAGTTCATACCTTGTCATATTTACTTATTAGGTAGGTACTTATTCATATGTGAACGCATTATACTTTCTTAGAGTGATGCAAATATTTGACATATTATTTAAATAGAACTGTCTTTTCGGATTATCTCGCGGATTTATTTTGATTTTTGGTTCCCGACGCTTCGAATGCTTTACAGCTATAACGGTCACGGGTAGGGTTGCCAGGTCTTAAAACCGAAAAGCCGGACAGACCAGCGACCTTATCCGGACATTTTGGTAAAAAGGCCAGACACCCTTAATTTTTTAGTCTTAGTATAACATGACAATTTTTTTTAAGTAAAACAATGTTTTTTATTATTTACCATGAAATCTTCTTAAATTCTAATGAAATAACATTGAATAATTAAGACTTCTTTGTTATTAATCATTCAATATTAATTGCGATAATTGCAATATTATGTATGTAAGTATGTACATGAAAAATGTAAGAAATGGTCAAATTTTAAAAGGCTAACAAAAGCCTGCCGGGCCGGACACCGTCTAATTTGGCCGGACACACAACCAAAAAGCCTGAATGTGTACGGCTTCATCCGGACGCCTGGCAACGATAGTCACGGGAGAGATTAAAGTGTTATGGCAGTTATGGTCGCCACACACGGTCAGTTCAACTAATCGTTCCAACTGATCGGTTCAAACTAAAACTGATGATATTTTTTAAAATATTTAATTTTCGATATATCGATTAATAAATTTATATATAAACCTCCGATATGGATATATTTGTAATTATCGATATATCGAAAATTCAATATTTTATAAAAAATTAATAGTTTTAGTTTGAACTGATCATATGGAATGGTAAGTTGAACTGACCTTGTGTGGCGTCCATTAGACGTCTCAAAGGCATTATATAGTTGTTACAGATAGTGCCTACCTACAAAATAACAAAATGATTTGAAAAATCCAAAAATACTTTACAATATTTGTTAATTTTAATTGGAAACTTTGAATTTTTTATGTTAAGTATATAAAATCTATTAATTAATAATATTATTAATTAGTGTTGCTATTATTTTAATATGTATAACTAAACCATAAAGAAAATTAAAATATTGATTAGGTATTAAATTAAGCAATATTATTGTTTTTTATATAATATAAAAGTTAAAATATTTATTTTTTATTTTAATTTGGATTAATTATATTTAATGTAACATTATTAAGTAACACTATTGCTACCATATAGATAAAAATGTTAACCGGAATTACTGGTTTTCAGATTCTTATTATCTACTCGTATAAAAAATTATACTTAGTATTAGTTTTGTAGCAATTTTTTGTAAAGTTTTTTGTGTAAAGTGTAAAGCATTGTTAGCTGGCACCAATTTCGAAAATTCAAATCTTTAATAAATGAAATACCTCGTTCAGTTATTTTTTAATTTTTTTAAACCACTATTTTATATCGTAATTTTCAGTTGTAATAACTATTTATTACAAAACTATTTCAGTTTTAGTTATACGTTTTAGTCTATGTCATAAAAACTAGTGAACCTATTATGATAAAATCGTTATTATTCCCTAAGTTGACTACTGATAAATGTGAGCAAATAATCTCTAAGTTAAAATAAATAAAAAAGAATGATAGCGATCCGAATACTATTCTCGAAGAAATCCGTGCACAAACATTTTTTTTTTTTTTATAGAATAGGCTGAAAAACGAGCACACAGTCCACCCGATGGCAAGTGGTTGCTGCGGCCCATAGACATCTACATTTATCTTCCATTACAAATAAAAATGCAGATGCGTTGTCACCCGTGAGGACTGAGATGGAATGCCTCATTTCCAGTAAAAAGGGTCTCCGGTTCTCTACACTCACCATACGAAATACAGCAGCATTAAGCTACTATTTCACGCTGGTATTCTGTGAGAGCGTGGTCCTTCCCCGGTCGAGCCGACCCATTCGTGCTACAACTATACTACTAATATAACTGCAGCATGGCTCTACCACGTAAGAATATCACATACGAACGTACATACATACACCTATAAAATTTTGTATATTTGTTTGGAATCCCAAATAGATTATCATATGTCAATATTTAGTTCCTATAATTTTGCATACATACGTGTCGAATTGATAATCACCTTTTTTGAAGTCGGTTAAAATTCAAAGTGACTTTACGCTTAACATAACATGTTTTGAAAACTACTGAAGCGATTTTTATGAAAATTCCAATGATACCTAAGTTGAAAGATGCTTAATTTAATAAAAAAGGGGTCGGCTCGACCGGCGAAGGACCACGATCTCACAGAATACTAGCTAAAATAGTGAATTACAGCGTAAATTACTGGAAACAAAGAAGTCCATCTTAGTCCTCACGGGTGACATCGCATTTGCATTTTGATTCGTAATCGAGGATTAATGTAGATGTCTGGACTGTGTGCTCGTTTGTCATCCTATTCTATATTAAAAAAAAATTCTTCATGCGTGAAATGGAAAATAGGCCATCTATATCAAATGACATACAAGCTGCAGGTTCAAGTCAGTGCTTGGAGGATTCCTTAAATTCTAACTATATTGAAAAACGTGTACATAACTTTTCAACTTTAAAAAGAAGGAGCGATCCAAATGATGAAATAACCAATACCCTTTAAGTATCATTTAAAAATTAAAAGATTTAACTACTCGTATTTAATTAGTCTGAAAAACTTAAAACTTAAAATCAATCAGATCAAGTTATTTAATTTACTTGTTTATCTACACAGGTAAATCTCGCGACAAGTTTATATACCATATAAATTGTATAATGACGTTATAAGTTGATAGTAAAAGTTTTAAGGGAAAAGTTTTATTTAATTCTTTTAAGCGCATTGATTAAAACTACTTTTACGGATTTTTTCGCGTTTTATTTATTTTATTTTTAATACCCGACGTTTCGGGTGCTTTCCAGCACCCATGGTCGGGACGTCAGTCACCTCAGTCCCCCGTGACCATGGGTGCTGGAAAGCACCCGAAACGTCGGGTATTAAAAATAAAATAAATAAAACGCTAAAAAATCCGTAAAAGTAGTTTTAATCAATGTACAGTGTTCGCGTAAATATAAGAAATCATTATTCTTTTAAGCGCATTTAAATAAAAGCTTGTTTTAAAAAAGTTTTTTTACTTTTAATTTATTTTTTACTTTTTAGTTATAGCTGGACAGGTTTCTCAGTCTGTTCATCCCATTTAACGCACCATTGTGACAAAGTCGTTTGCTGGTTAATTTCGAACAGTCTAGCTTTTTAATAAGGAGACCTTCTAATGATTTTACCCTACTTAAGATCACGTATGCTTGACCAGCAGCAAAGAGCTAAGTATATAACGGAATGGTTGACAGCTGAGTTTATTATCACCATCCTATTTTTTTTAAATTCGTATTAGTATTCTCAGCAAGTCCTTTAATTTTGCAGCCATATTGTATGAATGCATAAAAAAATAGGCCGCCATCTTGAATTCGGTGTGACGTCACTTTATTTATCGAGTTATTCATTTCATACCCGTATTGTAGGAAAACATTAAAAATAACAAGTCCACCATCTTAGGTATTCCACCACGTTGGATTTGGAATGATGTCACGCAGCTAACCATGTATTGTCATCCAAGTTAAAAGTATATACAAATTTTCAGCTTAATCGGTTAAGGATATCTGCTTCTAAATTAACTTTCTAGATTCCACCCGAACAAACATAGGTACATACATTGCAAGTTAAAATTGCACCCGTGCAAAGGTAAAGCTTTTAAAATTGCACCCGTGCAAAGGTAGAGCGCGTCGTTAGAAACATGTAAAAAAATATAGAAATATATTTGATATTCCGAGTTGTATGTGCTTTTGTAAAATCTGATGTCTCAGTTGATAATTCAATTGCTGCGCAGACGATCACAAAACCTATAGCTGTAGAGAGATGAACATACGAGTAAAAGAGACGGCATAGAACAATAAATAATAACATTATTATTCTGTTTTAACAATATTTTAGAAACGTTTAATTGACAAATTTATTGTAACGTAATTATAACGTTATACACATGCAAAGCTTTGCATAATATCGTTTTGATATATCGTTTCTAAAAAACATAACGTTATCTCGCATTTGCGCTGATAACGTTACTGTATTTTAACGTTATTTAAGTCCCTGGTTATGTTTCTTGCTCAAAATGAGCAGGGTTAAACTTTCCAATATGGACCATCGATTTCAAAGCCCATATTTTTTTTGTAGATAGTACTCACTAAAAGAAAGCGTTTTGCAAAGTTTTAGGTTGCGGAAACTTACGGTTCATGAGATATATTTTTTTAAACTTTTCATACAAATTGGCAAATAACACGCAATTACACCAATTACAAAATGAATTTGACAAATCATTGATGTCAAACGTCAATTAGTGTAGAGTTCCGAATATTTTGAAAGTATCGATACGTACTCGATACCAAGTATCGTATCAAAAGTATCAATACTACTTGGTATCGAGTACATTTCGTTAATTTTGGAGACTAGGGGGGTAAGAAGCCGGGAAGTTGTGCTCCGGCGCTCCGTGGCAGCTCCGGCGCTGCGGGATGAGCAGTGCCTCCGCCCTAGCGTAGGGAAGCACAGGCACCTGGGCTCGCCTTCGCAGCTTCGACTTTTTGGTCGCCTTCGGCGACCAGCCTCAGCCGCTACGGCAATCTCGGTGCCTGCACTTCTCTACGGCGGGCGGGCACTGCTCCCCCTCCGCGCCTCCGGGCCCTTATATACACTCTAGGGGTAGGGCAGACAAGACCACGTGGATAGTGGGGTGCTCTGATTCGGTTTTGGGTACTTTTTGAATATTAAATAAGTAAGTCAATAAGTAAGTAAACACTTTATTGTAGTAAGAATTAGATAATACAGAAAGTTGCAAACAATAAAATAAAAATACAAAAGCTGTACTAATTAAGAGATACAAACAAGTTGCAAACAATGAAATACAAGTACTAAGGCGGAACTTAAATAGAGTAAACTTTATTCTACTTTGTATACATATATAATTGCACTTATCAGCTCTTCCTATGCATCTAATGAGTTTGTCATAATTTTTCGTCTCCAAAATTAACGAAATGTACTCGATACCAAGCAGTATTGATACTTTTGATACGATTCTTGGTATAGAGTAGGTATCGATACTTTCAAAATATTCGGAACCCTTCACTAACTGACGTTTAACATCAATCATTTGTCAAATTTATTTTGTAATTGCGTGTTATTTACCAATTTGTATGAAAAGTTTAAAAAAATATATCTCATGAACCGTAAGTTTCCGCAACCTAAAACTTTGCAAAACGCTTTCTTTTAGTGAGTACTATCTACAAAAAAAAATATGGGCTTTGAAATCGATGGTCCATATTGGAAAGTTTAGCCGTATAAATTCTCCAGCAGCTGCTTTTTTCTTGTCCTCTTCTTTTTCTTGTCTAGCCCTGTTTTTCTTAATTATATGTATTTGGTAATCTGATTCATTTAAATTACCCGGATTGTAACTTGAACAGGTGTCACACATGTCCTTCAGCGTAAATAGTGACAAATTCTTGCCATGAAAATTCTTTTCAAATGTAAATCTACTAACATAAGGTTCACTAGTTTCAGTGCAATATTTATTATACGCTTTGTATAAGTCGGAAAGAGAACGATAGATTGGTTCTATGAAGAGTTTAGCTGTATCTTTTCTTGCGTAATGCGATGGCAATTTTGGCAAACTTAACAACTTACAACAACACTAAAAAAAGTGAAGATAGGAGGTCTTGACAGAAATAATTTCGTTAGGGTTATTTAGTAGTTATTGATATTAGTTTCTTAGATGATATTGTCAGAAAATTTGATGCACATTTGCTTAATAGTTATTGTCAGTTATTAATAACAGGTTAAAAAATAAGATATAAAGTTAGCTGCTATTGCCTGCTCACGCAAACAATTATTAAAAGTTTATCTACGAAAAAAAAGTAAAATCGCAAAAATGTCAGTTAGGAGTTCTTGTCACTTCATCGTCGATATATTTGAATGAGGGAGTCGTTTATATAAAGTAGTTTTCATGATATCGACGTTCAAATATTTGTGCATAGATGAATCAGAATTTGTTACAGATGAATCAGAAACAGAAATAAAAATAAAAAAAACTATTGATTTCTTATATTTACGCGAACACTACACATGATTAAAACTACTTTTACGGATTTTATCGCGTTTATTTTTGCTTTTAATTACTTTTATTTTTAATTCCCGACGTTTCGGGCGCTTTCCAGCACTAGCTTGCTACATATTTATTTATCTATGTCCAGCACCCATGCTCACGGGGGACTGAGATGACCTTTGAGCATAGAAAATAGGAGATGACTGACGTCCCGATGTCATTGTTAAACCCGGAGTACCTTCAGCTTTTTTAATTATTGTTTATGGTCCGATCTATGCAAAATGAACTGACTATGTCTTGCAGTGGTATGCTTGGGTTTAGTTTTAATTTTATTGATTATAGGATCCCAAGCAGGTGGTAGTAACCAGCCTCCTTCTCTATTGAAATTTGATGTTTTTTAATTTCAATAGCCTCACGTATCATCCTTGGTAGGAATCGGTGTTTTTTCGCGAGGATTTGTGGTCTATCAAATCTGATGTAATGGTTGGGGCCGTCTAGGATATGATCGCAAACTGCAGACTTCCCGGAACGTTGATGCTTCACATCAGCTATATGTTCTTTTACGTCTACTGTAAAAGATGGTTTCATTGTCAGTAAGATGTACTTTTACATCTTACTGACAATGAAACCATGGTCAGTTCTGATGTTCAGTCTCTATTTACATGCCTACCTGTTGAAGACTGCATCTCAATTATAACTAGGAAACTAGAGGAAAATAACATGAAAGCAGAATATGCAGTATTACTAAGACATTGCCTTACATCTGGCTATCTATTTTGGAAGGAAGAGTTTTACGAGCAAGTAGATGGTGTTGCGATGGGCTCACCTGTATCTCCCATTGTCGCCGATATATTCATGGAAGACTTTGAGGAGAAAGCCCTCCTTACTGCACCTGTTACACCAAGGATCTACAAGCGGTATGTAGACGATACTTTCACAATTTTACCATCAGACAAAGTAACTGCATTTTTAGAACATCTTAATTCCATAAACTCTAAAATTCAATTTACTATGGAGTTAGAGGCAAATAATTCCTTACCTTTCCTAGATGTGTTAGTCATCCGAAATCCTAATAACGCCATTGGTCACACTGTGTATAGGAAAAAGACCCATACAAACCGATATTTAAACGGTGAATCTCACCACCATCCTTCATAGTTAGCTACCGTGGGCAAATCTTTGTTACAGAGAGCACGAGGGATCTGTGACAGCAAACACCTGGCCGCCGAGCTTCAGCACGTCAAGCAAGTTCTGCACGACAACAAGCTTCGGGTCCCGCGCCTACGTCACAGTGACCGAGTGAAGCCGGCCACAGTCGAGCGTGTGCCTGCTGTACTACCATATGTCAGAGGTGTCACAGACAAGATTGGCTATATCTTGAAGCGAGCTTCTATTAGAACATTCTACAAGCCGCCGAAGAAGATTAGTCAGTTCCTACCATCCGTCAAGTGTCATATTCCTCTACAAGATGCAGGAGTGTACAAGCTTGATTGTGAATGTGGTCTCTCTTATATAGGACAAACAAAAAGATCAATTAGAACCCGCGTAAAAGAACATATAGCTGATGTGAAGCATCAACGTTCCGGGAAGTCTGCAGTTTGTGATCATATCCTAGACGGCTCCAACCATCACATCAGATTTGATAGACCACAAATCCTCGCGAAAGAACACCGATTCCTACCAAGGATGATACGTGAGGCTATTGAAATTAAAACAACATCCTAATTTCAATAGAGAAGGAGGCTGGGTAATACCACCTGCTTGGGATCCTATAATCAATAAAATTAAAACTAAACCCAAGCATACCACTGCAAGACCTCAAGACATAGTCAGTTCATTTTGCATAGATCGGACCATAAACAATAATTAAAAAAGCTGAAGGTACTCCGGGTTTAACAATGACATCGGGACGTCAGTCATCTCAGTCCCCCGTGACCATGGGTGCTGGAAAGCGCCCGAAACGTCGGGAATTAAAAATAAAAGTAATTAAAAGCAAAAATAAACGCGATAAAATCCGTAAAAGTAGTTTTAATCATAAAAAACTGTTTTGAAAAATCATATAACAAAATCATATTTGAATAACAACAATAACCTTTTTTATGAAAACAATTATCAGCGATCATATCACGGAAAAAAATCTGATGAATTAAACAATAATTCTTGTAAAAATATTTTTAAACTCCAGTATTTATAATAATTCTTGTATTATATGGTAAAGTTAGAATAGCAGTCTTAATTATTAATTGAAATTACCAATTACATTGGTTTATTTATTACTACCTAAGAATAAAGTAACAAAAATGAGATCAACTTTAAATGGCATTTTTGACAATAATCTTCCTTATCAACTTTCAAAGAAATATAGATTCTAGGTATAATTAACTAATAAGTAATAAGGTCAAAGTTAAATAGGTACTAAAAGAAATATTTTCTTGGCTTTGGGCTAGGGACGGAGCTGCTTTCAATATCATCCATAAAGCCTTTTTCTTGTTGACGAGATCTTGAATTTTCGGAGGAAGATGGAATAATCATATCTTCAACAATGCCGTGAGACTCTTTTGTCCGCTTATCATATTGAGGCTTTTTAAACACAAAAATATCCTCATCGTCAGAATCTGAGCGATCATCTACGCTTTTCTGATGGAGGGTCGATAGGACATCTCTGGTGAATTTTGGAGTTATAAGTCTTTCATCGATTGACGAAGTATCCATCCAAAAGCTGTCGTCATCGGGAAGGTCGAGGTCTTGTTGGGTTGTATCCGTATCTTTTCCAGTCTGAATTTCGGTAGCAGATATTTGGCTACGTTTGATCAAAGAGCTGCACGTAGATTTCTTCGATGTCACCTTTCTTTTATCCGCGGATTTGACGTTTAACACAATAGAGTGGTGACTCTGTTGTTTATTAATGTCTTCTATGGTATAAAAAACAATGTGTTGACCGTGAGAACATTGAATGGCTTCTTGTGAACAATAATTGTCCAAGCTACAACTAAGTTCTCTCATAGCTAAAGTCTGAAGTTGATTGGCACTCCACACAACCTGATGTGTTCTCATGGTCCCTCGGAATTCCTTTAAATTTTTGGGAATCAGCATATCTTTCTCTGATATGCCCGACTCATAAACGACTTCTATAATAACTCCTGGACAGCGTTCTTTTAGGTGTCTGACAAGAATTTCAATGTTTGGAATGTCATTCCCTCTCGCAACTATTTGATCAGCAGTTCGTTTTAGAACTCCTCCGACACCATCAGGAGCCCCTTTCCCGTGTCCTTTTTCAGAATAATTCCACACTAATAATCGCAAACTAGAAAAATAACAGTGCATTTTCGCCATTATGTAAAACATTTTGTGATTACGATATTGCGCCGATGGTGAATCCGAAATAAAATGAAAGGTTGTTACGTCCGGCACCTTGTTTTCAAGAAATCAGAGAATTGGCTGTAAATGTTCCCAGATTGCGACGGCATCATGGCGCAAACATTCACTGATAGTACAGTATGACTGCTTACACAGTTTTACATCTTTAATGTAATAAATAACAGAGGTGTGCAATGTTACTTGTTGTCTGGAACTGCCAAAGTGGAAAGACTGAATCTCAGAGGCATATTTTGTGTTATAGTTTTCACTAAAATCGCAATGTATAATGCATTCTACTGGCTTCAGGTTTTGTTTCAATTTTTTTGTATAATTATATTGAGCTATAATATTTCCGCAGTGTCGCATATAAGGTACTAACAGCTTTTCGAAATGTTCGATTATATCTTTGGGATGCGCTGCATTTTTTGCCTTAATCGTTTGAAGCGTAGGTTTTTCTTTTCCATCTTTGATATAAGTTTTTTTACTTTGTTCCAAATAAAGTAATGTGTTTCTTTGGTATTGTCAAATTCTTTATAATTAATGGCCTTATTTTTGCAACTATCACATTTCTTAGCCAGACAGTGAACATTCCTAGGATCACAACATAGTGATTGTAGAATCTCATTTACAGATTTTTTCACAATCAGATAATTTTTCCGAAGGGCTACAACAACCAACTCCATATTTTCATGATCTATACATAAACATGTTTCACGAATATTGACGTTTGGTACGCGTACCCAAAATGGACGAAGCTTGCAAAATGCACTGTAGCTTATTTTGTATTGAGGATTGGTTTGAAGATACTTTTTATGTAGATTCTGCAAGCTGTCGCTAAGATATCGCTTCTGTTTTCTTATTTTTCCTTTGGTGACAAATTCTTTTTTTCCCGCGCACATTCTACTGTTTTCATCTTCTTCAAAATACATAGTGACATTTTCTTTAATTCCGGTAGCACAGGGTTCAACAACAATCTGTATTTTTTCATTCCCAGATAGATTTTCCTTTTGTCTTTTATGCACGTCTGTTACCCGTTTATCTTTTTCTAACCGTTTTATCTTTTTCCGGTAATTTTCATTTACTCTTTTAAGTTCCAGAATTTTTTGGTCTTTCAATTGTATTTCTTTAGTATATCTTTATTGAAACTTTCGTAAAATATGTTTCCAAGGCGATTTCTTTCCAAGAGGTGTTTCCCGTGCAGCTTTTTTATAAACTTTTGGGCTGACGACACATCGTGGAGACGATGCGATGCTACTTTGTGGGCTGGGAGTCCTTGGTGAATCTGATATCGAAGTATTTGGTGAAGGCGATATTATTCTCGAATGGACGTCAGCATTGGATGAGATATCGGTTTCATTTTCTGTTAGGTTCAAATCAATTCCAAGTGTCCTCTTTTGTCTTATTGTTGATCTTGTTATACGTGCAGAATGTGGTGAAAACTGAGTTAATACCTGTGATGAGCTGGGAATATCCGGAGATCTTGGTATAATCGAAACTTCTGGAGATGATGGTAATTTCAAATCTAAAGGATCATTTATTTCGGTATCGTCTGCTGGATCACATTCGTCAATGATTTCCTCTTCTGAATGAATATCACGTTCTTTTAATAATTTCTTTTTAGCATACCATCTTCGAGTACTTTCTCTGCTTTCCTTCCTAGCTAATTTTTGTTGTTTCGGTGTCAAATTCTGAACTGATGTGATTTTACCTTCTCTCTTTCTTTTCAAATATGTTTCTTTCATTTTTAATTTCCACAGAGCATACTTGTCTGGATCTTTTTTTATATTTTCCATCCTTTTACGTTCTGCGATTCTCTTTTTCTCCTTCTTTTGATCTTTAGTTTGTGGCATTGTTATGGACTGTAATATTAAAATAACAGAAATTAGATAGAGATTAATGATATGTATATGATAAGTAGGTTTTTATGGTTGTTAATACGGAAGATTAATGTCAAAAGTGCCATTTAAATAATACTGGTCTCAATTTCTTTACATTATTTTTAGTAATAAATACACTGTTAGTTGTGATTGTTATTCTTAAATAATAATTATTAATTCTTAACTAAGACTAAGGCCTATCAAAAGTGTCATATGTAGAATAAATTTATACTCCTGTGATTTTTTAATCATTCAAAAGGTTGTATCTAAGTAAATATAATAAATAAGACTAGAACTACTGACTTGTACACGCTCAAAAATTGGACAAGGAGTAGGCAACAAAAGCGCTCGTTTTGTGCTGGAGAGGCGAAAACTAATTCATTTTATGATTTATATGGGGTTTTGACCATATGAATCAGGCACAGATGAATCAGGATTTTGCCTACAATCTTGCATAACTCATCATACATACAGACTTTAGTATTGTTATCTTTTTACATGAATTTATAACCCAAAAACACCTTACGAAACTCAGATTGAAGTTTTAAAACAATAAAATAAATTTTATAAAGTAGGCAGTGTAATCAGAATGCCACCTGAACCAAGCACAGATGAATCAGATATTTACCTTCGTAACACCGGGATCTAAGCCAAAAAGCCGCACGTCCGCCTTCTAGCTCGTTCGTTGCACGACTTAGCTTGCTACATATTTCTTTATCTATGGCACGACTGGCGTCCCCCCGCGCAGGAAGCCAGACTCTCATTAATATTACCCGACCAAGTACGGTCAAGCGCAGCTTACGCCACATTAATCAGTATTATACGTTGGACACTTTTTAGTTACTTATTTATAAACACACTAACGTAGTTATAACTAATACCCATTTTTTTTTGTAGGAGGACAATTCATTTCCTTTCGATATATTATTTATATTGATTTATCAAAGGGAAAATGCGACATCGACCATTTTGTTCCGGAAAATGGCAAACGGACACGTTATATGAATCAGAAGAACACACTTAAAATATTTTTATTCTGTACCTAGACAGCAATTATTTGAAAAATGGGTGCGTTTGGCAGAAAAAAGCGCTAGCAAGCGCTTATAAGCGCTAAAATAGTTTTCGGCCAGGACACGATTGCTACTTCAGTAGCGCTGACACAATCCGCCATTTTGCTTATTTAATTTGTTTGTTTTGAAGTAGAGTTTATCAGTTGTTTTGTGCAATATTAGTTTTAAGTAATATAATGACATGAATAAACATATACTTGCTTTTAAAAAATCATGATTGGTAAATTTTTAATATGAATACCTTACAAACATATGTTTAAATTAGGTTAGATTCCCCGGTTAAAACTAACATCGTGTCCTGGAGGAACATAGCTACTTACGATTTGACAGCGCTTACCGCTTACAATCGCCATTTTGCTTGCAAGCGCTTGCTAGCGCTTTTTTCTGCCAAACGCACCCAATATATTTTGTCCCAGATAGAGATACAGATAAAACAGTCCAAAAAAAAATACATGCCGTTTTGTTAGTTGGTTACAGAAAATATATCCATAGAAATCGAAAATTTTGTCTCTGAAGAACTACCCATTTTCATCCAACACTACGCCTAAGTATTTTAATGTGTCATTTCGGTCTAAAGATGTGCAGTTGCATTGAATTGAGCTTTTGTTTTTGCAGGTGTGTATTTTTATTTTAAATGAATTTTCAGTAGTTAGTGCTCGTTTATTATTGGCAAACAACATAAATTTTGTTTAAGAGATATTCAAAGTAGGAAGGTTTTGATTGACCTATTGTAACAATGCTTGCATTCCTAATGAATCCTAACTTCGTCCCAACTTTTTCCATAGAAGATTAATGCAGTGTCATCAGCGTAAGTAAAAATTTTGCACCTATCTAATATGAGTTTACATAAATCGTTAAAATAAATTAAAAATAAAGTTGGCCCGAGTACACTACCCTGAGGTACACCGTAGTTAATAGGAGCATTATTACTAAAGTAGCCGTCAATGGTTACCCTCTGGATCCTATTTTTTAAGTCATCCTCGAATAAAGCAAGTGCCATCATCCCTCTGATACCGACTTTTTACTATACAAAATCGAAATTTTACTCAACAAAATCGGAACAGAAACTGTGTCGAAGGCCTTTGCCAAATATTAGAACACTCCAATACATTTAAATTTACTATTTATTTGACTAACTACAAATTCAGTTAGATCAGAAATTGCATCAGCTGTTGATCTACCAGCTCTAAAACCATATTGATTGTTGGATAAGATATTATTTTTTTCTAAATAAAATATTAGTCTTTTGTTCAAAAAATTTTCAAAGATTTGGATAGGGAAGGTAGTACAGAAATCGGGCGGTAATTATTAACGCGTTCTCTGTTTCCTCTCTTGTAAATAGGATGAATTACTGAAATTTTAAAGACGTCCGGAAAAGTACCTGTTTTAATACACAAGTTATTTAGTTATTATACGTGTTAAAGGTTGAACAATAATGTTTTTGTTATTTTTTGAGGAAATACCATCCCAACCTACTGCACTATCTGATCTCAAACTCATTAGTGTAGATTCAACCTCTTGCTCTGTTGTTACTAACAAAACCAACGAGTTACCAGGTGTGTATACTGGTTCACATTTTGGAATATTTGAGTTGCCTTCAAATGTAATTTTATCAGATAGCTCTTTTGCAACAGTAACGAAATAGTTATTAATTTTGTCTAGAGCTGCTTCTGATGTATTTAAAAAAAATAGAAACTTTATCAAAATTTTGAATTACGCATTGCGCTGAAAATCATATGGATGTTGACGATCAATATGTAGAATTTTCCAAATTGTCCAGCGAGAAACATCGAAAATACAGCCGCTCGCCTGGTACTCTCCTCTGGGTTCTGCGCGAAGAAATCCAAGATACGTTCTTGAAGGGTAACTGGCAGTATATTACTTGCTTCCACCCGGTGGTGCTGAGCAGGTGAATCCTGTTGAAAAATGAACACATTTTTATTGTGCTGCAAACACTTATATATAATTGTTATTGTTGTATAATTGTTATGTATTGATAATGTTATATATAATTATATTATGTTATAATCATAATACATACACTGAATTTTTAGTTAAACATTTTTATGAACTGATTATTTATCAAATTAGTTATACTAATTACGGAAGAATGTTGCGGTCACAGTACAAATCCACGAACGCAAAGACTTTAACGTGCTTGAAATAAAGTTCATTTATTTTTATTTTTATTGAATGACAGCATTAGTAATAATACAAATAAAACTGCACTCTTAAAAGTCTTATTGCCTTAAGTTACGGTCCATTTCAGTTTGTTTTGACTGTACATATTTAGTGTGACCGTAATTTACGTAGTTTTAATTATTTTTGGGATAAAAAAATTACCTATATTAAAAAACCGGCCAAGAGCGTGTCCGGCCACGCTCAGTGTAGGGTTCCGTAGTTTCCCGTCCGTCACAATAAGTGTTCCCACTTATGAGTTTAAAGGTGGGTTATCCATTATGTTCGCGCTCCAGCAGCTCTCCGCGCTCCTGCAACTGCTCCCGGTAGTGGGTACTGTTGTTTCCATCCAAGTTAAAAATGATTTTCCTAGAAAGTCCATATAAAGTTCCACTTTTCGGATTTTTTTTATATTTTCTAAACTTATGGTTCAAAAGTTAGAGGGGGGGGGACACACATTGTTTTTTACTTTTGGAACGGTTATTTCCGAAATTATTGACATTATCAAAAAAAGATTTTAGTAAACCCGTACTCATTTTTAAATACCTTTCCAACAATATATCACACGTTAGGGTTGAAATTAAAAAAAATCACTTCCCACTTTACATATAGGGGGGCTACCCTAATAAAACATTTTATTTTATTTTATTTTACCACTTTGTTGGCGTGATTGATACACATATTGGTACCAAATTTCAGCTTTCTAGTGCTAACGGTCACAGAGATTAAGCGAGGACGGACAGACGGACAGACAGAAATGGCGAAACTATAAGGGTTCCTAGTTGACTATGGAACCCTAAAAATGATAGGAATCGATTCAGTAAGCGATTCTGAATAAACTACTTTCTCAAGGTGCGTTAATTATGTTACATGTTGTATATATAAATACTAGCTGAAATATAAAAATTAAAATACAAACGTTTCATGACTGATGTTATAAATATAAATATTACTTACAGACACCTCCGCAGGCACTGTCACCGATGACTCCAACAACTCGGAAAAGTTAACGAGAGACCGATCGGGTCTCTTGAAACACATAGGCATGTTCTGTTGAAAAATGAACATTTTAATCTGTATGTTTGTATTATTATATATCTATATGTTTCTATTTATCAATATGACTGATGTTATATATAAATATTACTTACAAGTATGTCGTTGGCGTCATAGAACTCTTCTACCAGTTCCCTATGGTATTCATCAATGACCATGTCGTCTACCTCCTCATCGAGAAGGACATTGATGAACACCTGGAGAACTGGGTTACTTCCGGGGTTCCACATGCTAAAAATGAAAATATTAATTTTTACATACCAACAGATTTACTGATTATCTCTATCATATCATGTATCAGGGGTCTAATAACAAAGGCGGCAAAGTCCACCTATAATGTCAAACGTGGATTTCAATTTCATTGGTTGTGGCAACCTCTTTTTTACTAGATCACTTTGTGAGATTCGAACAAATCCAACAAAATCCAATAGATTTCTACGCATAAACAAAACGTTTTTTAACAAATGCGGGAAAGTCCCTGACTAACATAATAAAATTAGCAATGTCCATTTCGACCAATCAGAGACGAGCTGTTCCAAAACTGCATTATCTATGTCCTTATTTTCATTAATTATAAGTGTTTAGACTTATAACATTAATAGAAAAAATATAGAAGTGAAGATGGATTGCCGACCTAAAGTTGTGCCTCAAAATAAAACCAGGAAAAGGGCCGCGAATCCCGAAAACTGGAAGCAAAATAAGTCAAAGAAACTAAGGTCAGTAGCTATTTTCTATAGGGTTGTACTCTCAAATTAATTTTTCAAATACAAAATAATAATTATAATTTTTTACTAAATGTATTCATAACATATTTATAATATTATTATAATATATATTTATAATATTTAAAAAAATATTTTACTCCATAATAAATTTTGAGTTTTATCCTTTATGTATAATAAATATTGTACCTATCATACTAATACATATTTTAAGTGCGAAAGCTTGGTGGATGTATTGGATGTTTGTTACTTCTTTACAGCGTAACTACTCACTCCATTGAGCTGAAACTTTCCATGAACATATTCTTAGATGCAGAAACAATATTAAGCTACTTTTAAAGTTGGACAAAATAAAGCAGAGTTAATAAAAATCGATAACTTGAATGTTACATACAAATAATTATTTTTCTTTTTAGATATGAATTGTCCATGTTGCCCGATCGAATTATGTACACCCATAAAAAGGGATTTCAGTGCAGTTCTTTGACCATGAATGATATCATGAAATTTTATGCAGCGTTTTACAAAACAGCGACGAAACAAGCACAAGACAGCCTTATTTTAAAATATACCAAAAGTGTTTCAACAAAACGTAAGAGATCACGAACAAATACATACAAGCCGAAAACTTATACTACTAAGGTTTACATACCTGCAAATAATAAACCTGTGCTAGTGTGTCAAAAGTTTTTCTTAAATTATTTAAATATAAAAAAAAACATAGAGTATTAACTGTAATAAGAAAACATTTCGAGACAGGAGAGTGCCCTATAGAGAAGCGAGGTGGTGATCATAAAAGCCACAAGTTTGTAGAAAGAAGGCAAGGGATAAAGATTTTATTCAGTCATTAAAACATCTGTTCGTCATTATTTACCTGCAGAATGAAATATTAGTAAGCTGTATAAGATGTACAAAGAACGGGATATTCAGCCTATTGCTACGAAAGCACTTTTCCGAACGGTATTTAATACAGAGTTCAATCTTGGATTTGGATCATCTAAAACTGATATTTGCTCAACATGCCTACAGTTTCAAGAAAAAATAAAGTTTGAGACTGATATTACTAAAAAAAGCGAAACTGATGACTTCAAAACAAGTTCATTCTCCTCAAGCAAAAGATTTTTATGATGTTTTGAAATCAAAGCCTGCAGGAGTTATCACATTTTCCTTTGACTGTCAAAAGAGTCAGCCGTTACCTAAATTACACGACCAGTCCACCTACTATAGCAGATAATTTTATATTTATAATTTGACCATCGTACAAGGTAGCTCAAATGATAATTTAACCGAAGAAAATGTATTCTCGTATGTATGGGGTGAAGAGCAATATTCAAAAGATTCGAATACAGTGGCTTCTGCACTGTACTATCGGATTAATGCTACAGATTTAAAGAACATCCACACAGTAAGATTGATTTTCGAAGGCTGCGGAGGTTAAAATAAAAATACAATTGTTATTGGAATGTGTGTTATCCGAATATAAAAAAATAGAAATTTACTTCCCCATCACGGGTCATTCGTATCTGCCATCAGATAGAGTTATTGGTCATATAGAACACGAGGTCAAAAAAAAGAAGTAATCATTCAACCAAAGAGTATCATGACCTCATGGCAAATTATGCTACATTAATACTCATGGGTAATAATGATTGCCAAGTGCTCGATTGGAAATGTGCTGCGTAGAAAATACTGAAACATCCAGGTCAGTGGCATTTTAAATTCATGGAATCTAAACGTATAATAATCAAACAATCCCGCACAGAGACTTACAATACATTAGTACAAGTTGAAGTATTTCATAAAAGTGATTTAGGTGCCTTTCGTAGTGTGTGTCGCCGAGGAAAAAAAATTTATGATGATGAATCTTGCACGGAAAGCACAGCATTGAGAGTTTAAAAGTGATTACTTTTTTAAGTTTATTGGTTTATCAAAGTTTTTAAGTTTATCAAAATAAAATAAAGCATTTCAATTATATTTTTTTTTGACACCCTTGACAGCTGTTTAAATTATATCCTAACAAATGTGGCAAGTCCATAACAATCCATAACAAAAATGGTAAAGTCCTTACTTTACTAACAAATGTGGCAAAGTCCATCACATTATTTAAGTTTCTTAGTTATCTGACTTATTACATCAGTAAAATATAGTTTAAAATAAATGATATCAAAATATCACTCAATATAAATACATCATAACAGTAAACATATAATATCTTTTAAATATTATCAGTTTTTTTTAAATCACGTAAAATTACTTTAACTGGACTTTTCCGCCTTTGATATTAGACCCCTGATATATTCATATTATATTATCATATTATAATATGATATGGTAGGGATAATATATATTCAGCAGGGATAATATATGTATAGACAATAGGTCATATATTATTATATCAACAGAAATTGCTATATACATATTGAATTTATCCAAATGAAAAAAAAGTGATAAATATTTCGTATTTTTATTACCACCATATAAATCTATCTATATTGATCGCCTTATCGATAAAATTTGCGCAATCCCTGCAAATGTGCTAAAATATGGCTATGGCGAAATATTTGAACTGTTATGTAGGTATTGGACTGTTTTATGAACAATTATATAGGTTATCATAAAATGTTAATAGGAAAAATGAACGGAATCTTGAAGAATATGAAATTATCTCGTAATTTCGTTAGAATTTTACCGTTTTCACTTAGATTTATCTGTAAAAATAGACTAAAGGAGACGGGCGAATTTAGGCCTAACATTACACAAGTGAAATATTAATCAAACGGTTTTATCATGGCAAAAGACATTAAATATTTAATAAAAATAATATTGACTTCCGTTATTTTCATTTTTAAACAATGCTGCCAGGTGAAATAGGTTAGTTAATCGATTTTAATAAAAAAACAGAAAAAAAAAAACAATAAAAAGTGATTCATCATTTTCTTCTTTATGTAAGTTTAAGAAACTTATTATTTAAATAATGGTTTCCTCTTGACACTTCAACGTTTCAAAAATCGTCAAAATAAATTGACTGAATAGATTAATGCATTCTCTGTCTACGAGATTAATAAATTGATTTCACAATCGATTATCAATGTTTTATACAGGCCACAAAGCAGAAATGTCAACGTTAGTTCGCAAACTCAAACGTCAATCAAATCATTTGTTACGTTTGTTTGGGTCTGAGCTTGCGGTGGTATTGAATATTTAATATTCTTTTTGTGTGCCGTAATAATGTTCTGATCTTTAACGACTCTGTCTACGTATAAAGGATTGTGACGGTTTGTTTTCCTGAAGAATACATGTGCAAAATGATGAACTTAAATGATTTCCCCCAGCTCACACATTCTGATTTATTAAAAATATCTTTAGGTATTTATCAAATCAAGCAGGCTAGGTCCCGTTATGGAGAACACATACAACAAGACGGAAGATACGAAATAGAAGTGTGTTGAGAAACGAACAGCAGTCTACTAAGAGAACTGTCAATATCAAATCATTCTAAGAGGTCGAATGAAATTGAGCCATTCAAATCAAACAGTTCAAAAACATATTTTACATACATTGAGTTATAATGTACTACGTACTAGAGAAGCTATTCCAAAAAAAAATTGTGCGCTACTCTATGTCTTCGCGCATGCGCGGTAATAGTAGAGTCGCGCATGCGCAGTTGGTATAAACGCGCATTGTGCTTGCGCGGTCAGTTTTTGTTATTATAGATTATACGTAAGTAGAATGGTCAGTATGTAATAATTGTTTATTTATATTGTATTGTTAATTATATCGAGTACAATTTTTTAAATTGTTTTTTATTTTGTATATGTGCTAATTTAATATAATATTACATAATATTATGTCAGAATTACATTTTAATGATATTGTTATCTGAATATTTTAAAAGGTATGTATGTTTAACAAAACTTATTAACATAAAATTTAAATTACAAATATATTTATTTAAATTAGAATCATAAATGTTGTAAATAATCGTTCATAAATGCTGGGCACGCGAGAGTTAAAAATGGACGAATTTATTCCACTTTGACTTTAAAGTGGAAACCTAAAAATAAAATAAAAGAATAATAAGCAGATTTAAACATGAAAAATTTAGCTTAATTATAATAACTTATATGTTTCTACAAAAAAAAATGTGTAGTATAATAATATATTCGTCCTAAACTTAAATACCCACAGAAATATCGCATCTGAACATATTAATTTCATAATCTATATTCAATGATACGAGATGGCGTCTTAGGAATAATGTGCTTTATTATTAATTTATAATACTTTTTTATTGAATATGTATCTTATTAACCGATGAAAAGTAATTCCTTGGTTTTTACTGACATTTCTTGAATTATTTGTGCAATATCTAAGTACACAAGACGGCATATTTTTATCAAGAGATTTTTTTTAAATCAACACAACACGTGACAACTCTACAAGCGCCTAGCGAGTGACTGATTAAAGTGCAGTGCATGCACCGCAGTTGAGTGGAACAGAGTAGCTGAATGCAGTGTCTCCTCTAGTACGTAGTACATAATAGCTCAATGTTTACATATATTTTAGTTGACAGTTCTCTTAATGGTAGAGAGGCCATCAAACCGTATTATTTTAATTGCTTGGTAGGAAAAAGAACTGTAGATTGCTGTTGTCATGTAATGTCATAATATTGTACCTAAGCTGGGCAAGGCATCAAGGGAATTTAGTGGGCGAATTCAATTTTTTGTACCCCCTACTAAAATTGTTAACATATTTTTAAAAATAAAAATTTTCCATTAAAATAAATAGCATAGCCTAGAGAATTTATTGAAAATAATGAAATTATATCAAAAACTTCGAAAATCCACCGTTTCTCCGGAAAATATAACGAAATGTGAATCTTTATTAGGATTAAAATCAGGTTTGTTACTTGTTATAAAAACAAAAATAAATGAGTACACTTTAAAATAATCAAACATTTTAATTTTAAATGACATCCTGTTAAATAAGGAAAATAAACGAGCAATAATTAACACAAATTAGGCCTCTAAATTAAAAATAAATCATTATTCTCACTGGTTTTGTTACCTTGGTTCTAAGTTAACACCAATTTTTTAGGTCACATAAAATGCAGCATCTTAGTTCAACAAAAATATTATGATCATAAAAGATTATGGTCTTTTCTTTAAAATACCTGCATTATTTACATTTAAAACTTAATTAAATAAGCAAAAAAATACAAAATATGTTCACATTTTTTTGGGACAGTAACAATGTTGACATGTTCAAAATTGTAAAGGCATGTTCTCATGATTGTGAACTATTAAACTATTTTCTTATTAAGTATACATTTTTATTATCTCTGTAACCTGTGTTTTACTTACTCTTTTATTGTTATATTCGCTAGCTATGACACATATTTAGTCTATTCATTTACAAAAAAATAGTATAACTAATTTTTTATTTCACAATTAGCTTCACATTTTCAAATCACATCTATAAATCTTTAGGAACACACTGGAATTGCACATCAAACACCTACCCATACAAAACGACATTAATTGTTTTATTTCTCTCATATATAATATAATTTACTCTGTACCTATTTATGTTTGTAAATTAATAAAACAGGATACTAACTTAAAGTATTTTCCAAACCTACTTTCTAACTGTCTTTTAACTACTTTCTATAAAATAAAAATTACTATTATTATTTTAAACCTCCCATATTGACAGTATCATCAGTATACGTCACTGACTAATGACTGAAAGCTTATTAATTCTTTTAGTTATTGCTTTAATTTTTATATTACATTTATTATTTACAGATTTTCTGATTGGGTTGGAGGGGTATTGGGCTCTTCAATTACATTTTTTTGGATTTTCTACTTTTTCTTTGATATTCTTTCCAATTTTCTCTTTGCTCTGTTTTTTCTGTCATGCTCATTTCGGATACTTTCCTTTTTTAATTTTATTCTTACTATATTGCGCTTCCGCTGAGCTTCATTCATACTCGTCAGGCCGTTCTTTATTCAACTTTTCTCTATACCTTTTCATTTTTTCAGCGGCAGTGAGCGGCATTATAAAGCCTAAAACATCAGTAACTAATGACCTTAATTTCAGTAATGCTCGATAAATATCACCTCCTTATGATTAAAATACCTACCCAAAAAATTATTTTTAATCATGTAACTGAAACGAATGAATTATTAATAATAATTCGTGACAAAAGACAACAATATAACTTATAAAGATGAAATTGTAGTAAAATGAATAAATTTAAATAATTAAATAAAATCAATATAAGAATTTTTAAATGAAATTTAAATTATTAAATAAAATCAATATAAGAAACAGCGCCGTGTAAACTTTACCTTAGCAGTCAGTTTGGTTACTTTCTTGGTCAGCCTAAACGTTACTATGAACATGGTAACCAAACTGAAGTAACGTTTTGCGGACCTCGTATATTATAATGTTTAAAAAAAGAAAACAGTGAGTATATAAGCATTTGTAATAGTTATATATATTACATCTTTAGATTGTAATGCATGACTCTAAATACTATAATACGTAGATACATATTAAAAATCATTTAAAATTCGATAACTTACCTTGACAAAAATATTGAAGTAACTCTTGCGTAACACAACACTCTAGTCCTTTTAGACTATCACAACGGAACAACGTTTTTAAAAAATGTCAGTTTGATAATTGTACGTTCGTGTTACCATTACCGTGTATAAAAAATGTATAGTAGTTTAAAATAATATTCTAAAATGAGTAACAATACTTGACATGTCAGGTGACCCTAAATTACGACCCGATATTTAAAATTATTTCTTAATTATTATACATAATATACTGCAATTTAATGTGTTTTATTACGTTTAGATATCACTGTTTATGATTTTTAAATCATAACTGTCGTATGCTTTCATAGGAAAAAGGAAAGTAATTTCAAGATTTTGTTACGATTTTACTCATGGGACAAGTAAATCAGTGGTCTTTCATTATAAAAAAAAAACTCTTTTTAATTAATTTATTGCATGAATATCTATTACTATTATTTTAAGTACTAGTTTACAAATTGAGTTACCATCTAAATCCAGTATTTTATTCAACACTACGGTTATATTTAGAAAAAAAAATATTTAATTATGTGGGACACACCGATTTAAGAGGGGGTCAAAAAAATTGAAACCGCTCTAGTACCGCCTGCACCGTTTTTAGAGGATATTTTGTTTGTTTATGATGAAGTGGACGATTAATAAATCATAAGAAGATAAAGTGTTTTTAATTCATACACCCTCTGTTTTTTTATAATTATTTCAAACCTCTAGAATTTAGTTGGATGGCGGCGTCTGAATTCTCTATGTGTGAATAGGACATTCAATACGTAAAATTATGGTAAAGTCTAGTTTACAATAAAGTCTAATAATTATTTTCTTAATGTGAGAGCTTGGTGTAAGAATAACATTGTAAGCATAACGTAAGTAATAACATTGTTTTGATACAAATCAACAACATCCTATTTTTTTTCTACCATGAAGCAGTCTTAAAAATTTTAGTTTTCTTAAAATGGTATTGGTATACAAATAAAATAATGCAGTAATCGTTACTGTTTACACAAATTATACAGAGTGACGATGAAGATATCACATTAAATGAAAAGACGTATCCTAAATACTGTTCTTTAAACATATATAATTAAAAAAATGTAACAACATCCTATGCCCAGTAATATTTTTTTTATTTAATATTAAACAACATCATGTAAATGCATATATTTATCACCTGACGAATACTAAAAGGTCAAAGACCCATGGCCGGCAAAGGCGAATTATAGTTCAAACGTTGCCAATCCTAATAACTCAAATAAAGAAAAAGGATCAAGCAAAAAATGTACTTAAGCCTAACGTTTTAAGACTTAATTCTTATGCGCCAAATTAAAAACAAAGGGACTGCGCGCTGATAAGTTTCTCGATTTGTTTACGTTAATAGGATAATAATAGATGCGAAAGTGGACGCTTACTTTTATTGTTTTGTATTTTTTTGTTTGTGATGGGACACGTTTATATACGCTAGATAAAAATCATATTTAATAACTTAGTGAAGTGGTGTGACATTTAATTTTTTAACGTTTTAACTTTTTCTAAGTTTTGAGAAACCTCGTATCAATTTCACGTCGTCGGAATAAACCGACATGATTCTGATTTACGGAGAATGCCACCAAAACGCGGCTCTAGCATTAAATAACATTTAATTATTAAATTTGATTTGATGTAGTTATTAAACTTTAGTGATTACAAGATTAGAGTGATTATTTGTATAAAACAATATCATCATCAGTTTATGATTTGTTGATAATATCGCATTAGCATCGCCCTACGCGTGCCTAATTCCCTATGTACGGGCAAGTGTAGGTATCGCTGCACCGTTGCCGTTTTTACAGGTCACTTTAGGTCAATAAACTCATATTATCCAGGATGATTTATTTTGTGTAATATTTTAAACTATTTATTTTGTTTGAAAAATGCACTTTTTTATTTTTTATATTATTGTTTATTTTATTATTTCAACAGACGTATATCAACTTGCATTTACTGCTGCGCTATAAAATGTGATAACCTAATCCCCACCCAGTATACCTACGGGTTAGTTATATTACAAGGAATACAAAAATGTATAATACTTACGTTTTTATTGCAGAAACAAATTCGAATTCCTCAAAATATACGGAGCACTGATACAGGTACAGGTGGAACGCTGGAAGATCAGATTTAGTCACAGAATACTATTACTCCTTTCGGAGGATTCCAGGGCTTTTGTAGTTAGAACCAATATTGATTGCCGCCATTATTTATCTAAATTTACCTCAATTATTACAATATTCTGTTTTTGTGCTGCTCGTGTGAACATTGCATATACCATCATAATGGTATATTAACCTAATTTTGGCATTGACGTAATACAACTAAAGAATAGACTAAAAATGTTTATTCATATGTGCTATGCAAATTTAGTAAGTAGTAAGTAAAGGAGACAATCGCCTCTGGGCCTACCAGATACTTCAACGACTCTCAATGGTATTAGTAAGAATTAAGTCTGTAGTTATATATAATACGTCATACCTGCCTCCAACTTTTGTTGTTCAAGTAACCATACTTTACATTTCTTTCTAAATAAATTTGTATTTACGATCTCCTGCAAAGGAGGAGGTATATTGTTCCAAATTTTGGAGGCAGCATATTTGAAACATCCTTTTGCTTTAACACGCTTATACGTTGGAAGTATATATAATAGTTTACCCCTTCGTCTCAAACGTGTTAGTCGACATTTTGGAGACAATTTTTCATATAAATAATGAGGACATTGCGAATTATTTAATGAGTGTACGAAACAAGCATATTTTAATTTTCTGGTGTAACTCATACTTAAAATATTATTTTTGAGGAGATAAGGAGTTATGTGGTTAGTCCTAGGTATGTCAAAACAATAGCGCATACACGCATTTTGAACCCTTTGTATTCTCCCTATGGTTTTCTGTGAGAGGCAAGGACCATATACCAAGTCGCAATAATGCAAATGTGACAAGACAAGACTATTACAAAGACGGAGTCGGATGTTTGGTTTCAGAAAAGAACGAATTTTGTAAAGAGATTTTAAAGACCCAAAACATTTTCCTATTTTTTGTTGTACGTGTTGTACAAACGTTAAACCTTCATCCATATTAAGGCCCAAGTTACGAATGCAATTATTTCTAGGTATGGTTGCGTCATTGATCATGACAGTTGGGTCAATTTTTTTGATAGATGCAACCTGATGATGTGTACCCATAATCATACATGTACTTTTTTTGGGATTCAGAAGCAAGCCATGAGACTTTGACCAATGCTCTATTAATTTTAGATCATTATTTAAGCTGGTAACCGCTGTTGTAACACTGTCTTTTGTTGGTGACATATGGACGTACAATTGAGTGTCATCGGCATATAGGTGATATTTGGAGTGCTGAACTACGTTTTTTATGTCTGTTGTGTATAAGGCGAAGAGTGTTGGGCCAAGAATAGAATTAGAATCACTTTTTCATCTATACAAATAAATAAAATTGAAGTCTTCGTCTGTAATGTCAAAATAACAGTTTTTTTTTATTAAATGCATATGGAAGTATATACAGCACTTATGCCAGAAAAAATTAAATTTTTGTCTGTTTGTCTCTCTGTCGGTCGGTCTGTTTGTTCCGGCTAATCTGGACCGTTGCACCTCTGGACGGTTGGACCGTTTTTGACGGGACTATCACTGGCAGATAGCTGTTGTTATATGGAGTAACGTAGACTACTTTTATTTTAGAAAAAGAATAAGGATTCCGCGCCAAAAAATTAAAACTCATGAAATCCAATAGTAATAAAATACACGCGTGCGAAGTAGCGGGGAACAACTAGTACCTAATAACAAAATTCAATATATAGGTACGTTTACAATGAACACATTAATTATCATTAATCAATTAGTATTTAGTTTTAATTGTAATAAAAATGTAAATGTAAGTTTTCTATTTATTTTATAACTACCTAGGTGTTTTATTTTTAATCTCATAAAATTGTTATTTCTACAACCCATTTAAGTATTTCTCTTGAACGGAATTAGAATCACTTTTTCATACTTATAACAAAATTCAATATGTACGTTTATAATTATCATTAATGAATTAGTATACAATTTTAATTGTTATAAAAATAAATAAGGCATATGTTTTATGTATCGCGTAAGGTCCGCACATCCTTTTTTTGATAGAAGGATAGTAATTGATAGTAACAGAAGAATGTGTCTTTTTACTAATATAAAAATGATAAATGTATAAAGTAGCTCTATTAATAATCTACTGGAGACCCAGTCACAGTGGTACACTCCCTACCCTCACTCTCATAGCCTGATGGGACGGTTATATAACACGACCGAAGAGAGATCAGGCGCAGGACCAACGGCGTTTCATGCTTTGAGGCACGGCGGTAAAATACCGCCAATTTTTTGACTCCGGGCTACTAATGAGAATTTCTTGTCAAAAAACCCCAATTTAGTTTTGGCCCGAAACGATTAAAAAGTCCTTTGCTAATTATAATATGTAATAAATAAGTAGGTACGGCCTTATGACAATATGTTACTGTGGGGTAAGGTTCTTTTCTAAAGAATAGCAACTTTAAATTGCCCTAAATCCTTAAATACCAAACTAAGAATACAAAAACTATTCAGTCGCAGTAACAGATCCACAAAGACATGACTTAAAGTAAAATAACTCTAACACACGACTATTTTGAGCGATTATCCCGTCCAACTTTCCGGGGCATCAGTGCTCTAATATAGCATGATTGCTCCGTTCACTTTCTCCTCTAGGGCGGGAGCTATGATGTCCGCGTCCCTGCCGTCTGCCATCGCGATGAGAATGCAAACGTTATTGATGAACGCTGCTATAGCCGCCGCAATGCGGCTTGAAGAACCTTGTATAACGCCTTTAGAAATTGATAGGGGCTCCGAAATATCAATATTACCTTCAGTATTGGTGCATTTTACTTTTTGACTCCGCCCGTAGAAGTATGATTGAAACCACGAACATGACGTTTCGGAAAAACCAAAGATTTTTAATTTTGCCAGTAAAAGTGGTATATTAACGCAGTCGAAAGCTCGAGAAAAATCAAGTAGCACTAAAATGGTACCTTGTCCATTATCAGCGGCGGTAAGAATATCGTCCGTGATGTGTAATAATGCTGTAGTTGTGCTAAATTTTTGCCGGAAACCCGATTGGAAGACCGGAAGAATGGCATTATTTTTAAGATAGCTAGTAATTTGTGACTGTGCACACTTCACAACTATTTTTGACAAGGCAGGCAATATACTTATTGGCCTGAGGTCATCAAAGCTGTCTATTTTCTGTTTCTTAGGTATAGGTATGATCAATGAGCACTTCCAAACATCGGCAAATACTCCTTCTAATAATGATTTATTAACGATGGCTTCAATAGCAACTAAAGAGTATGGTAATGTAAGCTTAATCATATTCATGCAAATTTCATCACATCCTTTAGAGTTAGAAGAAAAGGAATTAATAATCTTCTGTAGCTCTGATGCACTCACTCTATTAAAATTGAACTCCGCTAAGTTACTCCTACGAGTACTTTCAAAATTTTCGAACTGTTTTAAGTCAACCGACAACACAGGAACACTATTTATGAAATGTGTATTAAGTTTTGTGGCATCCAAAAGATGTTCAGGAATTGATTTACTAGAACCGTTCTTAATTGTTTTATTAATGTATCGCCACATTAAAGACGGATTATTAATATTATTATTTACAAATTGGGTAAAATATGCCTGTTTCTCAACACGAACGGCACAATTATATATGTTGCGCATGTCCCGGTAAAATTTAATAGCTGATTCGGAATTACATTTTTTAGCTTTCCGGCAAGCTTTATTACGAATATTTCTCATATTCATAAGAGTATTAGTCATCCATGGGGAGGGGGGATTTTTAAATTTACGTGTAAATACCGGTGCAAAAGTATCTATTAGGTCTAAAATAAGAAAATTGAATAAATTAACCATATCATTAAGTTCATTATACTCCAGTATGAGTTCCCAAGGAGTGAATGCAGATGCTTTTTTAATATATTCGGCATTATCTGTCAGTGGTCTGTATTGCACGGTACGGGGTTTTCTATTAGGGACACTAATAGGAAATGTCGCTATTACTAGTCCATGATCACTTAAGTCATCATTATGTACAACATCTACCGATGTGGGCTGCAAATTAACTCTAGTAAATATGACATCAATAAGTGTCGAAGTATGTGGCGTTATACGAGTCGGTAAATTAACAATTTGATGTAGCTTGTAAGAGTTAGTAAGAACTTCGAAACACTTAGGTAGAGTTACATGATTGTTACGATCTATACAATTTATATTAATATCACCGACAACAAATACATGCTCGTAATTAGATCCAAATATTGATAAAGATTCGTCAAGAGCATCGATTGCGATATCTTGACTTACAAGCTCAGGTCGATAAGCAATTCCAATTAATAAACTATGTCGCTTAATTTTAATATCAATCCATAATTGTTCAAGTATGGAATCGGGATGATTAAGTTGTTTTACACGTAAATTCGACCTCACATATACACCCACACCGCCACCACGGCCACAACGAGGCTTATGTATGAGATTATAGCCAGGAATAGCATAAGCACCAATATCAGAGTCAGTTTTTAGCCATGTCTCTGTTAGACAAACGACATCAAAGTTAGCCAACTGAAATGAGGCTTCAAGTTCATCCCAACCCGTATTAAGTGAATAAACATTTAACAACCCCATGATAAACTGTCTACTTTTGTTTCGTGAATTGAATTCTGTCATCTTTATGCACGCGACATTGATAATGAAAAAAAAAACTATAGTCTATACAGAATTAGGACTTAATTTTTTTAAACTATCCACGTTAACATTGGGTGCGTTTGGCAGAAAACAGCGCTAGCAAGCGCTTACTAGCGCTAAAATAGTTTTCGGCCAGGACACGATTGCTACTTCAGTAGCGCTGACACAATCCGCCATTTTGCTTATTTAATTTGTTTGTTTTGAAGTAGAGTTTATAAGAAGTTTTTTGCAATATTAGTTTTAAATAATATAATGACATGAATAGACATATACATGTTATTAAAAATTCATGATTGGTAAGTTTTTAATATGAATACTTCACAAACATATATTTAAATTAGGTTAGGTTCCCCGGTTAAAACTAACATCGTGTCCTAGAGGAAAATAGCTACTTACGATTTGACAGCGCTTACCGCTTACGATCGCCATTTTGCTTACAAGCGCTTGCTAGCGCTTTTTTCTGCCAAACGCACCCAATGTGAATACACTCAGATTTTTCTGTTTTCCGCACAAAAAATTTTCCATTTTTGACCCAGACAAACCTGAAGCCTAGTTCTTTTGCACGAGCCCTTGTTGCAGCATGCAGTTCTTTGTTATTAGCCGTCAGATGTTCTGCTATATAAATCGTTTTCGGTGGATCAGATGCAATTCCTAGTAGGCTGGTGTTGAGCTTACTCTTACTTTCTTTGTTATATTTACTTGCACTGGCAATGAAGGAGTCACGTATACGCTGGTTATTAAATCTTACAAGAACTGATCTTGGCCTGGTGCTTTGAGGATTCTGTTTCGAAATTCTTATACAGTGCGAGATATCGGTTTCGTTAATATTACAATTTATAACTTTTCCTATCTGAACAACGGTATTTAATATGTTTTCCTCCCTATTTTCTGGTAGACATTGTATTTCGATGTTAGACGATCTAGCGAATTGTTCCATTATGTTTAAATTATTCCTTATACTGTGAACAGAAGATTTCAATTTCTCATTATCAACTTCAAGATTTTTTATAATAATTGATTTTTCTGCAAGGTTTCTTTTCATTTCTTCGAACTTTTCATTAAAAAATGTCATCGATTCGTGGAAAGTGGTAATTTGCTGTTTAATTATCTCCAACTGTTCCGATACTTGCACTTGAATTACTGATTTTAGAGCAGCCGTTAATTCCTCCTTAATGATTTTCCGAAGATTTTTAATGTTTAACATAGTCTCTGAATCTAAGTCATCAATAATAAATTTTTGGGCTGTCCGCATAGTGACATTATTGTGGTCGTGATTATCCTCAACATTCTCGTGGGCATCCGATATTTCGGAAACTATGTTAATAAATGTTGCGTACGCACCGGTGTGTTGGTGTTATCAGATTTTGGTTGTTTATTGCGACAACCATGACATTTCCACGATTTTTTATTGTCTCTGTTCATAAGTTCAAATCGTTGGGCAGACACGTTTGCGCACAATAAATCGTAACAGAGACCACAATACGCGCATTTCAAATATGTAAAGTAATATACGAAAAGTGTTGTATTGGTGGTTGCAATACAACACGTTAAACGCACCGGCTTTTCAGATTCACTAAGAACGATAATTTAAAGAAACTTGTGGATGTCTTTCATAGTGCCGACAAATCCCCAGCTCATTGTACTTTCCAAAGAACAGTTACTTAACAAACGTGTCTGTGAAAAACATTTTGATATATTTCAGTTCGACAATGAAGGCAGAAGACTTCGATACTCTTACCCGTCCTTGCTTACTGACAATTAAATAGCTCATGGTGTGCCTCTGACTGCAACAGGTGAGTCATTTTATTACTTTCAACCATGGTACTTAAAGGAGAAGGACACGTCTCTATACATTCTTGGGCCCAAGTGTTAACAAGATAAAAGTACGACCATTTGTAAGCATATACTATATAGACAATTCATAGCTGAAAATCTCGCAAGATTTGTCAATGTAGGAACTGAGTTATTGTAGAATAAGTAAAAGTGAGATTATCTATTGGCTGCACTGTAACAGGTGGTTTTTCACTATTATTACACAGTTACAGGCTATTTTTCACTATAATTACTTAAATATATAAATGCAGGATCAGTAAAAAATCACCAAAAAAGCTGTTGTTAATAATGAAACGATATGGTGAAACGATTAATGAAAGTTAAAACAACAACAAGTAAGTGAAGTGAATATTAGGAATTCTGATCTTATAGATGTGCCAACTTGGAAAAATTACGAATTGATTTAACTCGAGTTGAAATTCATGCAACTCGAGTTAGCAGTACGAATCAGAGTAAATGATTTGTTTCAAATTACTTTTTTATAAATTTGTTTTTCTATCTAGCTCTTTGGTGGGTTGAGATAATTATAATTACCTTTTTATACCTATTAAAACTTATTATGTAGGATTGATATAAAAAGGTATATTTAGTATATTTTTGATTTAATCTTAGTTATAGTAAGTACTTGTATTATATAGTATAACAACAAAACTAGCTATATAGCAGTCTTTATGAAATAATATTAGTCTAGCTTTAAGATGTAGGTACATAAGCTATTAATAGTTTAATTACAAAAGGTTGAAGTCAAAATATTCTTAAATAAGTTCAATATATTTATTGTGAGTTAAGTGTTACATTTGGCATTAATTTAAAGTATGATTACATTATATTGATCATAATTAATCAAAATTATAAAGGGAATTAAATTACACAACTAGCTATAATAAAATTCTAAATAACAAATTGTTTATACCAGTAATATACCTGCAGCATGGCTCTACCACATACAATTGCCATATAACTTAGTTATATGATAATATAGATTACTTTTAATTACGATTATACTAAACTGTTGTTAACAGTAGCCATACAGCATTAATACATACAATACAGAAGTATAACATTATATATTTATTCTTTAATTTTGGGTTTATGTATAAGAACATAAAATTCACAAATATTGTTTGTTTTCAGGAATAGAAATCTAATGCTGATGTGGTGAGACAAATATTGCCTGAAGATAACAAAATGTACACATTGGCATAAAGGTATGATAAATTCAATTTATTCTCAGACATAATTAGGTAAGATAAGATAACATATCCATTATATCTATATTCAGCATATCTATCCTCAAATCACGATAAGAGTTCTTTATTCTTCATCTAATCTAAAGATTACAGTTCCACTACACTTCAATGGTTTTATCAACAACTCCTTTAGTATTAAGGTTACACTTATTTGGAACTCCGTGCCTGAAGACATTGAGAAAGCTCTTATTTACTGCATCTACCACTTTATTTTCACCACACCATGGGTTGACTGATAAAAAATGCCAACTGCCATGAAGCCACCCTTTGTTACCTTAATGTAAATAATACATAGTTTATGATTATCATTAAGTCATAAAATATGAATATTGGACTTTATTTTTATTTATTTCTTTTCAGGTTACGTGGTGTAGAAAATGAAATTAGAGAAGAGAAGATGTTCTTTTAATTTTTGTAAAAGAATGGCTAGGTGCAGCATTGCTCTAATAAAAAATAACTTGATAAGTAAAATATTAAGCACTTAAATGATTCCTGTCGTTTAATTTGCTTTATTTAATGAATTATAAATATTGCTCTGTTTCTCGTCAAATTGTACTTATTTATGCAAAATGTTATACACAATTTTCTAATTTGTTTATATAACTTAATGTGACTTTAATCCTAAGATTACGTTTGTATGTATATGATGTTGGTGTGCTTGAATAAAAAATAAATAAGTTAGATGTATTAAAATTGTTTCATTAAGTATTATTCCTGCATGGCAATGTACACTTATGTCGATATCGATAAAATAAGAACACCACTAAACATCGATATTGATAATTTGAAGGATGTGTGCGTAGACAGAGAATCCTATTCTTTGTCTACGGATGTGTGCTTGCAATCCCTAAGCTATACATAGCTATACTAAATTGTATAGTCATTGACACATCTGTCAAATTGGGCGACTGCAGCGCCAAAAGTCAAGCTTCCCAAGTACGCCACTTGGGAAACTTGACTAAAAGTCACTGTCGTATCTGTAGCTTGCTACATATTTATTTATCTATGGTTAGAACATTTTTCTTTTCTATAGAAACTGGCATTGCATATTTAGTTCCACAACTCTCCAAAGGACGGCGCTGGAGAAAGTTTACGTTCGGAAGTGCGTTGTTTTAGTTAATTAAATCAAATTGAAATGTTCGTATGTAAAAAATGTTCGTATCACATTGACTAAATCGACGTGTTAATAATGTGAATTTAGATATTTTCACCAGAATATGAGTTAAACAACTAATTTTATTAAGATTTAGCTGCTTTAAGTCTAGTTTATTAGTTTAATTGGAAGATGGAATATTGGTGTTTTAATTTCTAAACGTGACCATCCTCTACCACCATTTTGTTTGTTTTTGAATTTGACATTGGCGTTTTGTTTTTATGATTTTGACGTAACGATTGTGCTTTGAATGTATTGAGTTTTTGATATTTTTCGTATATTTTCTTACGACTTGGCTATTCTTGGACTTCGATTATCTTTGCTTAATATAGTGGCCCATGCACGTGAAAGGGACTTCGATTATCTTTCCTTCGGACATAGTTCGTATAGTTTAGTGATGGCCGAGGATAAAATTTGCTGTGTTTCAGGATGTACTAAGGAGCTGTGAGTAAATCTAATTATTTACAGGTTTTACCAGTCAATATATTATTTCTTCTTTCTATTTTATATATAAATCAGTGTCACCTTGGGCAACAATGTGATACCTAGCGAAGACGCAGGTAGCCCAAGAGTTCTGCATCACTTTTCCACCCTTAGAACCAATACCTTGCTATGTATACTTATAACACTACTACTTATACTACTGTCATTACACTTTTCAAAAACGCTTCTAAAATATTAATTTTTTTTTGTAGGTGAAGATGGCTTTATACTTCACAAATTTCCAAATTCTACAAAAGATCCAACACGCTTTTGTACACGGGTTCAAGCAGTTAGTGGAAGATGATATGTATGTGTTTAAGTCCCGAAGAATTTGTCATACACTTTTTGAATCCAAGTACTGGACCGGAGTAAAATGTTAAGTAATATTGCAATACTAGCATTGCATATGAAAGGTTAGTAAAAATTTGCATTAACATTGTAATGATCTATTCTTAATATTATGAATGTTAAAGTTATTATGGAAGGTTGTTCCTCAAATAATTAATTTTACTATCAAACATGAATAATTGAATGTATAAATTTTGAATCATTGTTAAACTATGTTCTGCAATACTAATTTTCAACTTCCATGTTGACAAAATATTATGTATGACATGCAAAGCAATTTTATGGAAAGTTTGTTATTTCTTATTAACAGTTTGATTCAAATGATAATAAAAAGCTTATAAATTAAGGCTTTTTCAAAGCTCATGTGAATATCAAAATCTACACCAGTTTATAAATATTAAACTTGCTCAGAGTACAACTGGGAAGGAACATGAGTTTATGTTATAATAATAAATATATAGTGATCTAAAGATCTTTTCCAGTACTAATGAGAATATATATTGCACCAACATACTATATTGTAGAATATGTTTAATGTTTAATTATTTTTTAATCATATTGTTCTTTGGTATCTATTTAAAGTTTAAATGCCCAAATTTGTGCAGTATTCATTTGCTTAAGAACAAAAAAGTTAGTATTTCATTTGGTCTTATTACCAAACTTAATTAATCACAACAGAACTTACTTGATTTGCCTCAGTCTTTGTAAAATTCTACATTGCTGTAAGATCCATAATTTACATTATAGTATGCATATTTTTCACAGGTGTTCTATTGTACAACTAATACTAATAATAAACTTCCATTTTAATAAAATGGGATGTGTAACTTTTAGCTTCATTTTTATTTGTTTTATTTTGTTATGCTACTTGTGGTATTTGTTGTTTGATATTGTCTGTTGGAAGATGTTGGTAGTCCTTCAGTCTTAGTCGTTCCAATTCTACATGGCTAATATGTGTAGGTATGCTGTTATTTTTTGCTGATTGGTAGTAGATGAATTAATCTTTGCAATTAATAAACCCAAGCAGGTTAGAATTTTTATTAGAGCCGTCAGTTCACATTTCTCTTTGTACTATTGTTAAGTTGTCAATACATTTCAAGTACAATATAATCATTCATTGTATATATTGATTTTGCAGGTGCTGTTGCTAAGATATCACCCTTAGCTGAAGTAATAAATAAAAATAATACTCTTGAAACATGTTATACACAAGAAATTGCTTCAACATCAAGTTATGTGCCAGAGACAACTACTGCTCAAACAGCCAGTAAGTTAAAATTGATTTTATTGTATAAATTAAATTGAGGATAATATATTGTAAATTAATTTTATTTAAAAAAAATCCCACTGGGTTTTGTGCTGGTTCTGCTAAAGCTTTAATATCAAGTTGCTTTAATAAGGGGTTGTGGGGCGGGGGGAAGGGAGGTGGAGAGGGTTAGATTCGCCCCCCACCATGAGATGCATGGTATTTTTATATTAAATGTTAAAGATTAAAATTTTATAAAATAATTTATAAGAAAAATCACCTAAATAGGTAGTTGGGGAGGGGACGTGACCCCTCTTCACCGAAGCAATACCAAAGTTTATTTGATGGAGCCCCCGTTATTTCTGGGTGGTTTATGAAAAAATAACCACAAATCTTTCTAACCAAACCTATCTGAGTTGGTGTGCCCCAAGTCCCGAGCTTGCTTTCCACGCTCTTGTACCTACCGACCTACCTACTACCTACGTACCTAATAAAACACCAAAATGTTAACTTTAATAAGTAAACATATTTTATCACTTTTGCCATTATATTTCATCATGTTTCGCTTGCACAAGTACTCCACTATTGCATTACTAAAATATACAATATCTTGAAAACGGTTAAGTTTCGTGTATGGTGTTTCATAGTCGAAAAAGTCGGTAATGATGCAAACTACAACCCCCTAAATGATCTAAGTCGACTTAACCTTTAACCCTATCATATTGTATATTTCAATATTTATCTACTATGTTCCAAATTATGATTCAAAATGCAATCAACTTGCTACAATTAAATTTATTTTTACTAAACTATAGTACAAATTTTCTAGGTCTATATATATAAATATAATGTTTTGTCATTTTAATTTCAGGCTTGAAGGTGACTACGCCCAAAAGGACTCAAATTAGTACAAGAATTACAATGTTAAAAAAGAAACTTAAAAGCTTGAATATGGCAAATGAGAAATAAGAAAGTATGAAGAAAGAACAAAAAGACTGAAGAAGAAAATGAATCTTTTAGAAAATACTACTTTCTTGAAAGCATTTAAAAGTTGAATAAAACTAAATTTACAGATTCTATCGCGTTTATTTACCTGATTTTACTTATTTTTAATTCCCGACGTTTCGGGTGCTTTACAGCACCCATGGTCACGGGGTGGACTGTAACGTCGTGAACTGAAACGTCGGGAATTAAAAATAAGTAAAATCATTTAAATAAACGCGACAGAATCCGTAAATTTAGTTTTATTCAATGTGTAGTGTTCGCGTAAATTTAAGAAATCATTAAGCATTTAAAAGTTTTACCTCAATGGCAACAGTTTTTGCGATGCTACAATTTCGAGAATGTGGTAAACACAAAAGGGACAGACAATTCACACCTGATGAAAAAGTGATGGCATTACATTTTTTTAACATGGGCCAAGAGCCAACAGGATGCTGCAAAAGATATTTGTTCTTCTGCCATCACCTTTCACCTTAAGCAGGATGGTATCTAAGGCCAATATTAAGCCTGGTATAAATGAAAACATATTTATATTTTTTTTTATAAAAATTGTCAACTCTTTGTCTATTGTACTATTTTTTTTTGTAATTTGTGCATCTTATTTTATTTTTCTTATAACTTTTGTATAGTAGATAAGTTGCTTTATTATTTTAAATACCAAGATCTTAGGTAAATAAACTAAATTTTATGTTATTTTATTTCGATTAATTTACTTTGTATACTGTCATTACTGCCTACTTACAATTACTGTTGGAATTTTTAATTTAAAATTGTTACTTTGATGAAGCATATTGATTGATCGACATTAATTTATTTATTTCTGAAATTGTGTAGATTGCTTAATTCTTAATTGTTTTTGTGGTAACACATAATGGGAAATTTTACAAAGGTGGTGTGGGCAACACTCTCTCTCTTGCTCTCTGGACAAGTTAAGCAAATTGTAAGTGTGTTCTAATAAAATTCGTGAATTAATTAATTTCGCGTTTCAATGAACATATCAAATTATTATTATAACCTAGTAATATAAATAACTAGAAAAATCAAATACAACAGTGGCGACGAGGTCTTAAGAACAACGTGTGCAAATTACAAAACATTTCATCGGCGTCGGCGAACATCTTGTTTGCATAAAACTGCAATGACTGGTGGGTTAAAAATTTACAGCAAGTAATTTCATTAATGTTGTAATATTGAAGAACTACGAAAATTGTTAAGGACATACGTGAAAACAACACAAAAGCATTCGCTTGAGGAATCATTACGAATAAACATGGCCAATATATTACCATCAAGCCTGGATAATTTTAGTGGAGGTAATTGGAATAGTTATTATGAACAATTGAACTGTTATATGTTGTTACATGATATATCAGAAGAAAAAAAAGTGCCAATGTTACTTACAGAATTAAGTAGCAATGTTTATGAAAATGTATCTGGTCTTTGTTCACCATTGTCTCCAATTAAACTTACATATGAAGAATTGTGTGAAAAGTTAAACCACTTTTATCACCCAAAAACAAATGTGGCTATGTTTAGATATAGGAAACAAGAACCATCAGAATCTATAAAGGATTACATGCTAGCACTGCAAAAATGACAAGAGATTGTTGTGCTTTTACTGATGTGAATGAACAACTAAAGGAAAGATAGTTAAATCGTGTCCATAATAAAACTATTAGATATGAGCTCTTAAAAATAGCAGAAAAATCCCTAAATGAATTAGTATTAACAGCTGAAACTGCAGAAATGGCATACAACTTAGCACACAAGGACACAAGTAAGACTGTAGAAATGTTTGCTTTAAAGACTAATTCTAAGCCGCAGTTTAAATATTCCAGTAAAATTAACCAGAACCAAACATCCACAAGTGGCAGTAAGTGTTTTTGCTGTGGGAAAGTGGGATATATGCGTTCTCAGTGCTCATTGAGAAATAAATATTGCAGTGAATGTGGACAGAAAGGACACATTTTCAGAGTTTGTTCAAGGAAAAACACAAATGTGAAGACAGTGTTGGTCGATCAGGTAACTAGCCAAAGTGAAGAAGTGGAGGAAACCTCATGTATTTATAGTGAAAAAAATGATAAATTCCATATATTAAATGTGCAAACTGGGAAAAAGGTACCCTCTATTTATTTAAAAATAAAAATAAATAGTATTTTGCTTGACTTTGAAGTTGATACTGGCTCAGATATTACAACTATAAACATCAGTGATAAAAATAAATATTTTCCTAATTTAAAACTAGAAGAGTCTTGCCTTACTATGATAAACTATAACCAAACAATTTCAAAACCAATTAGTATTTTAGGTAGTCTGTTTGTTGTTTATGATAAGGTATCTTGTCATAATTTATCTTTGGTCGTAGTGCCTGATGGCCCCCCAAGGATTATCGGTAATGATTGGTTATCTCATCTGAAACTTTGGCCATTGAATTTAAAGCAAAATGTTAATATGTGTAAATTAAATGAAGATCAGTACATTTCTAAAATTAAAAATGACTTTTCTGCTGTATTTGAACCAGGATGGGGCAATTTCAAAAAGGCCTCTATTTCTCTGAAACTTAAAGCAAACACTATTCCTAAGTTTTTGCCAGCTAGAAGTGTTCCTTTTTCTCAATCAATCAAAAGTTGACAATGAAATCCAACGTTTATTAGAAAATGGTCGCATAGCCCCAATTGAGTTTAGTGAATGGGGAACGCCCGTAGTGCCAGTTCTTAAGAGTGATGGCTCAGTTAGATTATGTGGGGACTATAAAATCACACTTAACCCCCACTTAGTTATTGATCATTTCCCCCTTCCAACAATTAATCAAATATTAGCAAATTTTGAAAATAATGATTTCTTTTGTGAACTAGATTTAAAAGAAGCATATTTACAAGCACCACTTAATGAACAGTCACAAAAACTAACCACAATAGTTACAGAGAAGGGCATTTTTAAATACTTGTATCTGCCCTATGGGGTAAGCACAGGACCAGGTTCATTTCAAAGATTAATTGTACAATTGCTTTCAGGACTAAAAGGTGTAGTTGTTTATATAGATAATATTTATATAGCTGGAAAAACATTGGAAGAAACTAACAGGAGATTAAGATCAGTATTAGAGTGTATAGCAGAAGCTGAGCTTAAATTAAAAATTAATAAATGTAATTTTTTCAAACAATCTTTAAAGGTATTTTGGTTATCATGTGTCAAAAGAAGGTATTAAAGTGATTAAAGATAATATAGAACCCTTATTAAAATTACCTAAACCTAATAATTTAAAGATGCTACGTTCTTTTATAGGAAAAATCAATTATTATAACAGGTTCTTAAAAAATATGGCAATAATTTTAAAACCCTTGTATGACTGCCTTAAGAATGATTGTTTTTGTTGGAATAGTGAATGTGATGTAGCGTTAAAAAAAATTAAGGAACAGTTAGCCAATACAACAACATTGGCACATTATAGCAATGATTTACCTATAATATTAAGCTGTGATGCTTCTGAATGTGGTGTAGCAGCGGTATTGTCTGTGAGAACTAGGGATAAAATAGTTAAACCTGTGGCCTTTGCAAGTAAGAAATTAAATGACAGGCAGATTAAGTACCCCACTATTGAAAAAGAGGCATTAGCTATCATATTTGGAGTAACAAAGTTTTATGAATATCTATTTGCAAGAACATTTGAATTAGAAACTGATAATGCAGCTCTGGTAAGAATTTTTGGCCCTAAAAAGGGAATACCAAAAATGGCTTGCAAACGTTTACAACATTGGGCCATATTCTTGTCAGGCTTTAACTATTGTATCCGTCATATTAATTCGAAAAATAATCCTGCAGATTTTTTGTCAAGAAACCCAATTGATGATAAAACTAATTTTAAACATCCACTGTTAGATAATAGTGAAGTAAGTGTTTTAAATTATTTGTCATTGTCATAAAAGTGTTAATTGGAAAGATATTGTAAAAGAAACTGCTAAATGTACTTTTCTGTCAACTGTTATGAGGTACTGTATAGATGGCTGGCCAGATAAAAACAAATTAAGTGAGAAGTTCAGACCTTTCTCTAACAGAAAAAATGAATTAACAATTGATCAAGGTTGTTTGTTGTGGGGTTATAGAGTGGTCATTCCTGAATGCCTACAGAATTTAATCATGAATGAGTTACATTCAAGTCATTTTGGAACAAATAGAATGAAACAAATTGCACGTTCTTATTTTTGGTGGCCAACAATTGACAAGGACATAAGCAATATAACAGTATCATGTTTATATTGTCTAGAAAATCGTGATAACCCAGAAAAAGCATTATTGTCTACATGGCCATGTTCTGAGTCTGTGTGGGAAAGGTTGCATGCAGATTTTCTTGGACCTATTTATGGGAAAATGTTCCTTGTAATAGTTGACAGTTACTCAAAATGGCCTGAAGCTTTTATGATGTCAAATATTAGAGCATGTAAAACAATTTCAATCTTTAAAGATTTATATTCTAGATTTGGTTACCCGCTCCATTTGGTGGTGGATAATGGTACAACTTGGACAAGCAACGAGTTTAAAGAATTTTGCAATGTGACAGGTGTTAGGATAAGTTACACACCACCTTACTATCCGGCAACAAATGGGGCAGCAGAAAGATTTGTTCAAACTTTTAAAAGCCATGTAAAAAAAATTGTAGAAAGTGGTCATAATTTAGAGTATGCCATTAATTTATTTCTTTTCGACTACCGAACAAGTATTAATAGAATCACCGGTGTTAGCCCTGCAAAGTTATTATTTCGTCGTGAACTGAGATCTAGGTTCTCACTTTTAAGACCACCACCAATTAGTGCACGATTACAAATGCTTGATGAAAAATTAAAAAAATGTAGTCGAGGAAGCAGCAGGTCGGTAATATTTAGTGTGGGGGAAAAGGTGGTAAGGGACTATAGAAATAAGGCAAAAAAATGGATTTGTGGGGAAGTAAAGCAGTGTTTAACACCGGGGGTGACATATATGATTGAAGTTCAGGGGAGACTTGTAAAACGTCATGTGAATCAAATGTTGAAGTGTGCAGTAACAATTGAAGGTGAATAGTCATGTAATATTTATAAATTCCTTATACCTTCACTTTTGTATAAAATAAAAATAAGATAAATATGTCCTAATTTTATAACATTGTGGATGGGGAAGAGTGTGGTAGCACATAATGGGGAATTTTACAAAGGTGGTGTGGACAACACTCTCTCTCTTGCTCTCTGGACAAGTTAAGCAAATTGTAAGTGTGTTCTAATAAATTCGTGAATTAATTAATTTCGCGTTTCAATGAACATATCAAATTATTATTATAACCTAGTAATATAAATAACTAGAAAAATCAAATACAACAGTTTTACTGGTTATGGGTGTAAATTACCTGAATAAAGATGATTATTATTTTTAAATTGAGTTTTCTTTTTTATGATTTACCTTTGATTACATAATTCCGCAACTAACTAGTTTTGTGCCTATATGCACAAAAATAGTTAGTTGCAGAATTATGTGATCTTGTAAAATTAATTAAAAATAATAAGTACACCAGGGATGGGGCTGTACTATATATTGAATATATTTATAGATAGATAAATCGTCCGTTTAGTTTGACAACTCCATTATAGATGTCTCTGTACCACGGAATCGACTAGCAACTCTATTCCAGGTATATAATATAATGTACTCTGTGGAGGATTAAGTGAATTAGAGTAGGGATGCAATACAAACTAACTAGATACACCCGTGGGATGCAACGATATATCGGAAAACCGTTAAATATCGATATATCGACACCTAATTATATCTATAGTTATCGATATCGATGATATACCGATATCGATAATTCAATATCGTAAAAAACGTGATATATCGAACAGGATATATCGAAACAAAATATTGAAAACCAGCACAAATTAAAATATTCACAAAACCAGGTAAAATGCTATTACTGACATGGCAGCACTGACTGTCTTACAAAGTGATTCTGTTCTCTAATCTATGGTAAGTGTGTAAGTCTGTGGCTGTGGTAGACTTGAATAGGCTGAGCTAAACTGTTATTGATTGTTATTTTTGCATTTATTTACTACTAATTTAAATATGAAAAGAAGTAAATTGTGGTCTTATTTCAAAAAGAAGGAGACGGTAATGTCATTTGCACTATTTGTAACAAACGAGTTAAAACATCTGGAAATACAAGCAATCTAGCATCACATATCAAACACAAACATCCAGAAGATTGTGACGTGGACGATAAATCCTTGGATAAATCATAACAATATTCCAACAATATTCTTCACCAAGTGTGCAGATGCTCTATCTCTTCCTATCTCACATATTTTTAATCGATGTTTTCAGGAAGGCTACTTTCCTCGCATTTGGAAAACAGCCCATTTTTTTTATTTTTTTATAGAATAGGCTGACAAACGAGCACACAGTCCACCTGATGGTAAGTGGTTGCTGCGGCCCATAGACATCTACATCTATCTTCCATTACAAATCAAAATGCAGATGCGTTGTCACCCGTGAGGACTGAGATGGAATGCCTCATTTCCAGTAAAAAGGGTCTCCGGTTCTCTACACTCACCATACGAAATACAGCAGCATTAAGCTACTATTTCACGCTGGTATTCTGTGAGAGCGTGGTTCTTCCCCGGTCGAGCCGACCCATTCGAGCTACAACTATACTACTAATATAACTGCAGCATGGCTCTACCACGTAAAAACGTCTACCACGTATTGTACCAATTCATAAAAAAGGTCTTAAATCAACAATTGAGAACTACCGTCCCATTTCGATCCTGAACGTACTCAGTAAACTTTGTGAAAAAGTAGTCCATGCTCATATATATCCAATAATTGCCACTTCGATTCCCTCTGAACAACATGGATTTATAAAAGGCCGGTCAACTATTACAAACCTTGGAGTTTTTGTAGACTATGTATCGAATAGTAAGGATGGTGGGTCACAAGTAGATGTAATATATACGGATTTCGAGAAGGCATTTGACCGTGTTAACTACAGTATCCTTCTGCGTAAACTATCTGAAATGGGTATCCACGGTAATTTGTTGAGATGGTTCGAGTCATATCTGCGCAATCGTTCTCAAGCTGTAATGATAGGTAGTTCACGCTCCGACTTTTTGGAGGTACCATCTGGCGTACCGCAGGGTTCCATCCTTGGACCTTTGTTATATGCCACGTACTTATATGATGTTCGTAGATGCTTTAAACATGCAAAATTTTTAATGTATGCTGATGATACAAAAATCTTTATGAAAATTAATGGGATTACTGATTGCAGTAACCTTCAAGCCGATCTAGATAGATTAAACTCTTATTATACTGAAAATCGTATTGGTATTAATTTAAAGAAATGTTGTTCTGTATCATTCACTAGAAAAATTAATCCAATTAAATACAATTATAAAATAAATAATTTTACTTTATAGTGTACTTGATCTAGGGGTAAAAATGGATTTAAAATTAACATTTTCCGAACATATCGATAAAATAGTCGCGAAAGCATACAAAAATTTATGTTTTGTTTTACGAGTCAGTAAGCCCTTTTCAGACATTGGATGTTTACGAGTACTATACTTTGCATATGTCAGAAGTATTCTGGAGTATAATAGTATAATATGGAATCCTCAATATGTGACGTATATTCAAAAGCTAGAGAATATTCAGTTAAAATTTTTAAAGCACCTACATTTTCGTTTTTCTTGTCACTTTTCAGATGATAGCGAATCTAGTCTCCGCTATAATTTCATGCCTCTTCAAAGTAGACGAACCTTAATGGATATGTCCTTCCTACACGGCATATGTAATAACTACATAGACTGTTGTGAATTAGCGTTACAAATTTTAAGTTTTTGTGTTCCAAATAAACGAACTAGACATACGACACTTTTTGGTACTACCCTTAAAAGAACTAACTATGCTCAAAATTCGATTGTCAATAGGCTTCACAGAATTTATAATAAAACATTTAATACAATTGATATCTTTCACTCTAGTAAACCTTCAATCAAACGTGAAGTTGCCAAGGTAATTTGCAAAAATATGTCAAATTATAAACTAATCTATAAATTTAAATAGCAAATAGCAATAACAATATAAATACAAGAAAGTTTGTGTAGCAGGTATTAATTGGATACATAAATATACGCTATAATTTACATACATCATGTCTATATTTATAACGTATATTTATTTATGTTAAAATATCGTTATTTCATTAAAATTTGTATCGATCACACACACGCACACACACAGGCACACACGCACGCACGCACACACACACACACACACACACACACACACACGTACACACTTTTGACTCACTTTCACATACGTGTGCAAACATTCACAATATTCTGCACTTGGACAAATTTCGTGCGCTTTGTTTACCTTTAAATATGTTTATTTTTCATACATCTATTTTTAAGTAAGGTGGTGAATAGTCTGTGACGTTCTTTTAAGCTAAATAAGTTTTTTTTTTTTTTTTTTTTTTTTTATAGAAGAGGGGGCAAACGAGCATGCGGCTCACCTGATGTTAAGTGACTACCGCCGCCCATGATCAACCGCAACACCAGGAGAATTGCGGGTGCGTTGCCGGCCCTTTAGAAAGGAGTAAGCTCTTTTCTTGAAGGTCCCCAGGTCGTATCGGTCCGGAAAAATCGCCGGTGATAAACTATTCCACAGAGAGGTTGTACGTGGAAGAAAACTCCTTGTGAAACGTACAGTGGTGGACCGCCAAGCATCCAGATGGTGTGGATGGTATCGGGACGTTTGCCGTGTCGTGCGTTCACGAAATTTGGCGGCTGGGATTAATCCGAACAATTCCTCAGAGCACTCCCCGTGATAGATGCGATAAAATACGCAAAGAGATGCAACATCTCTTCGCAACGCCAGTGAATCGAGCCGATCGGAAAGCACTCGGTCGTCGACGATTCGAGCCGCTCTGCGCTGGATGCGGTCAAGTGGAAGGAGCTGGTACTGGGGAGCCCCAGCCCAGAGATGGGAACAGTATTCCATGTGCGGCCGAACCTGCGCCTTGTAAAGTTGCAGGCGGTGTGCCGGCATGAAATACTGTCCCGCTCTGCTGAGCACGCCAAGCTTTTTAGAGGCCAATTTGGCCTTCCCTTCCAAGTGACCACGAAACTGCACGTCACTCGATATGTCGACGCCGAGGATTCCGATACTGGCTGAGGCAACAAGGGGAGTGCCTTGAAACTGAGGGGATACGACAAAGGGGTTCTTTTCAGCGGTTAACGCGCAAACTTGTGTCTTCTGGGGGTTAAACTGGACTAGATTTAGTCGTCCCCAATCCGAGACTCTGTTCAGCAAAGACTCGACTTCAAACACAAGTTTGTCCCGGCACTCGGAGACGTTTTCCCGAGAAATATTGGCTCGGCCGGTGTAAAGAGCATCACCAGTGCTGTCATCTGCATAGCAATGAATGTTACGGGTATGCAACATATCATTGATATGCAGAAGAAACAGCGTTGGCGATAGCACGCAGCCCTGTGGAACACCAGCATTAATAGGCTTGCAATCGGAGCTTGCACCGTCTACAACGACCTTGATGCTCCGATCTGCAAGAAAGCTGGTGATCCAATCGCACAATTTCTCGGGAAGCCCATAGGAAGGGAGCTTCGAAAGAAGCGCTTTGTGCCAAACCCGATCGAAGGCCTTCGCAATGTCCAAACTAACGGCCAATGCCTCCCCCTTGAACTCTACTGCCTCCGCCCATCTGTGAGTGAGGTAGACCAGAAGATCACCAGCTGACCGACCACGGCGAAAACCGTATTGGCGGTCACTAATCAGCTGGTGATCCTCAAGGTACCTCATGAGCTGGCAGTTTACAATGGACTCCATTGTTTTGGAGAACAAGGAGGTGATGGCGATTGGCCGGTAGTTGGACGGGTCTGAGCGGTCGCCTTTTTTAGGAATCGGGTGGACGAAAGCCGTCTTCCATGATTTTGGGACTACGCCTAGGGAATAGGAGTACCGGAAAAGACGCGTTAAAACCGTGCCAACTCTGGAGCACACGTCCTCAGCACAATTGGGGGGATTCCGTCAGGCCCACTCGACTTGTGGATGTCCAGGGAGAGGAGTGCTTTGCGAACCGAGCGCTGTGTGAACTGCACTTCCGGCATGGAGCACTCACACCGTGGGATGGTCGGCGGCGTACTCCCCCCGTCATCGAGAGTCGAGTTAGACGCAAAGAAGGAGCCTAGAAGATCGGCTTTCTCCTTTGCAGTATGGGCCAGTGAGTCGTCCTCCCTGTGCAGAGATGGAAGAGATGGCTGACAGAAATTCCCCTGGACAGCCTTGGCGAGAGACCAGAATGCACGGGTTCCAGAAGGAAGGCGAACTAGTTTCTCGCCAATTCTGCCTATGTGCTCTGACTTTGCCTTGGCAATGACTCTTTTGAAGGACCTAGAGGCGGAATTATACTTCTTTTTTAGAGCGCTGGTGTTTACATTCCGGGACGCTGATGCATCAACCCAGGCTTGATAGCACTCCTGCTTATAGCATGATGCTATTTTACAGGAGCGACCAAACCATGGCTGAGATTTGCCTCCAATGGGCACCACAGAGGAAGGAATAAAAAGTTCCATACCCTGAAGTACCACATCAGTAACAGAATCCGCAACAACGTTGGGATCATCCGGCGAGAAGCAAACCCGCCCCCAAGGGTAGGATGCAAATAAAGACTGCATCCCATCCCAATCAGCTGACCTATAGTGCCAAACACGGCGGCAGCCTGCAGAATGCAACCGCGATTTCAGCGTGAGTGGCACAACACTCCGGACCAGACAATGGTCCGAGGAGCCTAAACGGGCGTCGACGGAAATCTGATATCCGTCCGGGTGAGAGGTCAGCAGAAGGTCCAACAGGGAAGGTGCATGATCCTCCACATCTGGAATCCGCGTAGGCGAAGTAACCAGTTGTGTCAGATCATATGCCAAGGCAAAATCATGAACAGATCTCCCCGCATGATCGGTTAAACGTGAACCAAGCCATTCGGCGTGATGGGCGTTAAAGTCGCCGAGGATCACGATCTCTGCGGAGGGGATCTGCTGTAGCAACGAATCTGCAGCCATTTGGACGTGGTCGAAGAGTCGGTCTGTTTCGGCATTACCGCTATGGGACCTATAGGGGCACCCGTAGACGCGCGGATGGTCGTCGCTGTCTACGCGTAGCCAAAGGATGGACAGGTCCGAACCTTCAAGTCTGCCGAGGCGTCGAGAACAGATGTCCTCTCTGACGTAAACGCAAACTCCAGCCCAAGGCACAAAGGAGTGTTCCAGTTTGTACCCCGGGTAGGAGAGATACGAGACATCAGCCGGAGAGGACACCTGCGTCTCGGTCAGAAAGAGCAGAGCCGGCCTCGCCGTCTCGAGATGGTAGTGGACGGCGTTTAGGTTAGAGTGAAGTCCCCTGATATTGCAGAAATTCACGGACAGCGTGGCAGGGGTCGCCTTGGTCTTGTTGCTCCGTTTGCCCCGAGCAGTTGTAGTCTTGAGCGGAATTTCGCCCCCCCCCAGAATACGCGGGGCAGCCTGAGCACCCACTCTCAGAAGTGGAGAAACATGGTCGTGGATGCTCAGCGAGGGATTCTCCAGGGGTGCTGGTACCCTCCTGGGGTAGTCTATCTTTATTTAATTCCGCTACCATGTTGATGGGGGGGGGGGATTTGGGCCTCCGGCAAGTATATTGTAAATCCGTAATTGGCTTCAAGACTTATTTTATAAGATTTGTGTGTAAATAGATTGTTACAAGTTGTGGATTTTGTGAATAATAAAAATAAAAATAAAATAAAAATAACGGTATGTCGCTAGTTTCTCAGTTAATAAACACAAAATACTATGAATATACAATTTAATATAATTTAGGTTATATTTGATGGAAATATTTAAAACAAATTTTTAGGTTATCATTCCGTTTATCTTTAGTATTATGTGGACTATCGACGATTGAATATATCCATATCGGTATAAGCGGATACATAACGCGAATATATAAATGGATATAATTTTTTTTGACAAAATATACCTAAGCATGCAAATGGTTGTATAAGACAAAAACAATTATATATTTAGTCTAGCAAAATAAAAATAGGTATCGTTGTTTTTTTTTTCTTTTTCAGTAAGTTGACTGAATGTGGTGGTACTTCTTCTAGTTTGTCTAGAAGTGCTGGAGTCAGCGTTGATCTTCAAACATCGGACGAAAGTGCTAAACCCCCTGAAACGTCAGTTGATATTTTTGAAGCTTCTTGTTCGTCTGCTGTGGTTGTCTTCCCTACAACTAAGCCCGGTACTCCTAATACATCTGCAAACACTCCGAAAATAAAACAGGCTTTTGAAAATGTGTATCAATATTCTAAAGGTGGTGCAAAATACGACCGGATAACAGATGCTATTGCGTATTTTATTGCAGTTGATAACAGGCCGTTTTATGCGGTTGAAGGAAAAGGTTTTCGACATTTGATTAAGGAACTAGCCCCTTTGTATAAAAAGCCTTGTCGGGAAACAATTAAGGCAAAGATTGATAAAAAGTATGACACATTATCAAAAATTGAGGCGGATAAATTGAAAAATGTCGACAGAGAGATTGACTAACACTGGTTATCTGGGACTAACTGTTCATTTTTTGCAACAGAATGAATTACAATCTGTGACTATTGGAGTTTTGGAATTAGAAGAAAGTCATACTGGCGAGTACATTGGACAACAATTGACAGGAATATTAAGAAGTTGGAATATAGATAGTGAATAAGTTATAGCTTTCGTTACAGATTACGCAAATATGATTAAAGCAATAAGAGAGACGTTTGGGGCACACAAACATATCCCATGTTATGCTCACATGATAAATAGAGTTGCTGATGAGGCCATAAGAAAAACTTCCGGACTGAGTGATATAATAGAGCATGTTAGGAATATAGTAAAATAATGATTTCTTATATTTACGCGAACACTACACATTGAAATAATACTAATTTTTTACGGAATTTATCGCGTATATTTAACTATTTTACCCGACGTTTCGAGAGCTTTACAGCACCCATGGTCACGGGAAGGACTGAGATGTTCAACGTCCAGCTGTCATAGTTAACCGCGGTTACCATAGATTAAAATTTTACTTTTGTTCCGATCTACACAGTATGAACTTATGGTATCATGGAGTCTTGCAGTTGTATGCTTGGGTTGGGATTTAATTTTATTTATTATAGGATCCCAAGCAGATGGTAGCACCCAGCCATCTTCTCTATTGAAATTAGGATGTTTTTTGATTTCAATAGCCTCGCGAATCATCCTTGGAAGGAATCGGTGTTCTTTAGCGAGGATTTGTGGTCTATCAAATCTGATGTAGTGACGGGGGCGATCTTGTACATGTTCACAGATTGCAGACTTCCCGGAGCGTCGATTCTTCACATCAGCTATATGTTCTTTGACGCGGGTTTTAATTGATCTTTTAGTTTGTCCTATGTAGGAGAGACCACATTCACAATCAAGCTTGTACACTCCTGCATCTTGCAGAGGGACGTTACACTTGACTGATGGTAAAAACTGACCAATCTTCTTCGGCGGCTTGAAGTATGTTTTGATGGAAGCGCTCTTCAAGATGTAGCCAATCTTGTCAGTGACTACTCTAACATATGGCAGTACAGCAGGTACCCGCTCGACTGTGGCCGGCTTCACTCGTTCTCTGTGACGTAGGCGCGGGACCCGAAGCTTGTTGTCATGCAAAACTTGCTTGACATGTTGGAGCTCGGCAGCCAGGTGTTTACTGTCACAGATCCCTCGTGCTCTCTGAAACAAAGATTTACCCACGGTAGCTAACTGTGAAGGATGGTGGTGAGAATCACCGTTTAAATATTGTTACGCGCTCCAATCGACGATATACTAGCGCCATCTAGTGTCAGGAACGAGAGCGAGTAGAGCGTGTAAAGAATGACATCACAGATCTTTCGACCCACAGCGCCACCCGAAGAACTATGTTTCTAGAAAATCTATACTCGCAAACTCGTCCCTTTGCGCGCATTTACCTGAAGATTCGGGATGTTTCTTTGCTAATTTAAATAAATAGGCGCTGCAATATGCGATCGGGGCACAGAGTTTAACTCGGCGACACAAGCGAAGCTTCGGAGTGAAATTAAGTGAATTAGTGTGTTTAATTATTAGTGTTTTTTTTACTTTAATTTGTATAAAGTAAATTAAAGTGTTAATTTAGGTAATTTTATCGGCAATTTTTATTGTCACGAACCCTAAGCTCGTAACAATTGGTGTCAGAAGTGGGATAAAATAATGCCGATTTTACCCAAGGAGGAAACGGAGGGTGTCCGTACCCGAAGTCAACGCCAGCAGGAGACGGACCAGAGGAGATTTGGTGGTGCAACGCCGCAGATGTCTGAGGGCCAGCCGCCGGCCACGGAAGCCGGTCCGTCAGCAGCTTCTACGTCTGTGGCACCTGACTTAGGTGCTCTGATGGCCATGTTACAGGAGCAGCTGCAGCGCGGACAGGAGGAACAGGCTCGCCGACAGGAGGAACTTGTCCGTCGGTTGGAAGAGCAGCTGCACAGTGGACAAGAGGAACAGGCCCGTCAGCAGGCGGAACAGGCTCGTCGGTCGGAGGAGCAGATGCTCCTCATGAAGGACCTTCACGCTACCTTTGGGAAAGAGATAAGGCAGGTGAAGGATAGGGTTGCTCAACACGACAACCGCCTGTCGGAAGCTGAAACCCGAATCGAAGAACATGAAACCCGAATCAACCATGTGAACAATCGGGTTGACAACGTGATGGCTGACGTGAAGAAAACGCTAAACGACCTCAAACTTGGGGATGGAACTACAGCTCCCGTAGTAGCTGCAGCACCTTCGCTACGTGGATTCAAATTGCCGCCGTTCGACGGGACCTCTTCCTGGTCGGCCTACAAAATCCAGTTCGAGGCCGTCATGGAGGCGAACGGCTGGAATAAAAGCCAAGCCATGACTGCACTCACCCTAGGCCTGCGCGACCAAGCCTTAACTGTGTTGGAAGCTCTCGGTAAGAAAGTGACCTATGAGCAGCTTCTTGAGGCCTTGGAGGCGAGATATGGTGACGCTCACCTGGAACACGTCTTTCGCGCGCAGCTTAAAGATCGCGTGCAACGCAGCAACGAAAACCTGCAGCAGTGGGCCCTTGAGGTGGAGAAGATGATTCGTAAATCATACCAGTCTGTACCTGCGCTCATTGGAGGGAACCTGGTGCAAACATTCATCGACGGCATCCGCGACCTGGAAGTCAGAGCTGCTGTGAGGCTCGGGTACCACGAGACGCTTAAGGACGCCTTGGCCTATGCACTGGAGGTAGAAGCCGTGCGGCAGGATCATCGTTCCCATCGCGTCAGGGAGGTTGTAGCAGCTACAGTTCGCGACCGCAACAAAGGATACAGCCCTAGGTGCTATGGCTGTGGGGAAAAGGGCCACCTTCGATCCAGCTGCCCTAAACGAACCGCAGAAAGGGAAAGTGAACGATATCAGGAGGGTAGTGCAGCTAACGGCACTGCCTGGCGGCGACAGGATCATCGTTCACCTCACGCTAGGGAGGTTGCAGCAGTTACGGTTCGCGACCACAATAAAGGATACAGCCCTAGGTGCTATGGCTGTGGGGAAAGGGGCCATCTTCGGTCCAGCTGCCCTAAGCACACCCTAGGAAGGGAAGGTGAACGGTCTCAGAAAGGAAGTGCGGCTAACAGCACCGCCCAGCAGCAGCAGGAATACGACTTTGAGATCGAACATCGCAGCGAGAAATCTCATGGCAACGCAGATGCATTGTCAAGAAGACCTTGTCCGGAAGATGGCAACCATTGTAGTAGGCAAGGTAAGGAAGTGGTATCCGTGAGGATGCTCAGGACAGACCACCTCAGTAACGGGTGGAAGGACAGCCTACGACGTGCACAGCAGGAAGATCCAGACATCAAGCCGATTCTGGGATGGATGAAGGCCCGTGCTACCAAGCCTAAGTGGAGGGACGTCTCAGCGATGAGTTCAACCACGAAAAGCTATTGGGCCCAATGGGACAGCTTGCTGCTTCAGGATGGAGTCCTGCGCCGTAAATGGGACAATGGTCGAGGAGACAGCTGTCGTTTGCAAATGGTTGTCCCTAAAGCTAAAGTGCCGAATGTTCTACAGTTGTGCCATAATGGTCGTTCGAGAGTCCACCTGGGAGTTAAACGAACTCTGCTGAAGGTCCGAGAACAGTTTTACTGGGTCCATTATCGTGACGATGTCGAGGATTGGTGTCGTACATGTACAAGTTGTGCGGCTGTGCGGGGACCTCAGACACGTAGTAGAAGAGCACCGAAATTGTACAATATTGGTGCACCACGGGATAGGACAGCCCTTGACATTGCGGAGCCGTTACAGAAAGGCGTAAGAGGGACTCCTAAGATCGTCCATGTGGATCGCTTGGCGCGTTATCATGGGACCGATAATGCTCGGGACGAGCATGTCTTAGGAGGGGGCAGTGTTACGCGCTCCAATCGACGATATACTAGCGCCATCTAGTGTCAGGAACGAGAGCGAGTAGAGCGTGTAAAGAATGACATCACAGCGCCATCCGAAGAACTAAGTTTCTAGAAAATCTATACTTGCAAACTCGTCCCTTTGCGCGCATTTACCTGAAGATTCGGGATGTTTCTTTGCTAATTTAAATAAATAGGCGCTGCAATATGCGATCGGGGCACAGAGTTTAACTCGGCGACACAAGCGAAGCTTCGGAGTGAAATTAAGTGAATTAGTGTGTTTAATTATTAGTGTTTTTTTTACTTTAATTTGTATAAAGTAAATTAAAGTGTTAATTTAGGTAATTTTATCGGCAATTTTTATTGTCACGAACCCTAAGCTCGTAACAATATCTATCTGTATGGGTCTTTTTTCTATACACAGAATGGCTCAAGGTGTTATCAGGATTCCGAATTACTAACACATCTAGAAAAGCTAAGGAATTGTTTGCCTCTAACTCCATTGTGAACTGAATTTTAGAATTTATAGAGTTAAGATGGTCTAAAAATGCAGTTACTTTATCTAAAGGTAGAATTGTGAAAGTGTCGTCTATGTACCGCTGGTAGAATCTTGGATTTATGGGAGAAGTAAGCAGGGCTTTCTCCTCAAAGTCTTCCATGAATATGTCGGCGACAATGGGAGATACAGGTGAGCCCATCGCCACACCATCTACTTGCTTGTAGAACTCCTCCTTCCACAATAGGTAGCCAGATGTAAGGCAGTGTCTGAGTAATACTGCATATTCTACGGGCATGTTGTTTTCTTCCAGCCTTCTAGTTACAATTGAGATGCAGTCTTCAACAGGTAAGCATGTAAACAATGACTGCACATCAAAACTGACCATAGTTTCATTGTCTGCCAGACGTAGGTCTTTAATCTGGCTGACAAAATGATAGGAATCCTTTATGTGTGCTCTTGTATGTCCCCTGAGCGGTGAGAGTATTTTCGCTAAGTGTTGAGCCAATCTGTAAGTTGGTGAATCGATTTGGCTCACTATGGGGCGTAATGGAGCATTGGGCTTGTGTATTTTTGGTAACCCATACAACTTTGGTGATTTGGCGCACGTAGGTATTATCCATTTTACGTCCAGATTTAATTTTTCGGAGTGTTTCTTTATGAGGTCACTAGTTGTTTTTAGTGTGCTATTTGTTGGGTCGTTTTTAACCTTTTTATAAGTACTTACATCCGACAAAAGTTCTTGTATTTTAGAATTATAATCTGACGTATCCATGACCACCGTGGCGTTTCCCTTATCTGCGCGGAGAATCGTAAGTTCTGGTTTATTGCGTAGGTTCTTTAACGCTATAAATTCGTCTCGGGGAAGATTCGGTTTAGGCACTGAACATCGACGTAACATAGACGAAATGTCTTGACGTATCGTCTCCAAATTTTCTTTCCGCATATTGTTTTTAAATAAACAGTCCTCGACACTACAGATAATTTCTTCGTACGGTAATCTGCATGGAGTTATAACGTAATTTAGTCCTTTGGATAAAACTTTTGCATCATCCAGTGTTTGTTTTGACAGATTATAGAACGCGATTAATCTATGATCTGTGTTTGTCAATGGTTGCTTTTGGTTCTGGCATTGATTCGGATGTTTGACATTTGATTTGGCCGTTAATTTTTGATATTTTTCTATATGTTTGTTTTTGCATTCGTTATGTTTACTAATTTCGCGTTTATTTAATGTTTCCATGCAAAAATTATAATCAAACGTCGTTAAAACTTTCTTTAATTCACTGGATGATGTGTCTATGGATTTATTTATGTCATATAGATCGGAGCGTTTTTGTTGGATTACCGCCCGTAACAACATTTTACTTGCCTGATTTAAGAAATTAGCGCTTCCTCGAATGTCCTTTTTGGTGGATATTTTGACACACGTAGGAATGAGATTATGGTCTCGGCATCTCTTCAAGAAATTTAAGGCTGTTAGATATCTTGCGCGCTTAGTCTTCAGATCTTCTAATCGGCGTATTTTATTTGCAATTACCAGTCCGTACTGGTTTACATAATGATTTCTTATATTTACGCGAACACTACACATTGAAATAATACTAATTTTTTACGTAATTTATCGCGTATATTTAACTTTTTTACCCGACGTTTCGAGAGCTTTACAGCACCCATGGTCACGGGAAGGACTGAGATGTTCAACGTCCAGCTGTCATAGTTAACCGCGGTTACCATAGATTAAAATTTAACTTTTGTTCCGATCTACACAGTATGAACTTATGGTATCATGGAGTCTTGCAGTTGTATGCTTGGGTTGGGATTTAATTTTGTTTATTATAGGATCCCAAGCAGATGGTAGCACCCAGCCATCTTCTCTATTGAAATAAGGATGTTTTTTGATTTCAATAGCCTCGCGAATCATCCTTGAAAGGAATCGGTGTTCTTTAGCGAGGATTTGTGGTCTATCAAATCTGATGTAGTGAAGGGGGCGATCTTGTACATGTTCACAGACTGCAGACTTCTCGGAGCGTCGATTCTTCACATCAGCTATATGTTCTTTGACGCGGGTTTTAATTGATCTTTTAGTTTGTCTTATGTAGGAGAGACCACATTCACAATCAAGCTTGTACACTCCTGCATCTTGCAGAGGGACGTTACACTTGACTGATGGTAAGAACTGACCAATCTTCTTCGGCGGCTTGAAGTATGTTTTGATGGAAGCGCGCTTCAAGATGTAGCCAATCTTGTCAGTGACTCCTCTAACATATGGCAGTACAGCAAGTACACGCTCGACTGTGGCCGGCTTCACTCTTAAAGACACACTTAAAGAACCTACGCAATAAACCAGAACTTACGATTCTCCGCGCAGATAAGGGAAACGCCACGGTGGTCATGGATACGTCAGATTTTAATTCTAAAATACAGGAACTTTTGTCGGATGTAAGTACTTATAAAAAGGTTAAAAACGACCCAACAATCAGCACACTAAAAACAACTAGTGACCTCATAAAGAAACACTCCGAAAATTTAAATCTGGACGTAAAATGGATAATACCTACGTGCGCCAAATCACCAAAGTTGTATGGGTTACCAAAAATACACAAGCCCAATGCTCCATTACGCTCCATAGTGAGCCAAATCGATTCACCAACTTACAGATTGGCTCATTACTTAGCGAAAATACTCTCACCGCTCAGGGGACATAGAAGAGCACACATAAAGGAAAGACCTACGTCTGGCAGACAATGAAACTATGGTCAGTTTTGATGTGCAGTCATTGTTTACATGCTTACCTGTTGAAGACTGCATCTCAATTGTAACTAGAAGGCTGGAAGAAAACAACATGCCCGTAGAATATGCAGTATTACTCAGACACTGCCTTACATCTGGCTACCTATTGTGGAAGGAGGAGTTCTACAAGCAAGTAGATGGTGTGGCGATGGGCTCACCTGTATCTCCCATTGTCGCCGACATATTCATGGAAGACTTTGAGGAGAAAGTACTTTACTTCTCCCATAAATCCAAGATTCTACAAGCGGTACGTAGACGACACTTTCACAATTCTACCTTTAGATAAAGTAACTGCATCTTTAGACCATCTTAACTCTATAAATTCTAAAATTCAGTTCACAATGGAGTTAGAGGGAAACAATTACTTAGCTTTTCTAGATGTGCTAGAGATTCGGAATCCTGATAACACCTTGAGCCATACTGTGTATAGAGAAAAGACCCATACAGATAGATATTTACACGGAGATTCTCACCACCATCCTTCACAGTTAGCTACCATGGGTAAATCTTTGTTTCAGAGAGCACGAGGGATCTGTGACAGTAAACACCTGGCTGCCGAGCTCCAACATGTCAAGCAAGTTTTACATGACAACAGGCTTCGGGTCCCGCGCCTACGTCACAGAGAACGAGTGAAGCCGGCCACAGTCGAGCCGCTACCTGCTGTACTGCCATATGTTAGAGGAGTCACTGACAAGATTGACTACATCTTGAAGCGCGCTTCCATCAAAACATACTTCAAGCCACCGAAGAAGATTGGTCAGTTTTTACCATCAGTCAAGTGTAACGTCCCTCTGCAAGATGCAGGGGTGTACAAGCTTGATTGTGAATGTGGGCTCTCCTACATAGGACAAACTAAAAGATCAATTAAAACCCGCGTCAAAGAACATATAGCTGATGTGAAGAATCGACGCTCCGGGAAGTCTGCAGTCTGTGAACATGTACAAGATCGCCCCCGTCACTACATCAGATTTGATAGACCACAAATCCTCGCTAAAGAACACCGATTCCTTTCAAGGATGATTCGCGAGGCTATTGAAATCAAAAAACATCCTAATTTCAATAGAGAAGATGGCTGGGTGCTACCATCTGCTTGGGATCCTATAATAAACAAAATTAAATCCCAACCCAAGCATACAACTGCAAGACTCCATGATACCATAAGTTCATACTGTGTAGATCGGAACAAAAGTTAAATTTTAATCTATGGTAACCGCGGTTAACTATGACAGCTGGACGTTGAACATCTCAGTCCTTCCCGTGACCATGGGTGCTGTAAAGCTCTCGAAACGTCGGGTAAAAAAGTTAAATATACGCGATAAATTCCGTAAAAAATTAGTATTATTTCAATGTGTAGTGTTCGCGTAAATATAAGAAATCATTATGTAAACCAGTACGGACTGGTAATTGCAAATAAAATACGCCGATTAGAAGATCTGAAGACTAAGCGCGCAAGATATCTAACAGCCTTAAATTTCTTGAAGAGATGCCGAGACCATAATCTCATTCCTACGTGTGTCAAAATATCCACCAAAAAGGACATTCGAGGAAGCGCTAATTTCTTAAATCAGGCAAGTAAAAAGTTGTTACGGGCGGTAATCCAACAAAAACGCTCCGATCTATATGACATAAATAAATCCATAGACACATCATCCAGTGAATTAAAGAAAGTTTTAACGACGTTTGATTATAATTTTTGCATGGAAACATTAAATAAACGCGAAATTAGTAAATATAACGAATGCAAAAACAAACATATAGAAAAATATCAAAAATTAACGGCCAAATCAAATGTCAAACATCCGAATCAATGCCAGAACCAAAAGCAACCATTGACAAACACAGATCATAGATTAATCGCGTTCTATAATCTGTCAAAACAAACACTGGATGATGCAACAATAAAGGTTTTATCCAAAGGACTAAATTACGCTATAACTCCATGCAGATTACCGTACGAAGAAATTATCTGTAGTGTCGAGGACTGTTTATTTAAAAACAATATGCGGAAAGAAGATTTGGAGGCGATACGTCAAGACATTTCGTCTATGTTACGTCGATGTTCAGTGCCTAAACCGAATCTTCCCAGAGACGAATTTATAGCGTTAAAGAACCTACGCAATAAACCAGAACTTACGATTCTCCGCGCAGATAAGGGAAATGCCACGGTGGTCGTGGATACGTCAGATTATAATTCTAAAATACAAGAACTTTTGTCGGATGTAAGTACTTATATAAAACCGGCCAAGAGCGTGTCGGGCCACGCTCAGTGTAGGGTTCCGTAGTTTCCCGTCCGTCACAAAAAGTGTTCCCACTTATGAGTGTAAAGATGGGTATCCATTATGTTCGCGCTCCAGCAGCGCTCCGCGCTCCTGCAACTGCTCCCTGTAGTGGGTACGTGCGCGAACATGGAGCGTGCAACATTGCACGCTCCGCGGCAGGCGATGCCAAGGAGAGACCAACCGAACAATTCGATAATACCCGACCCAATGTAATAAGTACCTACAGCGCCATCTCTCGGGGAATTGGGTTACTAATTAATACATAGGCATGCCAGAAGTTTTCGATGGTAATTTTGGATTGCGAGAACCGATTTTAATAATTCTTTTTTTGTTTGAAAGAAGATACGTTCAGGATAATAAAATATGTAAACGAAGTTAAAAAAAATGCTTGCTTAAACGATTATACTACAAACTTAGTCCAGAAATTATTTTGTACAACTTTTTGTTTTTTTGTACAAAAACTGTTTCCATCCAGGTTCAAAACGATTTTCCTAGAAAGTCCTTATAAAGTTCTACCTTTCAGATTTTTTTCATATTTTCTAAACCTATGGTTCAAAAGTTAGAGGGGGGGGGGGGCACATTGTTTTTTACTTTTGGAGCGATTATTTCTGAAATTATTGACATTACCAAAAAATGATTTTAGTAAACCCCTATTCATTTTTAAATACCTTTCCAACAATATATCACACGTAAGGGTTGAAATTAAAAAAAAATCACTTCCCACTTCACATATAGGGGGGCTACCCTAATAAAACATTTTTTTCAAATTTTTATTTTACCACTTTGTCGGCGTGATTGATACACATATTGGTACCAAATTTCAGCTTTCTAGTGCTAACGGTCACAGAGATTAAGCGAGGACGGACGGACGGACAGATAGACATGGCGAAACTATAAGGGTTCCTAGTTGACTACGGAACCCTAAAAAAGGTTAAAAACGACCCAACAAATAGCACACTAAAAACAACTAGTGACCTCATAAAGAAACACTCCGAAAAATTAAATCTGGACGTAAAATGGATAATACCTACGTGCGCCAAATCACCAAAGTTGTATGGGTTACCAAAAATACACAAGCCCAATGCTCCATTACGCCCCATAGTGAGCCAAATCGATTCACCAACTTACAGATTGGCTCAACACTTAGCGAAAATACTCTCACCGCTCAGGGGACATACAAGAGCACACATAAAGGATTCCTACCATTTTGTCAGCCAGATTAAAGACCTACGTCTGGCAGACAATGAAACTATGGTCAGTTTTGATGTGCAGTCATTGTTTACATGCTTACCTGTTGAAGACTGCATCTCAATTGTAACTAGAAGGCTGGAAGAAAACAACATGCCCGTAGAATATGCAGTATTACTCAGACACTGCCTTACATCTGGCTACCTATTGTGGAAGGAGGAGTTCTACAAGCAAGTAGATGGTGTGGCGATGGGCTCACCTGTATCTCCCATTGTCGCCGACATATTCATGGAAGACTTTGAGGAGAAAGCCCTGCTTACTTCTCCCATAAATCCAAGATTCTACAAGCGGTACGTAGACGACACTTTCACAATTCTACCTTTAGATAAAGTAACTGCATTTTTAGACCATCTTAACTCTATAAATTCTAAAATTCAGTTCACAATGGAGTTAGAGGCAAACAATTCCTTAGCTTTTCTAGATGTGTTAGTAATTCGGAATCCTGATAACACCTTGAGCCATACTGTGTATAGAAAAAAGACCCATACAGATAGATATTTAAACGGTGATTCTCACCACCATCCTTCACAGTTAGCTACCGTGGGTAAATCTTTGTTTCAGAGAGCACGAGGGATCTGTGACAGTAAACACCTGGCTGCCGAGCTCCAACATGTCAAGCAAGTTTTGCATGACAACAAGCTTCGGGTCCCGCGCCTACGTCACAGAGAACGAGTGAAGCCGACCACAGTCGAGCGGGTACCTGCTGTACTGCCATATGTTAGAGGAGTCACTGACAAGATTGGCTACATCTTGAAGCGCGCTTCCATCAAAACATACTTCAAGCCGCCGAAGAAGATTGGTCAGTTTTTACCATCAGGCAAGTGTAACGTCCCTCTGCAAGATGCAGGAGTGTACAAGCTTGATTGTGAATGTGGTCTCTCCTACATAGGACAAACTAAAAGATCAATTAAAACCCGCGTCAAAGAACATATAGCTGATGTGAAGAATCGACGCTCCGGGAAGTCTGCAGTCTGTGAACATGTACAAGATCGCCCCCGTCACTACATCAGATTTGATAGACCACAAATCCTCGCTAAAGAACACCGATTCCTTCCAAGGATGATTCGCGAGGCTATTAAAATTAAAAAACATCCTAATTTCAATAGAGGAGATGGCTGGGTGCTACCATCTGCTTGGGATCCTATAATAAATAAAATTAAATCCCAACCCAAGCATACAACTGCAAGACTCCATGATACCGTAAGTTCATACTGTGTAGATCGGAACAAAAGTTAAATTTTAATCTATGGTAACCGCAGTTAACTATGACAGCTGGACGTTGAACATCTCAGTCCTTCCCGTGACCATGGGTGCTGTAAAGCTCTCGAAACGTCGGGTAAAAAAGTTAAATATACGCGATAAATTCCGTAAAAAATTAGTATTATTTCAATATATAGTAAAATATGTAAAAAAGAGACAAGACATGGCATTGGAATTAAAAAGAAAGCAAATAGAAAATAAAATACCCGATGGAAAAGCTCTTAAAGTGATACTTGATATAAAAACGAGATGGAATTCCCTGTACTATATGCTTGAACGATTTTTGGATTTGGCGCCATATTTAAGGGACATAATTTTTTTGTAAAATAGATGCACCTACAATGTTGACAGCAGTTCAGCTCAACACTATAAAAGATGTTGCTTATGTTATGCGTCCACTGGAAGCTATGACAAGAGAGGCTTCTGCCGAACGTTACGTCACATTTCTTAAATTGTACCCATGGTGAGTTGTGCAATTGACCAATACAAGGAATTGGGGGTGACTTCGACTATTGCTGACGAATTGAAGAGAAATATAACGCTGGAAATAGAAAAGCGTTTCGGCCACCTTGAATACAACATGTTGTTAGCCGTTTCTACATTGCTAGACATGCGTTTCAAGAACTTGCATTTTAAAAAACCGGAAGCTTGTGCGAAAGCAATGTCTCGAATTAGAAAATTCATTTCTGAATATAAATCTGCCGCAACGGCTTCGTCAACTTCTTCAGAAGATGAAGAAAGAGTTGAATTTGATTTTTGAAAGTACCACAAATCTTTGGCTCACACGCAGATAAAAGAAAAAAAAAACTGATGGTGACGATGAACTCACGTTATATCTCTCTGCTCTTGTAAATACTTTAAAAGTAAATGTTCTTGAAACATGGCAAGAGATGCAGGGTGTATATCCGAATCTTTTTAAAGTGGCAATGTGTCATCTACCGATTGTAGCAAAAAGTGTTCCATCAGAACGTCTTTTTTCGAAGGCAGGAGCTACTATAACCCAGAGCCGAAACCGGCTACATGGAAGCAGACTTTCTAAGTTATTATTTTTAAGTTCGATAGCTGGTACAAATACTGGAATTAAGTTTTTTAAAAAAAAATTATATATTAAAAGAATACATTTTTTATTTCCAAATTTTCGTTTTATTAACCTTAAAAAAGGAAAATATTGATGAAATATCGATATATCGGCGTACTTGACCGATATATCGATATATAAATATCAACTTCATTCAATATATATCGATATCAATATATCGATATTTTTAACAACTTTGCATCGCTAAATCAGAGTCAGAGTTAGGGATGTTCGAGTTGATGAGCATCGATGATCATCGATTTCGATGATCATCGAAGTTAGAAATTGAAACATCGATGTGACCACACGTTAAACATCGAAACATCGATGTTGCCACGTTTCAAATATCGATGTCAATGAACCAATAATCGATTAATAAGAACTTGTGAACAATGCGAACCCGCGAAATATTTATTACCTAAATATTTCATCTCTTATTAAAGGTTTAAAATTTTGAATAATTAAGGATTCCTAAATGCGTCGATCACCTAAAAAACTATCATTATGTTGTGTCAAACTCCCCGTCGAATGTGAACTGTAATGTCACTGTTGTAACTGCTTTCGCTTTGTTATTGTGGTGTCGTTATCGGCTGTCACCTAATAACTATTCTACATAAATTCATATTCAAATTAATTGTTTTTTTCCTTGCTGTCTATTTAATTAATAATTTCGAAACAATATGTACCTACACAATTTAATTATATTTAGCTGTTTTTTTGAGCTTGGGATAACAAGTTTATGGTTTGCTTGAAGTTTATCAGAATAAATCACTGGGAAATCGTGAGCATAAACAATTTCACTGCAAAGTGCATTCCACAGTGCATTTTATAAACGGCTGTGGATACTTACTGCCTGGGCTGCCTGATTAAAAATTGTGTGAACAAAGGTGACGGAAAAGTCTATTACTTTGTTTTTGTGAAGTTTGTTAATTTTTCCTCTATAATCATTTTTTATTTCGCGATAGTAGTAGTTAATATAAAATCTATGTCTAAATCGTAAATTAGGATAGTAAATATTTTAATACCAGATTTGTAATTGTATAGGAACATTTAAATATCAAAAAATAATATTCATCATTATTGGCAAAAAATATAACAAATTAACTAAATATTTGTTAAGTTTTTCCCATTTTTTAAATTACTGTTGTGTAATTGAAATTGAAGTGTGACTGAATGTGTTATTAATTTCTTTAATTTCATACATAATAAACCATAAACAACACTACAAATTTTTTGTACATCTAATTTTAACCTACTAAATAGGTACATGTGCTATAACATCGATAATGGCCAACATCGATGTTTTGAGTAAGATAAACATCGAACATCGATGTTAAGCTATCGATATCAACATCGATGTCATCATCTATGTTTCTGTAACATCGTTCATCCCTAGTCAGAGTGATTCCTGATTTTTCTTTTTTTTTCTAGATGACATTGCCAGGTTATGGTATGAAATAAAAGAGCATATCATTGTCTTTGCCTCTAATATACATTGCATATTGTCTTTGGTTTTGTTTAAAATTAAAAATATTTTTTTTCACAAGGCAGTACTTAGACCACACATGCATTCATCTCCCGAGCCAGCGGGAATATTTTTCGTCGAAAATACATGTATTGATTTTCCTGATGTCCCGAGCTAACACAGATAACATTTAGTGTGAAATCAACCTTATATCTTAATAAAAAATAAGGTACTTTTTCCCGTTATTGCCTTGCGAGCTACGCCATTTTGTTATGTTTCTGTTTTTTTCTTTGAATTTATGGTTCATAAAAAATAGCTTGATCTCTGCGATAGCTGTCAGTAAAAATCACGCCTATGAAGTCCTGAATTTCTTAGTAGTACAGATAGTACCTGTCAATGTCATACTTTATGGGCATGCACTAATTAGGTCGGCATGCCCATAAATTATGACCTAAATAGTGCATGCCACAGAACACTAATACCCTTAGGCGGGGTGCATGCCCATAAAGTATGACGTTGACAGGTACTGTCTGTACGTAGACAGAGAATCCTATAGACACCGGCATAGCGTGTCGCAGAAAGAGACAAAAAAAATACGTCACTATATTTAGGGTTACAAGTGTGAGGAAAAATGTACCCCACAACTAGCTACAAAATTAGAAATTAGTACGTAAAGTAAGCCTGAAAAGGGTAACACTGCCATTAACGATTATCATTATCATTGATAGGTATTGTAGTGGATGGAGAGCTAAGTGGACTGTATTTGACTAATTATTTATTATAATTTACTTTTGTGAAGAAAGAAGAAACTGAAAAATTGTGATATCTATCTGACTAATAAACTTTTAGAAAAATTTGAAGCCTATGGCATTAGAGGCAATGTTCTTAATCTAATTGAATCTTACTTAAAGAATAGAATACAAATAACTGAAATTAATCAAATTAATATAGCAAATAAGAAGGAAGAGATATTTCGATCGTCAAAGCGCGAAGTTAAATTTGGAGTACCACAGGGGAGTGTGCTGGGTCTTTTTATATTTATATTGTATATAAATGACTTACCTAAATGCATTGAGCAACCAGTAACACTATTTGCGGATGATACCACAGTGACAATACCATGTAAAAGTGTAGAGACCTATGAAAATGACATTAATAACTCTTTAAAATTAGTTGTATACTGGTTGGACGAAAACAATTTAAAAATAAACTTAAATAAAACAAAAATTATCCATTTCAGTCAACGGATTCCTAGCATGAGCCTAAATGTACACTACAATAATGATGTTGTAAAAGAAGTTGAAACTGCAAAGTTCCTGGGTCTCGAAATAGATAAACATCTTAACTGGAAAGCACCCATTAATACTTTATGTAAAAAAAATAGTAAAACCGCATATGCTTTACATAATTTGTCTTCAATAGTATACACGGATGCACTCCTCACTGCTTAGCTGCTTACTACGGCTTAGCAGAATCCCACCTCCGATATGGAATAATATTTTGGGGTAACTCAACCGAAACAGAATCAGCGTTTAAGGCTCAAAACAGATGCATAAGGGCGATGTTTAAGCTCAAAACTACCGATAGTTGCATGCCATATTTTAAACAGTATAAAATACTGACATTACCTTGCTTATACATACTAGAAGTAGCAGTGTTTGTTAAATTGCATCCGAAACGTTTTGAACGCCTTGACCAAGTAGTTCCACGTAATAGACGCGACAATACCCTTTTATGTCATCAATCAAAAGTATATACTGCATGGCTCCAGTCATATATGATAAAATACCAAAAAGTCAAAGCATACTATAGCGTAACAGAATTCTTGACTGAAAAAAATTTTTCATTTTGAGATTAAGACTGTATAATGTTAAAAAATTTGAATTATGTTTGTTTTTGTGCTATTATTTTATTTTGTTATAGCTGTTTAGGTGATTACTTTATATTTCTGTATTTTTGCATGCCTACTGGTAAAATATGGCTGAACTCACTCCCTATATTTTCATGTACTGTACCCATATTTGCAAAATAAAATATCTTCATCTTTATCTTTAACTATTGTGTAATGAATGTGAGCTTAGTGGACTGTATTTATGTAGGTTGTGTTTTAATCTTGACGAAAGAAGATACTGAACTAACTGTTACCAGCCCTCTGTCACTATTATTACCTGCGTGAAATAATAACCTACAATCGCTAAGCACCCAGGGTAACATACACAGTCGGGGCTAGCGCGTTGTACGCGATTGAATGTTTTTTTTATCGGTGTTTACGTAAATAGTTTTTATGTAAATACTTGTTGAAATAGTCTTTGTTTAGTGATATTCATATTATTTTACCTATTTGATAATTTGTAACGGAAAAACGTCGCTCTTACTTATAACTGTTGCGTAGATGGATGCCAACATAACATAACATAAACACTCACGCCTGTCACCCAGAGGGGTAGGCAGAGACTACGGACTTCCATTTGACACGATCCTGAAATACCTCTTTCGCCTCATTTACATCCATATATCTACGCATACGATGCCAAATGCCCAAAAAATGGTTTCAGATACATCATTCTTTAAAAATATCGAAGGATTTTAGAAGGAAGTTATGAAAAGTGAATTTATTAAATTTTTTGTTAGATGGGTACTTATAGTAAAAAAGAATTAAGTAATAATTTATCTACACAAGTAATATCTACGTACTTTATTACAAAACTTAGTTGAAATTTACTTCACTATCCAAGTATCTACATGCTTACATACCTATATATTATGTCTTGTAGTTAAAATATTTTAAATTGTAATAACGCTAAACATTGAAGTTAAAACTTTGTTTTCTAACAAGATTTTTAACTGAGTAGAATACGATCGCATTTCTGTTATACTCCGGCCGCTGAGTTATTACCGATTTGACACATGACGAATTGAGAATACTAGTGAAGTGACTGAACCAGTAACCCTAATATCATTTGGGAACAGTTTGTTTTTAAATATTCTAGTATAGTGTGTTATTAAATAAAATCAAAACAATAATAGTTAAAGACACAGGTTCTTTATTAGGTGGAGTATCCTTGATGGGCGTAGATAATTGGTCGAGGACATATCAAAATAAAACAAATTTGTAAACACTGTTACACATTTTAATGAATAGAGTAGGTACAAGATGTTTTAATAAATGACTACCTATCATTTATTAAAACAATTATTCAGACACTGAACCAGATTCGCCAGAGCTGTCATCGCTATCAGTCACTTGTATGACAATTTCATTCTCTATAATGGTGTCCACTCTTATATCGCGTTCATAATCTTCTGTTATTAGTTTTCGAGTCTTTTCGACGACCTTGACCCAATCTTCTTTCGTTATTTTGCTGCAAGCATCTTTTAATAGACCCATCATTTTATTGGTACTGAATGGCGGAGTCGTATTATTACGAGCTGCGTAACCTGTAATGTAAACATTAAATAACGTTAATTTATTACATTAAATAAACGAAATGTTACACAATTACCTACATGTAAGGGACATGAGATATTTATTTTTTAGTTATGTATCTTTTTACTTATATGCTGAATATTGGATGTTATAACAGTACAAATTTTTCATATTCATAACTTATGCGATAAAAAACAATACCTTTGATTTGTGCCCATATTAGCTCAATGGCATTGTACTGGCAGTGATAAGGCGGAATTCGTAGTACCCGATGTCCATGTGCTAGAGCTATCTCATCTACTTCATAACGGACTCTTGATGTTTTATTTTCGCGTACCAACTTTACTAAGTCAGACTTTAGCATTTCGGCAGTAGTTTCAATTCCATTTTGGTGTAGCCATGCTACGAGATCAGCTTTCTTGTCGGCCTGAGTAGGCGCTTTATTCACTTGTTTCGAGTGATATGAAGCGGTGTCCATTATTATGATAGAAGGCTCTGGCAGGCTGGGTAATAATTGATTTTCGAACCAATTCGTAAAAGTGTCTGTATCCATCTCCTCGTGGTAATCGGAAGTACTTTTTGACGCGAAAGCCAGCAGTCCATTTTCAAAGAAACCACTTCCAGCAGAAACGGAGTGACAAATTATCAGACGCGATCCTTTTCCAATTGGAACCTTTGAGGTTGATGCTTTTGTTTCGTCAGTCCAAGAGCGTGACACAGTGTGGTTCGCATTTAACCATGTTTCGTCAACAAAAACGACGGTGTCCCAAGACTCGATTTTTCTGGCTTCTCTTAAAAACTCGCTCCTTTTAATTATTAAATCAAATCTTTCCATTAATATTTTCCTTTTATTCGTTTTTTTTATATTCAAACCCAATTTCGTGCAATAGTTTTGACAACGCCGTTTTACCGCCTTTAAACAAGTCAGCTTCTTTTAAAGAGACTAAAAGCAAACGTCTAGTTGAAAACTCGTTCCTAGTATAATAACCATATATGTGGTTTCTTATTGCATCTGCATCAAAAACATCAACACCTGTCACGGGCTTTTGTCTTCGTTTTTTCTTAGAAGTGCGTAAAACATTATCTTCACTTCCAGAAGCACCAAATTTTTTAGTTATTTATATTATATAGTGTTTTTGCACCAATTCCAAGAGCTTCTGAAACCCGATCTTTCACTTGAGTGACAGGAATCAAAGGGCCGCCATTTTGTGACTCACGCTCAAAGTAATCCTGTAGCTTTAGTACAAGCTCACGACATTGACTATTCAATGTTTTTCCTCGTTTCGGCATTTTCAACAAAATTACCAAACACAAACAAAATTAGTCCAATAAAGCGCAACGATAAACAAGAGAACGTAGTCTGTGCGCACGAGAGTACGGAAGACGACTAAACAGATTAAAATAGCGGTGGTAAGGGTGTTGCCAGAATAGTATCGCCAATTACTTAAAAAAATACACCTATAACATTGCTTAATTGAGGGAGAAAATTATATTTATTAATTGTTGTTTTATATATTATGAATGTTAAAAATTATACATAATCATTTTAATTGTATTTATTTTTAAATCACAGAAAACTCGAAGGAATAAGTAAAATAAAAATATCCAAATAAAATAAATATCATATCTATTCCAATGAATTCGGACCGAATACTATCAAGCACATCACTATGAAAACTAGACGCACGATGTAACTTTGTACAAGCGCGCCAAAGAACAAAAAATAAATGTTTTCATATTATTTACAAACTATTTTAAGTTTTGAAACAGAGTTTATTGGAAAATTACTTGATTCTGATATTTTGACACATAGTTTTATATTAAAGAGGTATTCTAAATCATTCGGCAAATGTGTCGCTCGTGCAAGGTTATATCGATTAATTTAAGAATAATCTGTCAAATCGGTAATAACTCTGCGGCCGTACTATAGGAATCGTATTTAGGATTATTTGGTGTGGCCTTGCTAGTTGCATGCGTTGAGCATCGCAGAAATCACATAGGTACGAAAATATGGTCAGTCAATCATAGTTAGAATAGGTACTTCACCTAAGTAACTTAATTAACATTTGGAAATGTATTTTTTTTAGTCTTTATTGTTAGCCCTTAGTAACCACGAAAAGTCCGCCATGGAAGAGGAAGGGGAAAAGATGCAAAGTAACATGGACACTCGCGCGCAGCGATGAAATTTTATTTAGCTTGCGTGCGCGATTTATCTAATTAATAATAATGTAGGCTATTAAACGTCGGCAAACAGTCGATATCAAAGGAGTGCAACTCCTGTACGTAGTACTATATTTATTCTGTGTTGTTACTGTGACATCTATATGACTAACTATTTATTTAATTGCTGTTTTAAACTGCTAGGAGTTGAGTTAAATTAAAAATTGCAAAAAACTAAAGTAGATTTATTAAACTATTTAAACAATGCGGCAGTCTTACAAACTATCACTAATCTAATGTCTAATGGGATCTAATAGGGAGCCTGAGGGGTCTTCTTGCTTGTTGTTGTTCTCTTGAGCGCTGTCCTGCCGCGAATGTCGTACGCAGGCCGGGAGCCCTTCTTTCATTCCCAACGACGGGGTCGCGTTGGCGCTGAGTAGAATGTTAGGTTTAGCATGGTCGTGTTTGATGCCTGTGTCGTAACAGGTTTTGGAGAGCCTGATGAATTGACCCTGGTCTCTGAGGAAGGCAGGGGGCAGGACCTGTTTCTAGAAAAATTCTTTGGTATCATAATAACCCTTCTTGTACAATTTTTCTTTAACAAAACATTTAAACTTGTTTAATGACAAATTTTGTACATTTTTTGGGATTTTGTGGTAAAAGCGTTTTAAAATTGCCCCATAAATTAATTACTAATTCTCTGGAGTCTAGTAACTGGTATTACAAGCTTATGTTTGTTCCTAGTGTTTAAAGTATGAACATCTTTATTCTTATGAAAGCTATTTATTTTTTAATGTACATACATTATATTTACATAAATATATTGCGATGCCAAAGTTAATATGTTTATTTTTTCAATTTTTCTCTCAGGGACTCTTTACAATTTAAGGTATAAATTACCAGTAGGCTCTCTTTTGCAAAACAAACATGACTTCAATGTTAGTCGCATTACCCCATAGTAAGATTCCATAAAACATTACGCTGTGAAAGTAACTAAAATAAACTGATCTAACTGTCTCAACATTGGTGAGAAAGTAACAGAAACAGAAACTTTTTTATTCAATATGTATTATAAATAATACCTACTTATTGAGTCATTTTTTTTTTCGTTTACTACTGGTATGCAAAAAAAACCTCTGTCCTCAGAAGAACCAGCAAGAAACCCAGCGGGATTTTTTTAAATTAATAGCTTACAATCATTTATGTTACAATTTACAACATGAAACAAATTAGAAATAGCTTGGTAGCGATCATCCTTCTCAGGTGTTATTATCATCCGTAAATTCCTTAATATTGTTGCGCGAATAAGTTGACGTCATGTACCAGGCACTAGCGCCATCTAGTGTCAGGGACGAGAGCGAGGGGAGCTGTCCAGAAAATGACATCACTAATCTTTCAACCGACAGCGCCATCTAGTCTCGAAACGAAGAGCTAAGCTTCTAGAAGCTGACACTCGAACTCTCGACGCCTTGCGCGTGTTTACTTGAATATTCTGGATGTTTCGGTGCTAATTTGTATTTATAGGCGCTGCAAGATGCGATCGGGGAAGTATTGAATTTGGCGAGACAAGCGAAGCTTCGGAGCGAAATAAAGTGAATCAGTGTGATTAATTATTAGTGTTTTAAGTTTTAATTTGTGTAAAGAAAATTAAAGTGTTAATTTAGGTAATTCTATCGGCAATTTTCATTGTCACGAACCTCAAGCTCGTAACAATTGGTGTCAGAAGTGGGATTAAATCATGCCGATTTTACCTAAGGAGGAAACGGAGGGTGTCCGTGTACCCGAAATCAACAGCAGCAGGAGACGGACCAAAGATTTGGTGGTGCAAGGCCACAGACGTAGGAAGGCCATCCGCCGGCTGCAGGCGCGTCAGTAGCTCCTACATCTGCAGCACCCGACTTAGGTGCTCTGATGGTTATGCTGCAGGAGCAGGCTCGCTGACAGGAGGAACAGGTCCGTCAGTTGAAAGAGCAGCTGCAGAGCGGACAAGAGGAACAAGCCCGCCGACAGGAGGAACAGGTCCGTCAGTTGAAAGAGCAGCTGCAGAGCGGACAAGAGGAACAGGCCCGCCGACAGGAGGAACAGGCTCGTCGGTCGGAAGAGCAGATGCTCCTCATGAAGGACCTTCACGCTACCTGAAAGTGATAAGGGAGGTGAAGGATAGGGTTGCTCAACATGACAACCGCCTGTTGGAAACTGAAACCCGAATCGAAGAACATGAAACCCGAATCGACCAAGTGAACAATCGGGTTGACAACGTGGTGGCTGACGTGAAGAAAACGCTGGATGACCTCAAACTGGGGGATGGGATTACAGCTCCCGTAGTAGCTGCAACACCTTCGCTAAGTGGGTTCAAGGTACCACCGTTCGACGGGACTTCTTCCTGGTCAGCCTACAAAATCCAGTTCGAAGCTGTTATGAAGGCGAACGGTCCAGCCGCAGGCCATGACTGCGCTCACACCAAGCCTGCGCGACCAGGCCTTAACAGTTCTGGAAGCTCTCGGTGAGGAAGTGACTTATGAGCAACTCCTTGAGGCATTGGAGGCGAGATATGGCGACGCTCACCTGGAACACGTCTTTCGTGCGCAGCTTAAAGATCGCGTGCAGCGCATCTACGAAAACCTGGAGCAGTGGGCTCTAGAGGTAGAGAAGCTGGTGCGAAAAGCATACCGGTCTGTACCTGCGCTCATCGAAGGGAATCTGGTGCAGACATTCATCGACGGCATCCGCGACCCGGAAGTCAGAGCTGCTGTGAGGCTCGGGCACCACGAGACGCTTAATTATGCACTGGAGGTGGAAGCCGTGCGGCAGGATCATCGTTCCCATCGCGTCAGGGAGGTTTCAGCAGCTACAGTTCGCGACCGCAACAAAGGATACGGCCCTAGGTGCTATGGCTGTGGGGAAAAGGGCCACCTTCGATCCAGCTACCCCAAGCGAACTCTAGAAAGGGAAGGTGTACAATCTCAGGAGGGTTTTGCGGCAAACAGCACCGCCCAGCAGCAGCAGCAGCAGGGAATCGAGTAAAAGCCAGAACTGTGGGGCGGGTTCTGGCTGATGTTAAAAGAGCCCCAAGGATCTCGATCTCACAAACCCATGATGGGAACAGTCTAATCATTAAGGGCGAGGTCAACGGAATGCCGTGTAAACTGACCATAGACACTGGAGCCTCTCGTACGGTTGTTAGTTCCCAACTTATTAGTCAGTCCCATGGGGACTCCGAATACAACCGAGATCGCATTAACTTGGTAACAGCCACCGGTCAGCGTATACCCGTCCGTGGAGAGAAGGAGGTGGAGTTGAAGCTAGGCAACGTGATCCACCTGCATAATGTCATCGTGGCTGATATAATGGACGACTGCATCCTAGGCCTAGACTTTATGAGGAATAATTGTTGTGAGATCGACGTTAAGCAAGGTGTTTTGAAATGTGGACAGGAGGAACTTTTTATGGAAGGTGCGTTACAAGGGAACGTGTACAGCATTAAGAAGATTGTTCTTCCGCCGAGATTGGAAACGATTGTTCCGGTTAGTCTTTCTCGAAACGCTGGGCAAGCTCACCGTTGTGTACTTGTGGAAAGGGTAAACAATGACCTTCCATGGAAAGTAGCTCGAACCTTGGTCAGGACCACTGACATCTCAGGAGTACGTGTGCTGAACCGGGAACGGTGGCCGGGAACAGATTATAGAAAAAGGCACACTGGTTGGTACTTGTGAGGAAGTGGCTTGGTTACGTCGGTGCCAATATATATCGAGTGGGACCCCCAGCAAGGATTCAGAAACGAGAGTGACCACACTTTTGGAAGACTGTCGCAGTGTTCTATCCACGAACGAATTGGTCAAGGCGAAGAAGTTGTTACCCAAGTACGCCGATGTTTTCTCATCAAACGATGCTGACATAGGAAAGACTGGCTTAGTTCAACACAAAATAAACACAGGAGAAGAATTGCCTATCCGTCAGCGGCCAAGAAGATTGCCGGTAGCACGTGAAAAGGAGGTGGAAACCATGATTGAGGGAATGGTGAAGGATGGTGTTATTGAACCTTCATCTAGTCCATGGTGTTCACCCGTGGTGCTGGTAAAGAAGAAGGACGGCAGCATGCGTTTCTGTGTTGACTACCGCCGTCTGAACGACATTACAAAGAAGGACAGCTATCCCTTGCCAAGAATTGATGACACGCTGGACATGCTTACAGGAGTAAAGTGGTTTAGCACGCTGGATCTAAAAAGTGGCTACTGGCAAGTTGAAATTGACGCTGAGGATAAGGAGAAAACTTCGTTCTCGACAGGAAAGAGTCTGTGGTAATTTAAAGTAATGCCGTTTGGGTTGTGCAATGCTCCAGCAACGTTTGAAAGGCTGATGGAACTTGTACTTACCGGGGTAATTGGCGATGCCTGTCTGGTCTACTTGGATGACATCATCATCGTAGGCCGGACGTTTGAGGAACACCTTCGAAACCTGGAACGCGTGCTCATGAAGATTCAGAGTGCCAACCTCAAGTTGAGTCCGAAGAAATGTTCACTATTCAAACGGCAAGTCAACTTTTTGGGGTATGTAGTGTCGGAAGAAGGTATCCGCACGGATCCAGAGAAAATCGCAGCTGTAAAGGATTGGCCGGTTCCAAAAGACAAGACGCAGGTTAGAGCGTTTTTGGGTTTGTGCTCCTATTACCGACGTTTTGTGAAGAACTTTGCAGATATAGCCAAACCTCTGCATAAGCTAACCGAGGAGAAGCGACATTTCTGCTGGGATGAAAGTTGTAATATCGCATTCCAGGAGCTCAAGGACCGTCTTTGCAAAACACCTATTTTGGGATACCCTGATGCAAGCAAAGAATTTATAGTTGACACAGACGCAAGTGATATAGGACTTGGCGGTGTGTTGTCTCAACGTAATGGTGACCAAGAGGTCGTGATAGCGTACTTCAGCAAGTCGTTGTCAAAACCGGAAAGGAACTACTGTGTTACAAGACGCGAATTGCTAGCTGTGGTAAAGTCGTTGCAGCATTTTAGCAAATATCTTCTGGGGTGAAAATTTCACTTACGAACTGACCATGCTGCACTAAAATGGCTATTGCAGTTTAAAAATCCAGAAGGACAAGTTGCGAGGTGGATTGAACTACTGCAGGAATACGACTTTGAGATCGAATATCGCAACGGGAAATCTCATAGCAACGCAGATGCATTGTCAAGAAGACCTTGTCCTGAAGATTGCAAACATTGTACTAGGCAAGAGAGTAAGGAAGTGGTATCCGTGAGGATGCTCAGGGCAGACCACCTCAGCAACGAGTGGAAGGACAGCTTACAACGTGCACAGCAGGAAGATCCGGACATCAAGCCGATCCTGGAATGGATGAAGGCCAGTGCTCCCAAGCCCAAATGGAGCGACGTCTCAGCGATGAGTTCGACCACTAAAAGCTATTGGGCCCAATGGGACAACTTGCTGCTTCAGGATGGAGTTCTGTGCCGTAAATGGAAAAATGTTCGGGGAGACAGCTGTCATTTGCAAATGGTTGTTCCTAAAGCTAAAGTACCGGATGTTCTACAGCTGTACCATAATGATTGTTCAGGAGGCCATCTGGGAGTTAAACGAACTCTACTGAAGATCCGAGAACGGTTTTACTGTGTCCACTGTCGAAACGATGTCGAGGACTGGTGTCGCAAATGTACAAGTTGTGCGGCTGTAAAGGGACCTCAGACTCGTAGTAGAGGAGCATTGAAGTTGTACAATGTTGGTGCACCATGGGAGAGAATAGCCATTGACGTGGCGGAGCCGTTTCCGGAGAGTGAAAGCGGTAACAAGTATTTCATGGTTGTGATGGATTACTTCACTAAGTGGCCAGAAGTCTTCGCCATTCCAAATCAAGAAGCTTCAACAGTTGCGGATAAGCTAGTTCATGAAGTCTTCTGTCGTTTTGGAGTACCTTTAGAGATTCACAGCGATCAAGGAAGGAATTTTGAGTCTCAAATATTTCAGGAAACTTTTCGAGTTATGGGTACTCATAAAACAAGAACGACCTCTTATCACCCGCAATCTGATGGAATGGTAGAACGATTTAATCAGACATTGGAGAGGTACCTAGCAAAAGTTGTAGACAATCGGCAACGAGATTGGGACAAGCACATACAACCGTTTTTGTTGTCATATCGAAGCGCTGTTCACGAAAGTACAGCAGTGACACCAGCTTTCGCAAACTTTGGAAGAGAATTACGGCTGCCAACAGACCTGATCACCGGGATACCACCTGATGCCCCACGCAGTATAACCGATTATGCAAATGACTTGCGGAACAAAATGAATGACATTTATGAGCACGTCAGATAATCGGGCCAGCAAATGTCTGAAAAGATGGAAACGCGGTACGACCGCAAAATGAACAATAAAGGGTTCGACGAAGGTTCACTAGTGTGGTTGCACAATCCAGTTCGCAGCAAAGGGAAATATCCTAAGCTTCAAGCTAAATTGGGACGGTCCGTACCGGATTGTAACCAGGATCAACGATGTAACCTACCGGATACAGAAAGGCGCAAGAGGGACTCCTAAGATCGTCCATGTGGATCGCTTGGCGCGTTATTATGGGGCCGATAATGCTCGGGACGAGCATGTCTTAGGAGGGGGCAGTGTTGCGCGAATAAGTCGACGTCATGTACCCGGCACTAGCGCCATCTAGTGTCAGGGACGAGAGCGAGGGGAGCTGTCCAGAAAATGACATCACTAATCTTTCAACCGACAGCGCCATCTAGTCTCGAAACGAAGAGCTAAGCTTCTAGAAGCTGACACTCGAACTCTCGACGCCTTGCGCGTGTTTACTTGAATATTCTGGATGTTTCGGTGCTAATTTGTATTTATAGGCGCTGCAAGATGCGATCGGGGAAGTATTGAATTTGGCGAGACAAGCGAAGCTTCGGAGCGAAATAAAGTGAATCAGTGTGATTAATTATTAGTGTTTTAAGTTTTAATTTGTGTAAAGAGAATTAAAGTGTTAATTTAGATAATTCTATCGGCAATTTTCATTGTCACGAACCTCATGCTCGTAACAATATTATAATTAACATTTTTATACAAACTTGGTTTAGTAAAGTTTTTGAACTTTGTGTATGTCAAATGTATATTTTCTGGGAATTTGTTGTAAAAGCGTATACATCACCCCAAGAATGAATTACTGACTCGGTGGAGTCGAGTATTATTGTCATTTAAACAAAACAAGCTTCGTACGATGGTTCCAAATTTTTTGCTTGGGTTCACATGCTTTTGTGGCGTGACGTATACGCAGTTCAAAATAGTGCATGGAAATTGCCTTAATAAGTAAAACTTTGCGGTTTCCAATAAAAGGTTGACTTTCAAAATGATTCGTCATAAATACATCCTGGCATCGTTTGAAAGTTGTTAAAATAACTTTCGGTAATAGATTTTTTTCTGCAAAGAATGATACTTGTTTACGTGAATGTATCTGAAATATTCTTTCTGCCAACGTACATACTTTAATAACATCGCGTGAAGGATAAATAAGCCCACCTTTATCTTCTTTAAATATAAGACATAAATATTTATCGCTAATAAGAGCTAGCAGACAATCTTCACATTTTATAGTTTTTCTTAATTTCCTAACTACAAACCCACCGATATATGAAATAATTTCTTCAGTATATGTGGTCAGTTTTGAGCGGTTAAAATATAATCGTGGTCATCATCGACCAAGAAATTATTATTAGGGGGGGGGGGGAATCCTTAAACGAGTCTTCGAGATCTTGAGTGTAGTACATATTAATTTTATTTTCATATCGCAATTCTGTGTGAGTTAAAATTTTTATATCCTCTAGATGTATACGGTTTCCTGACTTAATACCTTTTATTTCGCCGTGTATCACTAGTGTTTTGTAGGCGCTTTGAAATTGAAAAGTTGTTGGATTGTTGTTATAGCCAACCTTTGATCGTATCGAGCTGAAGAAGCACTCCAGGTGATCTTGGCTAAGTTAGTATATAGGCAAAAAATTAAGTTTACCCGTCACTATGACTCGTATCAGCATACATTTTCATAAGACTTTGTATACATATTAAGAAACCAATCCAACTTTCATATTTGTTTGCCAGATTGGTTTTCCCTCTAATTGCAACCTTCTGATGTAGATATCCATTATATTAACAAATTCTAGTATGCTATCGCCATTTTTAATATTAATAGATTTTTAAAACCGTACATATTCAGAGTCCGACTACTGAAAATATCAAATAAGTTGTTAATTTTCCCTATAAAATCAACAGTAGCCTCGGAACCCGAAAATTTGTTGTGAATTCAATTGTTACAAAATTCTATTGCATCTGTCACGGAATTACTGAATGTTTGTGCCGCCAACTTAAGTTTCATTATTTGTTTTGAAAAATTAATATGCTGATTTTTAAGACGGTTAGCTAGATGGAGACCCTCCCTTTCTTGCAGATTATGAAGCAATTATATAAAATGCCATGAAATTATTCTACCATGCAGATTTGTTAATTAATTTTTCTGACCTAGTGTATTGCTGACAAGTTTCAGCATATGAGCTGGATACGGAAATATAACTATGTGCTGTTTATCACAAAGAAAATACGAAGTAATATTTTTAAAATCATAGAAATTGCAACCTAAGTTTTAGCCATCGAAAAGTTGGTGGGAGAGCCGTCAAAAGTTGGGGAGACTATATTAAAACAATAATCTACTAACAAACCCATACATTATTTAATTAATGTTGCCTTTTGTTCGCCCGTACAACCATCAATAAAAAAATAACCGATTGGCATCTTCCATCCATTATTTATAAATGTTACCATAAACCAATGCCTCCCTAACTTCAGCTACATTGTGACCATCCAAAGCTACCACATAGTTCACCAGACCTACACATTTTGTTCCATCCCATTGGACGTGCCTCCTTATAGCCATCTCATCCATGCTTACTGCACAATACAGTTCGGTTTTTTTTGTTCTTTGCCACTAATTTAATGCATTCTAATGATTCTGTTGTAAGCCCTGGGTTTGCATCTACACTTTTGTACCATGTGGTAAGTGTGGATGGAAGGGGCAGACAAGTATTAAATTGTTGTCGTACATACGTGTAAGCCCGAGGACTTATAAATTGCAAGCAAAGGGTGAATTTGCGTAAAGGTGGTGAATATTTTCTACCACTGGAGGAGGGGTTCAACAATTATTTCAAGAAGTTTCTATTGGTAGGGTCAACAGATTCCAATAAATCCCCATGTTCTTCACTTATCAAACACTTTTTTTAAGTTCTGCTATAGTATTTTGTAGTTTAGCTACTTTTTTCTCGAAAAGTCTTTAATTTTTTCAGTCATTCGGATGATAGTTTTTCCGAGTGTTTCCATTTCTGTCGCAACGTTCGAGGAGTGTACTCTGAGTCTTGTCCTAAAACCCAAAAAAAAAAACGTTTAATAATCATAACTTTGTTACTACAGACACAACATTTTCTGATTGTAATACTTACTATTGATGGTTGATTGGAAATTGGAAGACTTACTATTTCAATTGGCTCTTGACCACTAGTCGACGGCAATAGGTCAACAGCAGGAACAATCTGAAATCAATTAATTTGTATGTTAAATCTGCCACAGTTTTAGTTTCATAACATCTATTGATCAAGCGTCTCGATAATGAATTAATGTATCAAGATTATATTTTATAACGAAGGTAATTTATTTTAATACTGTAGAATACATTGCAAAATTGAAGGGCTAAGTGGACAAAGGTTACTTGAAAATTGAAAAGTCCGACTTTTTTTGAAAAAGGAATTTAATTTCTAATGAACTTAAGTTTTATCTGATGATAAACCGATTCTTGAAGTTAAACACGCCAATTCTAATTCGTTACATAGTTACAGACGCTAGCTAAAGGTGTTAACTGCCAAATAAGTATATATTTCAGATTTGTAAATGTGCTGTCAGCAGAAATATTTTCAGAGAATCATTGTCATTGCTACTTTTGGAATAATATCTTCACAAGGACAACATAATTTTATGTTAAAGAAATAAACATAGGTGTTCTGAGCTATAGGTAAACGTAACCTAATGTAAAATAGAATCATATTTTTTCAAATCCTCTTTTACAACGGTTGTAGTATCTTTAATCTCCAGTGTTATAATTTGTATTCCATCTAAGTATTTGTTTTGTTTTTAAATTGGTGGCTAGATTCGCCGAGTGCAACAGAGCGCGAGCGATATGGGTATTAGATTAGACATGGCGGAAAATGAGCATAACTAAAATCTTATATTCGTACACTACACTAAATAATAAAAAAAAACAAATTCACAAAATCTTAATTAACTTCCCTAGTTTTATTTATTTATAGGTACTTATAGATTTATTGATAAATTTATAATTTGAAATACGTTAAACAGGTGTATAAAGTAAATATAAAAAATGAAAAAAATATCTTTTTTTTTAAATACAGTAGAGCGTCGATTATCCGAAAGTCGATCAACCGAACGACCGCTTATCCGAACTACTACCTTGGTACATCTTTGGGTTGCGACCACCTTCTGCTTCCCCGCTGCAGTGCCTCCTATGTTAACCTACGTTCAGTACCGATAGCGCTGAACGCTTATGTTTTAATTTTACTGTATTAGCTCACAATTTTATATACCTAAACGTAAACGTGTTGTTATTTCCATAAGAGATAAATACGAGATTAACAAACGAATAGAAAAAGACGAATCAGCAACCAAGTTATCTAATGAGTACAAAGTGGAGATAAAAAAAACAAAAGACTGCCATATAAAATTTTATATTATCCAAGCTTGATTCTACTGATGGATCCACAAGTCGTAAAATTATGAAGCTCGCCACGAACACCGATCTCGATGACGCTGTTTACAAGTGATTTACACAAAAAAATAATCACAAGAAGAACATATCTCTGATCCCATTCTATGTAAAAAAGCAATAAATTTAATGAAAAACTTGGGGGGCCGTCGAACCTTCAAGCAAGTACGGGCTGGTTAAAACGGTTTAAGTCAAGACTGCCATTCGTGAACTTCAAATAAAAGGAGAAAAAGTATCTGCTGATTGTTAAGCAGATGATTCTTTCAAAATCAAATTATGCGATGTATTGAAACAAGAAGATCTTGCTCTAGAAAACGTTTATAAACCTGACGAAACTGGGCTCAATTGGAAGGCTTTGCCACGAAGTAATAGTCTCACTATTGGACTAGTAAGTTGGTAGCATTCTGCCTACTTAGAATATGCGTCGACTGCAATTAGAAAGTTCCTACCATATAACGAAAAAATATCTATATGCAAACGATCCCATACCTATGCCGGGTAGGGCCTAGAAGCTAAAGGTGTGGGCGGAGGTGCGTATCGAAACTTATTACAAACAGAACACGGCCCTATTTTTTTCGCAATATGCCTATCTTTATGTGGCCACCACATCCAGGTTCTGGCCTGCTCTTTTGTTTTTACCACGCCAAAGTGTGAAGAATGTAGTTCGTTTAATAGCTGCTCGCGGAATATTGTTGGTATTATTACTTTGTGGCCCCTCGAATACAACCACTTTCTAGAGCTAACTCTGACCGACAAAGAAAATATGGCTTTAATAACGAATCTGACACTTTTCTAGGTCACGCTTTAAGCATAAACTCTTAACACTTTTATTAAAAGATTATCTCGGGATGTTTCTTTTTTTATATCTTCCACAGTTATTTTTATTATACAATGTATTATAAAGATCTGAGCATTCATTATGAATTGAAATCACGGTCAGTAAATCAATTACAGAAATAAGTGTTTTTTACAGACCGTGATAAGAAATCAGCCGCATTATTGTCACTTCTACCATACTTTAATGTGATATTATAAACATATAAAAAGATCGCATAACGTTGAAGCTGATCAGCCGCCATGTCAGGTATACTCTTTTTGTTTCCGAAAATGGTTAGTAAGGGCTTATGATCCGTCCTTAGGATACCTAAACGGTACCGTTCGACCATACCAATAGTGGTAGAAATTTCAGAGCATACAAGGGGTGTCCGTTCTACTATAAATGACAATCCTATTTATAAAGTATAATTTACATTTTATTATATAATTCTTTACTATTGGTCGAGGGAACTGTGGTGTTTTAAAAATGTTATAACATAATAAGATAAGCTGGTAGGGAAAGAATTGTCAATCTGATTTGATCTATTAAACTGCCTGCTACGTAATCCGTATTTTATTGTAAATTTAGTCCTAAACAGTACAATGTTATCATATTAGAAGTTTTCCATCTGAAAGTTCTTATTATTCTCTTACTCAAAATATCTACAAACAGTATTAAAATCCATTACTTTCTTTTAAAAAGATGTACTCAATGTATATTAAAAATTGGTGGTATAAAAACACAACTTGAGTATATTGAGCAGGAGTTTCGGTGGTTTTAAATAAATATTCTAAATTCTCAGTAATTAATAAATAGTATGTAAGTACATGCATGTGGCATCACTTTTTTTAAATAATAAAACTATTTCATATAAGTAAGTTCTTCTTAACTAAACTTAATATGGTTTATAGGATACAAAGGTGTGTTATGTCCATATTTTCATTGTTTTTTTTAATAAATTTGCATAGAATAACCTATTTTTCAACATGTATATATATATATATATATATATATATATATATATATATATATATATATATATATATATATATATATATATATATATATATATGTGTACTAATATTGTATTTGAAAACTATATGCTTTAGTCCTGAGTTCATTTGATTATTTATTATTTTCAAACAATCATTAGTTGTTTAGAACTATTTGCTAGTTTACACCTTTGTCCACTTAACCATTCAATTCTGTTTTGGGTCGAAGAAAACTAATATTATTTTTATTTAATATTGTTTACTTACATGAATGTTTAAATTATTTTCAATCTCCATAAGTGATTCTTCATGTAAGTTGATGGAGGAAGACGTTGGAATACAGGCTTTTGTTTCCTAAAAGTTAATTATCTTTGAAAGATTAATTAATACAAAATAGGTGTAGAAAGATGCTTTTTACAGAAAATTGAATTTAAAGTTCTTGGTATTTTAAACTCTGAACGAGATTCAGGTTTTAATATTGATTTTTATAACTTGAATCGCGTTCATACAGTAGTCTAAAAGAAGCCTGTCTCAGTCATTTATTGCCATTAAAATGCACAAAATAATGCTTGCAACTAACGAGATAATTGTACTAGATAGTACTAATATGTCATTAACTGAATATTTACCCGGAAACCTTTGTCATTAACTGAAAGTTTAACCGGAATTGGATTGTAGCTACAGGACAAACAGATTGGACACCAAAACCATCATCAAAAATTTGCAGCAGACATTTTAAGGATAAAATGTTAATATAAATAAAAGAAGAAACTTACTCTGATATTACCTTATGCTGTACCAATTCTGGTAAATATTCAGTTAATGACATAATTGTACTATCTAGTACAATTATCTTGTTAGTTGCATTTTTTTGCAAGTACCGCCCTAAAAGTTAACATTTTTAGGAAAGGTAAGGTTAGACCACTTAATACAATGAACTTTAGCTAAATTATTACAAATATAGTAGATTTATGTTATATAATTTTTTTTAAATACAGTAGTTTTAAACAATGTTATGAGTGTTATGTGGTGAATTTTACTTTACATTAAATTTATTTGGTGTGTGTATGTGTATTTGTGTGATGGATACTCGTATGTAAGTGCGTGTGTAAGTTAGTTAATAAATGTGTGAGTCACTTTACATATTTTTACATACTTTATGGCTCAGTCTATTTATTGTGAGGCTATGGTCATATTCAAGTTTCAGATGTTGGTTGATTACTATATTCCTTATGAATAGCTGCCTGACAGAAAGGACATCGCATTTAGAATATAAATTTACTGTGAGATAGCTAAACGGTTTAGATGTCATGACTTTTAATATCGCTCGTTGGGCTCTTTCTAGATTTAGCAGATAAGTCTTACAACCTCCACCCCATGATTGATGATACAGTACGTTATTATTGACTCAACTAAGGCGCTATAAACCATTTTTAATGTAGTAGCATCAGCCACGTATCGTAGTTTTTTGAACACGAAGATTAACTTTCTTGTTTTTTCTGTTATATATTTTATATGTGGATTCCAAGTAAGATTTTCATCTAACAAAACTCCAAGATAACGTGTGATTTTAGTTCTGTTAAATATATTACGTTGACAAGAATGCCTTTTTAGACAGGAATGCATTTTTATTTCGAAAGTTTGTTCAGTAGGTAGTGTTCGCTGAATGATTGTAAATAGCATATAATTAGTTTTAGAAATATTAAGTGTAAGCATGTTTTGATTGAGCCAATTGCTAATGCGACAAAGTCCAAGTTCAGTTTAGTTTTGACCTCAGTCCAAGTTTTACCATGAAAAATTATTGAGGTGTCGTCTGCAAAAGTAAATAATTTACCATTTGTTATTTTTAATTCACAAAGATCATTTATATAAATTAAAAATAACGTGGGACCAAGTACACTCCCTTGTGGAATACTAAATGTGACAGGAGAGTCACCACTGAATTTCCCGTCAATTGTTACTCTCTGTGTTCTGTTCGACAAATAACTTTTAAATAAGTCCAGCACTTTTCCTCTTATGCCAATTTTTTCTATTTTATTGAGTAATAGTGGAACAGAAACTGTGTCGAAGGCTTTTGCCAAATCTAGAAATACTCCTATGCACCTCTCTTGTTCATCTAGAAGGTTTGCTACGTAGTTTGTAAGGTCAGAGACGGCTTGAGAGGTTGAAAGACTTCCTCTAAGGCGGTATTGGTTTTTCGATAAAATAGATTTTTTATTTAAATATGCAACAAGCCTTTTATTTAGTATTTTCTCGAAAATTTTTGATAATGCTGGTAAAACTGAAATAGGTCGATAATTGTTGACACAGTCTCTGCAACCCCCCTAATAAATGGGATGGATGATTGATTGTTTAAATGCTTGAGGGAAAATGCCAGTTTCGATTGAAAGATAAATTATTCGTGTGATGTGTGGGATTACAACATTATTTGCCATTTTTAGAAATCTTGTAGAAATGCCATCACATCCAACTGCACTATCTGTTTTTAAATTAAATAAGATAGATTTAACTTCTTGCTCTGTCGTGTAGTAAATTGCCGTTAAATCTGTTTGAGCGTGTATATTCTGTGTGGAATCGTTATTTATATGTATATATGTACTCTTATTGGTAATTCCCTCTGCAAGCTCTTTAGCAATAGAAGTAAAGTAGTTATTTACTTTTTCTAAAGATTCTTCCTGCGTAATCCCGATTTTTAATGGTAATTCCCTCTGCAAGCTCTTTAGCAATAGAAGTAAAGTAGTTATTTACTTTTTCTAAAGATTCTTCCTGCGTAATCCCGATTTTTAATAGCTGAGTTGGGGCTGTTTTAGGTTTAAATCTATCGCTGATTTTATCAATTATTTTCCATTTTAGTCTTGGATTTTTAGCGTACTTTGATAATTCATTCCTTTCATGAATACGTTTCAAGCGTTTCAGTAAGTCATTGCAGAAATTTTTATATCGTTTGTACGTGATAATCAATATTACATTATTAGGATCCCATTTACATTTCATATGCACTCGATCTCGATTTTTTATACATCGAAGAAGGCCTGGAGTAATCCATGGTTTTAAACAGACCATTTTAGGTGTTATATTAACAAGTGTGTTTTTGAGTATTAAATTTTGAAATAAGTAAATTAAGTTCTCAGTATAGTTATTAACATCTATTGATATTATGTTGTCAAAATTCATTAATTTAAGTTCATCAAGTATGGCATTATAATTAATTTTCTGTGAATTTGTGTTATTCCTTAAAATACTATTATGTTTTAATTTAGTGCATGTTAGAACAGGGTAATGATCGGTGAGGCTTGTTTCTATGACAATAGTTAGTGATGGATGTTTGGCTTTGATGAATGAATGATCTAAACAAGTTCTATCTCTGGTTGGATAAGTGTGACCAGGTAGGAGCCCGTGTGTTGCTAATAAATTTAGATATTCATCTGAATTTTTATCAATACTGTTTTTTGTAATATCTATGTTCAAATCTCCAACCAATATAATGTTATTGTATTTGGTATAATCAGATAGTAAGATATCCAGAGATCTTAAAAATTATTAATATTTCGTTTAGAGGGGGATCTATAGATACCCAGTATGATGGTATCAGTACTTGCTTTAATAATTAAACATGAAGCATCCGTCAGTATTTTTTCTTCAATGGTATAGCCAGAGCCATGTTTTATGTATGATATTACTCCATCATTTTGATTTTGGTTGTGAGTAGTACAGTAGGAGTCATAATTTAACAAGATGGGTGCATTCAAAACTTTTGAGTTCCATGTTTCAGTTAAAATTATGATTTCACACGATATATCCAACCTGGCTAGCATGACTTGTAGCTGAGGAAAATTCCTATTTATGCTTCTAATATTTTGAGTTAATATTTTCAGATTTAGTGTAAAAAGTTGTGTTTGTACCACCGTTTTACATCTATCTAGATCACTTATGAATGATTTACCCGGTTCAATGTTATCTAGGGTTGCAATTAAATTGTTAATATCATTTAATGAATCGAATTCTAAATATTTTGATGGTGACATAATTATAAGCATATGTTGTTGGTGTATTGAAAGTTGTATAGTGTTTTGTGTAATATGATTTAGGTTTGCAATATGTGTAGTGTTTTACAGTTAAGAAGTGGTTTATATTTATATTTAATTTAAAAAGCAAATAAACACGCAAAAAATTGTTGTAACAACTATAGCTAAAATTTAAATGATAGATATGAGAATAAATTTTATAAGAAAAAATGATAAGTTTATCTAAATAAGACCAATATTTATCTAGTCATTTCTGACCTCTAAGCGAAGCCAATTGAATCTCGTCCCTTACCTCAATATGTGTTGCGTCGAGTGATTTACGTAAATAAACTTTTCCGTTGCTCGTCCAGCAAAACTTATATTCATTGGTACGTACTAAGTCTCTAGCAAGAAAGAATAACCTACGTGTTTTGGAAGTAAGTGCTTCAGAAACGTAAATTGGGCATTGGTTTCCCTCTATACTTATAACAGCCGAATTGAGTTTTTGTTCCGGATGCTGCTTGTTGTAAGTTTTAACTCCTTGAATGATTTCTGCTTTAGTTAAGACTGAAGTAATATCTGCAATAATAGTGCCCTTACCAGACTTTTTATTGATTCTGTATACGTCTCTGATCTCTTTTTGTGATATATTTACATTTAAGGTTTTACAAATATTTTGTAATATTTGACATAGATCTCCCTTGGTTTCACGTTGTGCTGGCGATAGGACATTTCGTATTTCAATGGTTGATGCTTTTGAGCTTCTTTCCAAGTCTTCTACCCGTGATACTAGTAAAGCTATTTTCAGTAGATGTTGCTTGCATTCTTTTTCCAAATTTTCTATTTTTTTCACCATGTCTTCGTACTGATTATTGAGAAATTCAATGCCCTTTTCTATTTCTTCGTTTGACTTCTTTATTTGATTATTCCTGCTCCTTTATTGCGGCAACTTCTGCTACTAACTTTTCCGACAAAGAATTTTGGGTATTTTTCCATTCACTTATAAGGTGAGTGATCTCTTCTTTAAATGTCAAAAAATTTTCTTCGCTACACTCTCGTGGTCTTTTGTTTCGTTGGAATACAAATGTTGGTGTTACCGCATCAACTCAAGTCTTGGTAATATCTGAATTCGATGATGTGTGTTGAAGCACAGGTGGTGATCTATTTACTTTAGGCATTTTTGTTTATGTTCACAGTTTATGCGGTCGTCTCGAGTTTACTCTTCACAACTACTGTTTGCGCAGTCTCGCGTCTGGTGTTAAGCGAGTAGCACGTGTTCGCACGCATCGCTAAGTGTTGACGTACGCTGCTTGTTATCGCTCACTCACGCGGGTAGGTAGGGCCGCGCGGTCTGCTTACGCGCAAGCTTACTCAGTGTTACTTGCGGGTATACGCAAACTGACGGACGAGAATGAAGAATTTAACATTAATATTATGTATAGCGAAGACGATATTGCAGAATTAGAAGTAGAAGAGCGGGATAGTGTTGGTAAAAATACGCCTAGGATTATTAAAAGAATCAAAGAAACGGAGAAGAGTGATGATGAGTGGAAGATTGTGAAGGGAAAGGGGAAGAAAAAACGACTGCACGAGGATGAGAAGTTAAGTACAGAAACAGATATCGAGGTATACATTGCATGCAATGAAAAGCTGCCCAAGCAATTTGCTTTGGCACGGTTATTCAAAGAAAATGGAATTACTGATATAATTAGAGTGAAATACTTAAACCCATTTAAAGTAAGGTTGCAATTTTCGAATGAGGAAAACGTTCAAAAATTAAGTAACTGTGCGACATTCATTTCTATGGGATGGAGAATTCAAAAGGCAATGGAGGTAAACTACTCTTACGGAATTATAAGAGACGTGGAGTTAGAAATGTCTGAAGAAGAAATTATGAAAAATATATCATGCCCAGATTCTACAGAATTAATATCCGTTAAAAGGCTTAAGCGACGAAGTTACACGAAACAAGAAGGGTGGTGTCCAAGTGAAACCATACGGCTTTGTTTTAAAGGGTCCTCTCTACCTTCATACGTATATATTGTCGATATGAAAATAACTGTTCAGCCATATGTTTATCCCGTTTCACAATGCTCACAATGCTGGAAGTTGGGTCACATTCGCAAGTTATGTCCATTTAAGAAAACAATATGCCCGAAATGTGGGGGAGAACATGAGAATTGTGACACTAAAACATTCAAACGTGTCAATTGTTCTGGAAGTCACATGGCTTTAGCTAGGACTTGCCCTGCCTACCTCAAAGAAAGAAGGTTGCGAGAACTTATGGCCGAGTTTAATTGCACATACAGAAGGGCTTTAACAATCTATGTTGCGCCAACACCACATAGACAAATGGACCTAAAATTTATAGAACAAGATAGCATCCAGCAGGAGTGTAATTATAACACACCGGAGAGGGAAGCGGCTAAAGTCCAATATGTTCCTACTTTTGCAGAAGTGACGGCCAATAGCATATTGCATAACCGCCGGCGGCCAAATAAAAAAGGAGAAAAGAAGTACAGAGCGTGACACGTCATTACAAAGTAATAGATTTGAACCTAGTACTAGCTATAGTGAGGCAAATAACAACGAATCTTCTAATAAAATATCTTTCAGTGAGCTACTTATGAGGTTAAAGGAAGTAATTTTTTTAATAATTTTAGTTTGCAAGAGAAAGTTTACAAAGTGATAAAGTTGTGTGTTGAGTGGTTAATTTTGGTAACTGTGGACAATATCTCGGAATGGCCAATGTTGAAAACCGTTTTAAACTTATTTAATGGATGAACACATTAACTGTAAAATAGTAAATCTTAATATCTTACAGTGGAATGCTCAAAGTGTTAAGCCTAAACTAATGTCCTTAGAGCCCTTATTAACTATGGAAAAAATACATATCGTAGCCTTAAGCGAAACTTGGTTAAACTCTGAAACTTATATTAAAATCAAAGATTATAATATTTACCGTAATGATAGAGCTGACTCTTATGGGGGTGTTGCTGTTTTAGCGCACAAATCTCTTAAAACGGTTAGGGAGCATTTACAACTAAGTAATGATGGCATAGAAGCTATTTATATAAAAATTTTTAACTGTCAGGATTTAGAGAATATCGTTTCTATCTATTGTCCATCGTCAGTGCGCACTTGCCAAAGAAATTGGGATGAATTATTTTCTACATTTAGTTGTAAAACCGTAATCATTGGGGACTTCAACGCTCACCACTCAAGCTGGTCGTACAAGACTGATAACAGGGGTTCACAAATATTTGACGCGCTTTTAGGTACGAACTTTGCTATATTAAATAATGGAGAAAACACTCGAATTAGATTTGTAAATAGAGTCTTACAAGCGTCATCTCCCGATCTATCACTTATGACGACGGATATCGTCCATAAATTTAATTGGAGGGTACTTCGAGAAACTTTAGGTAGTGATCATCTTATGATTAAAATATCAGGTTTACGTCAAAAGCGGTTTGAGTGTGATCTTAAAAGGAATTTTAAAAAAGCAAACTGGGACGGTTATAAGAGGACTCTTGAAACACTTTTTGATCAGTTTCCAATACACACAACCGACCTTCAAAAATGTTACAATACATTTTTGAAATATTTAAATTTAGCAGCTGACATTCATATCCCTTTTATAAAAATAAATCAAAACCCAGAGTTTAAATTTGTACCGAAGTCTTACTGGGACGTAGAATTATCGAAGTCGGTAGCTATTCGTAGACAAGCGCTGGCTAGGTTTAGACGTAACTCAACACCTAGGAATTTATCTATACTCCAAGAAAAAATTAGAGACACACAGAGGTTAATTCGTCAGGCTAAATTACGTAATTGGCAGAGGTTTTGTGATTCGGTAAATGAAAAAATAACCACTAGGGATATGTGGAACAAGATGAGATGGATGAAAGGTTTTAGGTCACATAATACCCACCATATAGACAAAGAAAAAGCAGAAATACTTCTTCGCAGTCTAACACCAGATTTTGTTTCACCGGAACAGGCTAGTTTCAGTTCTAGTAACATGTTACTAGAGGAAGAGGTCTCGATTCAGGAGCTTGACACATGTATTAAATTAAAGGATACATCTTCTGGATGCGATGGCATAGCATATTCAATGTTAAAACACCTTCCGTTTAAGGGCAAATGCATTTTAATCAAACTGTATAATGCTTTTCTTAACAACAGTTTCGTACCATCACAATGGCGAGATATTGGTATTATAGCAATCCCAAAGCCTGGAAGAGACATTAATGATGTATCGTCCTTGCGCCCAATATCACTTATGTCTTGCTTATGCAAAATCTTTCATTCAATTATTAAAGTGAGACTAGAATGGTTTCTGGAAAAAAACAAAGTCTTTTCTTCTAATACGTTCGGTTTTAGGAGAAGCCGATCCTGCTTAGATAGTCTTAGTAGTTTGGTATCAAGGATACAAATAGGGTTTTCAGAGAATCAGTCCACGATAGGATGTTTCTTAGATTTAGACAATGCGTATAATAATGTTGACATAAATGCATTACTGTACACTTTAGATCAACTAAATATAGGGAAAAAAAATTGTCAATATCTTAGTAGTTTCCTTAATGAACGACATCTCAAAATGTATGTGGATAACGTGTTTATCAGTAGATTTACGGGGCAAGGGCTAGCCCAAGGAGATCCATTATCTCCTCTTTTGTTTAATATAGCTACTCTTAATGTATGTAAAAGCGTCAAGAATGTTTATATCTCTCAATATGCGGATGATTTTGTTATATATAAAAATTGCGACAGTATCAGTAACGGATTTATTGATATACAGTTAGCTCTGAATACTCTTACTAGTTTATTTTTTACGTTAGGCCTAGAAATATCTTCATCGAAAAGTAAAGTATGCATATTTAAGAATGGACGCGTAAGGGAAAGCATAAATATAACGGTTAACAAAAGGAGCCTTAAAATCGTTGAAAGCGTTAAATATTTAGGGTTATGGTTAGATCGATCTCTTCGATGGAACAAGCACATAAATGAAATAAAAGAAAAAGCCCTTAAGTTTGTAAATATTTTGAAAGTTTTAATAGGACCAGGTTGGGGAGTACACCCAGTTCAGCTACGTCGCTTATATATAGCTATTATACGTAGTACGAGTAGATTGGATTATGCCAGCTTTTTATTTGATAACAGCCATAAAACACATTTAATAAAACTAGATGTAATACAAAATCAGTGTATGCGGTTAATTGGTGGGTTTGTCAAGAGCACTCCTATCCATGTAATGGAATCGGAACTGCTTTTACAGCCATTATTTATTCGGAGAAGATATTTTTTGATTTGCTGGTAAATTTTGGTTAAAGTGTAGGTCTATTGATGAAAATATTGTGACAAATTTATTATGTATTCTTGATGAACTTAAAGAAAGCTTTTATTGGCGACGTTGAAAAACCCCACTGCTAGTTACAATCTATAGATTATTTCAAGAAACTCGTATGTTTTCAAGTCCTCACTTAGAAATGTTTTCACTCAATTCGTGGATTAGCAAGTTGGATTTGTCCGATTCAATAATCCCTCAAATAGAATTTGTAATTCACCTACACATAAATACAATCCCCATTACCTACGAATTTTATGTCATAAATATTTAGCTGAAAACTTTACAAATTATTATAAAGTATATACTGATGGCTCTAAGGATAAAGAAGGAACGGGTGCTGCATTTTTAGAAATTCAAACCAAAGAATATGTTAAGCTCTGCTTAGGTAAGGAAATTTCAGTTATGCATGCGGAACTCATTGCAATTGCAGAAGCCTTATCTTATGTCAAGTCACTTAAGTACGATAAATTGTTGATATTAACAGATTCTCGCAGTGCCCTTCAACATTTAAAGAAATGTACTTCATTGTTTCGCGGTTTTCCATCGGCTTACGACATATTAAGTAATATTGTAACGTTAAAATCTAACAACAAAAGCATTGTCTTACAATGGGTGCCTTCCCATATTGGCTTAGAGGGAAATGAGGCAGTAGACGTTCTCGCTAAAGAGGCGATAAGCGATGGGGACAATACCGACTGTGTACCTTATTACTCTGAACTTCTATCTAAAGTTCGTGAAAACTGTACAGAAAAGTGGTCCGAATACTCTGATGAAAGGTCACTGTCAAAAGGTATTTGGTACAAGACGGTACAACCGAATCTTTCCCGCTTGCTTTGGATTGAAGGATGCAATTTGGGAAGGCAAGAAATTATTACAGCAATGAGGCTTCGTTCCGGACATGTACCATTAAACAAATTTGCGTTTGTAATGAGAAAAGTAAATTCACCAAATTGTGACAAATGTGGAGTTGTGGAAGATGTTATTCACATTATGATGGAATGTGAACGGAACGAAGCATATAGAAAGCAATTGGGTTTTGATAAAAATAGTGTTGGACTATATAATAGTATCCTAGCTTTTCCATTGTCGGATAAAGCTAGGAAACTTTATAAACTTGTATTACTAGGTATTAAGAATAGGTGACCTTTTCTTTAAGTTTAATTTATCATTGTCTGATTATGTGTTTGATTGTGTACCTATGAGGGTGACTTGATCTAGTAGATCTAACCCTCTATAATAAATAAAGATTTAAAAAAAAAACTACTGTTTGCCTGGTACTTGGTCTTGTACAATTTAATTGGTATATTTAAAATTCATGTAATAAATATGAATGGCAAGACGTCTGTACACTATCGCGGGAGTACACTTGAAATCAAAACTATTATTTTTAATTGGAAAATATAATAAAATAGTTATATACTGTAATTCAAATAATAATGAAACAGAAGCTAAGTAAAATTGTATTTTTTTTGGTTTTTCTTAATAGAGAATCGTTTTAATGTAAAATGTCGTTATCTTTTATTACACATATTTTCCCATATTTTACGATTTTAAGTCCATGTTATATGTGTGGCGGCGCTGTCGTCGCGCCGCAAGCGAAACACACCGAAGCTTAAATCACGCTATCAAAATTCCAAATCATAAACAGCTTATATAGAACATCTCCGAACTATCACATGGAGTGTCGGCCGCTCTCCGGGCAGAACACCTTGCCCGGCGGGAGATCTCCCCTTTTCTTCCACGGCCACAGTGGTGACCTCGTCGTGATCTGAACACGCAACCAACAACTTTCGGAAACTTCAAGCTTCAACATCCTGAAGAACCCCTACCATTCACTACCTGAGAAAATGTCTTCTGCAGTGTAGTGTAGTGCAGCCCCACGTCAATATATATCTATGTTAAGTTTAGAATGGGAGCAGTATAATTAAAGTATTGAGTAGATAAACACGTCTCTCTTTCATTGACATCCTTCCTAACATTACATGGCGACCCTGCCAGTCGGTGCGCGCGCGACTCCGCTCGCCGCGTGCACCGGCTGGCCACCGATAATAAAGTTATAACAAATACGTAAAAAATTGTTAAACTAAAAGTTATGACACATTCCCGGATTGATTATCCCGGTGTTAATGTTCTTGAAGAATGTTGAGATTTTGATATGGATGTGTGAAAGTTGAAGACAGGCTACGGCAAAGAAAGGAATATAATAGTATGGATTTTAAATGTTGTAATATATGTTGTATATGTGGAATGATTTATGTGATTTTTAGATAAATTATTAGAAACTATCCAATTTTAATATCAAAATTTTGCTAGTTGTTGGAATGAAGGAATTAGGCTATCGGATATTATCTTAGCCAATGTTTAGGGCCCAAACTCTGGTTATGTTAATAAACCGATATGCTTAATTGAAAGGAGATGGAATGAGATTGAGAGAATATAAAAGTAACCGAGACAGACAAAGATTTATAAAAAGAATAAAAAAAAGATGACCTTAATAAATAGGTAATGGAGAGATACGGGAACGTCCATCACTGGTATAACATATAGTCCTCGAGCAGGGTATGTTTCCATGATTGGATGATAAAATCGGAAGTAACGGGTACTAGGGAACAATACCTTCAGTACAAGTGATGTACACGAGTTTACACATATTAGTACTGTTAGGGACCAGAGAAGTCTTAAATTTGTTACCCTTAATAATGGTACATTGAGGTCACATCCTTCGTTGGATCATGGTGCGAACTTAGTTTTCCTCAGTGACAATTGTTGGAGTCCTTTGAAAATGACTTAAACGTAGACCTCAAGGTTGTGCGCACAACCCAAGGTAAACTTTTACCTTGATATAATTACGATAAAAAGTTTATGTACCAATAAAATGAAATGAATGTTACGAAAATGTAATATAATACCCAAATAAATGGGGGGCCCATATTTATAAAGTACCCGCGTGATAAATATCACGAAATAAAATATAAACGAAATGAATTAATACTCCGATTCCCAGTATCTAATAAATAAATAAATATATATAATCGAATGGAGAGAAAGAGAGCTAGCTAAATGTCAAAAATATTAAGAAAAAAAGAAAGTACGTACAAGAATTATGATAAAAGGCCTATTAATTAATGACAATACGGGATAATAAGGGGATCCCCGAGCAAATTAAAAAGTGTGATAAATGTATGATAATCTAATAGTGAGATAGGTAGTTATTTTGCTTTAATGCTACCTAAAATGCGACTAACAAATCCTAAAATGCGACTAACGAGTTACACATTTAATAACTATAGGGATCGATTTACACAATTACGCGAAAATGTGTTGTGTGTGTGTATGTATTGTGCGCGTAATTGTTTAACCACATTTGTTTTTTTTGTTTATGAATTTACGATTTTTTTTTTCATATTTAGACACATTAATTCACATTTCCAATAATTCTGGTTGGATTTTCTATCATATGTTTTTTATATAAAATTTGTACATTTTAAACTATATTTGGTTTATATTTTGCTCATAAAGTACAGAGTATATCGATACACTATTATTATAAATTTATTAATGTAATGGTATTCTTTTTACGTTTTTCTTTATAAAAGACAACGGAACTTAAAATTATGTTATCTGGTTGAAATAAAATTGTTTATTTTTAATGTTAATAAATATTTGTAAAACAAATTTGAGCTGTGTACCTAGTAGTGTTTTCTTTTTTTATATAAATTTCATGTCATGAAAAATGAGTTTTCGAAATTATAAATAACTTAATTAATGATTTTTAGTTAATGTACCTATGTAAAAAAGATAATACTTTTACTAAATGAATTTTAAATTGAATGTAACAATCTATATTTAGAGGTACAGACTATATTATACTATTGGGATAGTTAAATTCATTTTATTTACAATATCATTTGAATGCATGGTTAAAACTAGGTACCATTATACAACGTAATCGAAAAAACGTTCCCATGATTATACTTAGAAATTAAAACAAAAGTGTCACAAACCGCTTACGCGGCTGAGATTGTAACTTGTATTTGATCCCTGTTGTTATGATTAATTATTATGATTATGTTGCACTAGAACCGCCGTGTGACAAAACATGTAATATTAAACGACTATCATATTTTGCCAACTAACGGTCACGCGCTAATAAGCGAATGATAAACAATACAAAGAAAAGATTCTTTTGACGGGAGTTAGAGACTATATATACTATCTGATTGTAGTTTATCTACTTAAAAAATTTATCTACTTAATAAGTTTATCTACTTAAATAATGAATGTTTATTAACATACCTATATAAAAGTCTTATACCTTTTGAAAATGATATTATATCATTACACACGATATAATTTTAATGCATTGTTAAAACTTTGACATTGACTAAAGATATTAAAATTGCTCTTCTCAATGTTTAAATAAATTAATGTTTTGTTACATAACTGTTATAGTGATATTTTGAATTTTTATTTGTATACGCTATAATGAACATCATAATATTTCTAACAACGTTAAATTAATACGTATATTCATGTCATAATATATTGTTGTTTTCTTAAAATTAGGTGTGAATCACAACGTGTGGTCATAGTTCGATGTAATCGCAAACATTTCCGTATACGTACTTTGGAAAACCTAATCACCGTTTAATTTTTTTTAAGGTTATTCGGACACGATTAAATGCGAAATAAGTTTTAATGTAATTTTAATGTGGGAAATGATAACTTATTATGAATTGTATATGAAATAGGAATATTGCTCATATTCTTGATCATGTATGTACGAGAGCCGTGAAAGTGACGTGAAAGAAATGACACAAATATATAATAAATAGCTAAAGTGCTAGGTATGAATGAATAGCTAAAGTGCTAGGTATGGAAAATAAATAATGGTTAGTTAACCATTATTGAGAATGAAGTAAAGATATGAAAGAAAAATAATAAAATATTGAAATATAAAAGAACATGAAGATTAAGAGAATATTATATATCTTATTACTGTTGTATTAGATAAATGATAGGCATAATAACAAAATTATTATGGATACGAATAAATAATATTGTAAATTTTCGCAAAATCAATACATAATTTTATTTTATACATAATTATGCCTGATTATGCCAATTATACTACTGTGACTATGCATTTTTACGTCCTAGATATGTCTTAGATTATTGTTTTAATAAAGATATTAATTTGTTTAGAATAATTTTAAGAATTTATTTTCAGGATTGAAAAAAAAAATAGATCTATAGCCTAATTTTTTTTATTTTTTTTTTGTCGGTGGGAGGTGTAGTGTAGTGCAGCCCCACGTCAATATATATCTATGTTAAGTTTAGAATGGGAGCAGTATAATTAAAGTATTGAGTAGATAAACACGTCTCTCTTTCATTGACATCCTTCCTAACATTACAGCAGTCTTCAGTTCCTGCAAGCCAGTCCAACTTGTCTTCATCTCGACTCACCGCAGATATATAAGGCAGACTTCTGGCACTTGCTCCGGCACATCGTTCTCACCGGCATCACTTGCCAGTGCGTAGTTAGGGCATGCATTACACATCGGCATATCATTCGCACCGGTGTCACTTGCCCTTACGCACACAGCATGTATTCCCCACCGGCATTAAAAAGACACACCGGCAATCGGACTGCACTATCGACTTCCGGTCCGAGCAGGGGGGTGATGTGGCGGCGCTGTCGTCGCGCCGCAAGCGAAACACACCGAAGCTTAAATCACGCTATCAACATTCCGAATCATAAACAGCATATATAGAGCATCTCCGAACTATCACATGGAGTGTCGGCCGCTCCCCGGGCAGAACACCTTGCTCGGCGGGAGATCTCCCCTTTTCCTTCCAACGGCCACATATGTACATATTTTTATATTTTCTATTTATATTATTCCAGGCCCTAATTATAAGTGTAGGTAAGTTTTTATGTTTTCTCTCAATATTATCTCTAAATATGTGTGTGTCCTTTTATTAAAACTTTTAGTTCTATAACTTTAGACTGAGGAAACTTTTTAAGAAGGAAAAACATGCACATGACAAATAAATATTCTTATTTTGCCCTTAACAGTTATCTCACAATATGGTCATTTGTTCAATATCTGATCCTGGTATGTTTTTAGATGCCCAGTTTAAGATGCTTGAAGCTATTTCCTTTCCACCCCTTTGAGCTTTAGTTTCATCCCACATAAATAAAGATGCAAACTGCCAAAACCACCATAAGTAGCGTAATTTAATGTTCAAAGTTTTCTCCTATAGAAATTAACTCCACTTGTCCAAAAAGGAGTTGGTAAACATTTTTGTAGGTCTGCATTTTTTAGGTCTGTATTTTGATTCAGACATATCCTGAGATTTATGTTTGTACCTATTATCAGATTCAATTAAAAGTAAATCTTTTCCTATTTACAGAAGTTGTTTCACAGGGCCATTCTACATCCCTTTAAGTTTTGCTGAAAACATATCGTAATCATCACAAGTATAAAGTAGTTTGTAAAGATCATAATATATTTGTTCGATATTTAAATTCGGTCCTAAATAACATCTCTTTGATCTCTCACAATTGAAATGTGACAGATTTAATAATATCATGATCTGTTTAGTTCGATGGTTCATGTTTTCCCCTTTTGTCACTTTCAACATTACACCCCTCTTATCTCAGTCTTAAGCAGTCTTAACCACTTGTTGGGAAATTTAGAAACATTGTCTTACAGATTGCTGTTGTTATACCATTAACAACAAAAGAATACACTAAAGTATTTGATCCTAACTTAGATTAATCTCCTGATCCGTCTTTGCCTTGTTGTAGGTTTTGACTGGATACATGATACTATGAATTGCCTTTTAACATTGTAGTCTTTTTCTGGATCCCAATAAAAAGTAAATATCTCTTCCTTATTCTGCTCGGATATTTTAGTACTGCATTTCATGTGGCAATTCGTGCTACATGCATATTTCATTCTTTTGCACGGTACTGTTTTACCACTTTTGCAAAAGTAAGCCTAAGATCATTTCTTATTCGCTTTTTTCTTGTCTGCTCTATTGTACTTTTATTCCAAACTTTTCTCTTTTTGGTAGATTATTATGAATTTGTTGTAAATTATTCTGGCATATAGAATTTGGTACATCATGAGACGTGTTTGGAACACCCTCTTCAATTGCAGCTAAATGCACAATTTACATAATACAATAAATAAATATAAATAATAAAGTGCAATTTATGTTCAAAAACAAACTTTTCATTTTATTTGGACTTAGGATGCTTTCATTTTTGATAATTGAGTGGCACAAAAGCATAAGTCCAGATGAGATTGTATACCTTTGAATTAACCTGGACTTTTTATTTATTTATTTCTACCTCTGTCTTTACAGGCATTCCTAATACGACAGTGTAGGCACATAAAACTATCTAATTTAATAAGTACAGAACACAACTTATCAACTATTATAACACAATACATATAATGTCACTTTTGTGAATTCACCCAAGGAACAGCAGAATGAATCTATACACTGTGCTACTTTATTTAGAGTGTGCAGCCCTCGGGTCAGTGGGGCCTCCTTTAGAAGGTTGGTGCGTGCGGCGGTAACGCGAACCGCTTCCGGCGCCACACGTACCTGTCCGGCACACACAACTTAGCCATTCGCAATATCGCCTCGTTATACACTTTTCCACGCAGCAATTTAAACATATATGTATGTTGCCAAACTTAACTCCCTCCTAACCTCCAGTTTGTTATACCCCACCATGCCTAGAACAAATAATGTTGGGTACATTAATGGGTAGAACGGATACACTCCATATAATTTTAAATAAAGAAATCGAATAAATTTATTATGTATCCGTTCCACCGTCAATTTGTACTTAGCTTCGTGCGGGCTCCATATAAAGCCATTACACTCTAGGTGACTTTTCACTAGTGCTTCATACAAGGCCCGGAGCACACCGAGATTTGTAAATTCCCGCGACTGACGCAACACAAATCCCAAATTTCTATACGCCTTCTTGCAAATCTTATGAATGTGGTCCCTAAAATTGAGTTTTGAAGTAAAGTGAACACCAAGGTCTTTTACCTCTGTTACCCGCTGCAAGACTACTCCGTCTAAATTATATTTGTATGTGTGAGGCTGGCGTCAATATGTGTACGAGATGACTGAGCATTTGGAAGTGTTAAAAAATAACTTATTCCTATGACTCCATTGTACTACTCTGTCAATGTCTGCTTGTAGTTTGCCACAATCAGCTGAGTCCTTAACTATTGACACCATTTTAGGTTATCCGCAAATAGAAAACATGTTGATTGCCATACAACATCGGGTAAATCATTAATCATTAGGACAAATTTCAGGGGGCCTAAATTACTACCTTGACTCACTCCTGACCTGGTAAGTTATGGTTCTGACTGTTGACCAGCCCAGTATACAAATTGGCTCCTGTTTCTCATGTAACTGGCGAAAAATGACAATGTTTTCGGCGTACAACCCGCCTGCGCCAGTTTCATGAGTAAAATATCACCTTACGGAAGTCAAGGTATGCGACATCCACCTGTGCTCCCGAATCCACTGCTGGTACCACTTCTGACATCAGATGAAGCAGATTACTGCCAGTGCTACGCGCCGGGCGAAATCCATGTTGCGCGTCCGAAAGTTGAGCGCTTACCTGCGTATATAGTGAGTGATGTGATGTGAATGCTGACTCAAAAACTTTTGCCGGCGTACACAGAACCGCCACTGGTCTATAATCCGAAACTTTTGTACCACCACTGCCTTTGGGTACCGGCACCACCCTGGTTAACTTCCATATATTAGGAAAAACTGCACTGTTGAGACAGATATTAAATATATGGAGAAACGGGGCCTCGAATGCCTCACGACAATCTCTGACAATATACGGAGGTATACCATCTGGACCTGTGGAGCGTTTGGGCTTAAGTTTGGTCAACGCGCGGCGCACGTCGGCAAGGCTCAGCTCGTTGAAGTGCACACGATGCGCGTAACCGCCACCCGGCGCGCAAGCCGCGCTTGCCGCTGCCGCCACGTCTAACACGGCAGGTTCCGAATTATACACCGAGTGAAAATATGCCGCTAATTCATTTGCACATTCGCTCTCTGATAAGAAACGCCCATCCTTAATTAATTTATTTTTATTGATACCAACTCGTTTATTTTTCACGAAAGTCCAAAACCCCTTTGGATCTTTCACAAAACTATTCTGCGTTCGCTCCTGGTAAGTACTATGAGCTTCATTAATTGCTTTTTTAACTCGCGCTCTACATTACGAAAAAGCATGATAGTCATCTTTTGACCCAATGGCCTTATATTTTTTATGTAACTTGTATTTAAGTTGTATTTCGCGAATGACCTCCATCGAATACCATTGTGGGTAGCTATACCTACTATTTGCTAACCTGTGCTTTTTAACAGGAACACAGTTATTAAATATATTATTTAGAGTACGATAGAAATAGTCTAGAGCAACCTCTAAATCCAAAATGGTGTATAGTTCACTCCAATCAATCACAGAAATACTATTGTATAACAAACTGAAGTCTGCCTTAGAAAAGTTCCATTGTTTCTGGTCACCTGAGCATTTGTTGTCCGTTGTAGCGCGTTCTTCAAAATCCGTCGCTGACAGGCAGACCATCAATGGTGGATGACAATCATCTACCGGTTGTAAACCCTCAGTCTCACTCAGTGATATCACACCTGTTATACCACTGCCGTATAATACTAAGTCTAACTGTCTGCCCATGAAATTCTCAACACTACCGCCCTGGATGAATTCACAGAAGGGCATAAAATACTCAAAATAATTACAAACATCTTGATTGGCTTGATTAAAATCTCCTAAAACTAAAACATTATTTTTGTACTTTACACATATATCCTCTATGACGCTAAACATAATCATATATTCTTCAAAATTAGTCTGGGGCGGAATGTACACTACACAACATGTAAATAAGAATCTGTTTCTTAAGTGTATTGTAGCACAGTTTAATTCAAACGCATGATCATCCACGTTAACATTATCCGGTGTAGGCACGTTACGCAGCTCAAACCGCGGTGCTGCCACTAAACACGTTCCTCCCTGCTTACGGCCGTCTGTTCGATCGCAGCGTAGTATTTGGTAGCCGGGGGGGACGATTTCTGCATCTTGGAATGATGCGTTGAGACCAGTTTCCGTTACCGCAAGTAAATCATATACCGATGACTCAACGAGCGAGAAGAATTGCATAATTTTTGTTCGTAATCCTCTTACATTTTGGTATAATATTTCTGTCGTTTTATTTTTACCAACAAGGTTACGTTAACATGTGTTTTTAATTTAAGTTTTTAACACTAAACTTCACTACAGTTAGAAATTTACAGGAAATCAATATCAGGTAAGTAGGGGGTCTACCAAACACGGAAAAACATGGCAAGGGGTCTACGACACAAAAAAGTTTGGGGAACTCTGATCTACAGCATGGCTCTGCCACGTAAAATCCTCCACCATTAAAACATGTTACCGAGTTCGAAAGTTTGTAGTTTATTTAGTTGGACTTAAAATATTATACCACCAAGTAGATCGTTACTTGTTTGCACTTGTTTGTTTATCATAGGAAATGATAATATCTGCATACCTCCGGTATGCAGATATTATCATTTCCTATGATAGTGGGTAATAGTTTATAGAAAAGTTGGCCACACCGAAGATTTTAGGTTAAAATTTGCAATTGTTATTTTTGTACTTTTTTAACGATAAATTTACGTCTAGAATACATTATACACAATATATGCATTTCATGAAATGTTACAGAATGCCTAGTAACCGATAGAGTGGTATACTTACTACGCTACCAAAACAATTAGGCGCATTCTGAACATGGCGGCTTGAGGACTAGTGAGGGGAACACTTTCATCTGTATAATACCAGGTGATACATAGTATGAGTACTAGTATATACTACTCGTAGTTATTTATTTTAATTAATTACAATAGCTACGTTTGTGAATTTAACTGCATCATAGTGTTATGTATCGACCACTAAAACGAAAATAAGTGAATGGTTATTTTCAGTCATTACGATACTTACGGTATTTAGAATTTCAGAAATTTTGGGGAAAGAAAATTCTGAAATTAGGTCAGCAATGCCTATTAGGTAAATTGATTTTAGGTTTAATTTAGGTACAATTTATGTTTATTATTAATAATTTTAATGAATTTAATAAACGACAGAAAAGTGACTACAGACAACGGGTCAAGGTTTTAAAAGTGCTCTCGAAGCGCCCAGCTGATGCGTGACAGTACTTATTCTGAATCAGTATCTGACTCCAATTCTTCAATCCCCGAAATTCTTTCAAAATCTGATGTATCATCATCACTGTCGCCATCGTTTATATTTATTATTAGTTCTCTGGCGTCTTGTAGTCCTTGTTTCTCCCAGTACTTCTGCCGTAACCGGTCTACATGGTTAATTTGCTTTTTCCAATCAGTTTGCGTAATTGACTGTATGGCCTCCCTGGTTAAAGATTCGATAAGCCTTTCTGACTGTTCCACATTTTTGTCAGCGATCCTTTGTTTCATTATGTTCCAAATATACTCAATAGGGTTTAGATGACCCCCCCCCCCCCGAACGGGTTCCCGCCTTGTCGTGCGGAGGGGCTTAGTAGCCGTGGCTTGGTCTCCCACGGTGAACAAAGAGGAACCCACGTGGCTGGCCTGAGGTGAAGGGCCGACCTGAGGTGGCCACTCCGAGTGGGCTTGGGGAGCCCACTTTGGATGTGTGCTGGTGGACTGCAGCGAGTGGGGACTCGTACACCCTCTACCGTTGCAGCCGAGGTGGAGTCGCGGAGGAAGAGGAGTGTTGGTATGGCGATGCACCACTTGCCCTATCCTTCGCGACTCAAACGGGGCCGCACCGTTGATGCGGTGGTGGTGGGGCTGCGGGGGGAGAGGATTGTCGGTATTGCGAGGCGCCGCTCTCCCTACCCTCCGCAGCCGAATCTTGGTTGGCGGCGGAACCATAGACCAGATCCACCGCTGGGGTCGGGAAGGCTAGTACTTCTAAGTGCTCGTTTTTCCTGGCCCCATGGCCTTTGTGCATCGGACGCGGGGGCGTCTGTTGCACAGACGTAATTGGAGGCCGTGGAGGAAGGCGCGCCATGTGTTCTGGTGCGCCTTACCTGGGAAGGAGAACGGGGAGGAATTTTCCTCTCCCGAGGAGGTGCTGCCATGGGGCGGCAGGCGCTAGTAGGGCCGCGGATGTGTGCGAAAGCGTTCCCGTAGCCCTGCCAATATGCGACAAAGGTGAAACACCATGGGGTTTTAGTCGGTGCGAGTCCGACATAACCCGTCCTTGCCCCCGCGAGGCGGGTATGCGTAGGCATTTCCCCATGAGGAAAAAAAAAGGGCTCAATTATCGGCCCTTTCTGTTTGTTGTATATATATATTAATGACTTACCCTACATAGTACGGGATAACCATGATATAGTGTTATTTACTATATTTACTGTACAATAGTTACTAAATTATTACTAAGTAAATAATGCTATACCTAAATAAAAAAAAAATTAACTGGTGTAATGTTAATAATTTGCGTTTAAATGGCACTAAAAATAAATGTTTGAAATTAATAACTCCGAATGTCGAACACGTTAATACTAATGTAATTTTAAATCTGGAGGAGCTGAATCCTATCGATACCACCATTTTTCTTGGAATCACATTTGACGCAAAGCTGCAATGGGGACCCCATATCTCAAAACTAGCAAGCAGATTTAGTTCTGCAGCATACGCTGTAAAAAAGATTAGCTAAAGTTAACTATTCTAGTTGTTTCAACTCTGGTAAGACTTCTATTTACATTTCCATAGCATAATGTCGCATGGTATTTTGATATATGAGAATACACGCCGCACACTGAAATTATATTTGTTTTACAGAAGAGGGCTATTAGAGCATTTAAAACGTAAAGAGTCGCTTACACAACATTTTAACGAAAGATATTAACTTTGGCCTCTCAATAAATTTATGAAAATATAATGTACATACACAAAAACAAAAGTAGTTCTACAAAAATAAGTGATATTCATTATGTAAATACAAGGAACAGACACGAGCTAGTAGTACCAGTTACTCGACTCCACCGATTCAGCACCGAGTCAGTAATTTATTCTTGGGGTGATATATACGATTTCACAACAAAGTCCCAGAAAATATACATAATTTGACCTGCACTGAGTTCCAAAAATTTATCAAACTTAGTTTGTGTAAGAAGGGAGTTATTATAATATTAAGGAATTTTTGGATGATAATAACCCCTGAGAAAGGTGTCACAACCAAGCTATTTCGATTTTGTTTTGTGTTGTTAACTGTAACTTATATGAATGTATGCTGTTTTTTAAAAAACTGCCCCTGGGTTTCTTACTGGTTCTTCCCAGGACAGAGTTTTTTTCCGAACCAGTGGTAAATTAAATTAAATAAAAGTGACTTTCAATAAGTATTATTTATAATCTTTAATGAATAAAAAGTATTTTCTGTTTCAACAACGAAGGCGTCGAATTTTCTATGCCCGTCAACGTGAGGACCCTTTGTAATGGTGGCCACATACGTTCAGTTAAATTCATGGAGGTTAGAGAACAGGAGAACGATCGCTACATATTAAAGCATAGCCCGGCTGTCCTTGAAAATTTGTAGAATTTATAGCAGCGCTGCCGTCGGTGAGCAGTGGCTGCGAAGTCAGCTGTTTATGAGTACAAGTAGATGAAGTTAGTTGAATAATGTACAAATTTTCTTCGCAGCATTGGTGAGAAGATTTTTATGCTCCGTAATTTTTTAATTTTTGACAAAAAGAAACCTTAAAAATGGAGAAATATTTTATTGTGCGTTGATGTGCAAGTGGTTTAGCATCTGATCCGTAAAATAGACTGAAAATGACTTTTATTAAGCGAACTTAGCGATCGATCTCCTGTTCTCTAACCTCCATGGTTAAAGTCATCAGTCCAACTGATATCAGTTCGAACGGATTTAATTGTGCCAAAGAAATTTCCACAGACACGATTAGTTCAACTGATCATTCCAACTTATTCCAACTGATCAGTCCAAACTAGGACTGTGATATTTTTTAAAATATCATATTTTTGATATCGATCGATAATTATAAATATCAATGTTGGAGTTTTACAAATCGTAAGTTAATATACGGTAATAACAGTATATTGGAGAAATATGGCTTTATTTAAAAAACCAACCGTAAGTCATTTTAGTTTAGTTTATTTATTATATTTATTAAGCAAATTAAATTAAATGTTAGATGAAAATGTTAGATTATAGTTTTTATTAATTATTGTTTAATATTACGATTATGTGTACCAATATTTTTCCGTAAAAGTTTTATAAAATACTCGTTGTTTACATGTCCTGCTGTTAAATACGTTTAGGAGCACAGATGCTACAGACGTAGCTGAGAAATCAAATATTTAACAGATTTAGATAGAACGGGATTAAATGTCTACCCAGCAGACAGTCGATGACGACAGTAACTCAAGACGCCTAACCGATCAAAATAACTTGAGGTTTATATTAATATCGAAGCACTTGTTTCGTAGTTTTCTCTAATAGTTTACACGTGCAGACACTTAAATCACAAAATCGTATCACTTTTATCTGGCAATATACGATATTATTATTAGGTGTTTCTAATTAAAACAAATTATGTTAATAAATAATATTTTGTATCGAAAATAAAGACGGCAGGCACCTTCGGGATCACAATACAAACATTTTTACGTAAAAGAATTTTTCCTAAATTGAAATTCACAGAGTTTTGGAAGAACAATAATTTTTAAATATCATTTCTTAACATTTTTTTATTTGTTGGTATATTCATTTATTTTAAAATTTTAAAACAGCGGGCACCTTGTAAAGTAACTGAACAAACCTACAAAAATGTTTTAACGCAGAGAATTATTTCAGGTCAAAGATCTAGTGAAGAGAAATACATTAATTTTCGCCAGTTCTCTTCGTATTCGGCCTTAAGCGATAAAACAGTAGCAAAAATCCGTCTACGGTCAAGTTCCCGCCAAAACACACAGTTAGTAAAGTAGTCATAAGTTTCGTAGATTGTAGTCATTTTAATACCACAGAGATATACTATAAAAAATTACATTTCTTTTTAAGATAATAAGCAAATAAATAAACTAGGGAAAAATTAATAGAATAAAATAAAGTACAAAAGATAGGGTAGTAGTAGATTAAATGATTTACGAGACAAAATAAAAATTAAAACCTTTTATTGAAAAAAAATATCGACTGTCGATATTCATATTTTAACGTTTAGCCCACTGCGCGACCATGGTGGACATGGTTGCCATGGTATCGCCCCGCCTAACCGCCTCTGCGTCGAGCATCGAGCGAATGCGTTAATGCTGGTGCTACACTAACGGGAAACGTCAATGTCTACAAACGAACAAATGTAACGCGGTATAGTTGGCTATACTAGAACGCTCCACGTCGTCCAGGCGTTAAAGTTGGCGTTAATGTTCCTTAAAGACTTTTTATATTTGTTAAAAATGGTTCTATAAAAACCCATTAGGTTTTCCTTCGCCTTTCTAATTCTTCGATAGTTGTATTAAAAGACAATATTTGTATATTTCGTCGCAAAACATCATTTTGCGCTGTACGATTCTTAAAACTCTTGATTCTTGGGTCCCACAAACATGGCTCTGTTTGCAGAATCTTAAGAAGCTCTAATCTTTTTTATTATTCCGCTCCATCATAGCCCTACGTGGGACCTTGTTGACCACCCAGTCAGACAAACGTAGTGTGGCCGCTTCAACGTGTTATTTCTTTGATGTACCGCTACTCGAGTTATCGCCAAACGGCAAACGGCATTGTTAATGTCATTGTCAAATTAACGCGTTAAGTCTTGGCTACACCTACATTCAACGTCCATCAACGCGATAATTAACAGCATTTCTCGTTAGTGTGGCCTCAGAATAAGATTGTACAAGAATGATAAAATAAACAAGCTCCGTGGCGCAATGGCTTAGCGATGATTTGCTGCGCTGGGGGCCGCGTGTTCGAATCCCGCACGGAACAAATAATTGTATGGTATGCAAATAATTGTTCCGGGTCTAGATGTTTATCCTTGTGCAAATTATACTCGTAAACTGCATCCACGATACGGGAGAAAATCCTTGTGTGGGGGTAATGTTTTTTTTAAAGTAAAAAGTCTAGAATTAATAAAATAATTATTTGATTTGTTTGATAATCAAATATGTTGAGTTTTATAAAATAATTCTTTCGTATTGTATTAAGTTACATAACACGTTGGTACAATATATTTAGTTTAGTTTTCTTTATTTTCTTGTGTTTTGTTGTGATAAAATTGCGTGACTCCTATAAATAATTAATAATAAAAATATAAAAATAGTTCCGTCACTGAGATCCTATACAAAATTTTAAAAATTGCACCATCAGAAGGGTGAGATCATAACTGTCACCAAGGTCTTTATGGGCCCTTTCAAATGAGATCAAACACGATCGTCCTTTCTAGTGGCGTCACTGAGATCTTATATCCACCTTTGTATTGCACAATCAGAAAGGTGAGATCGTGAAAATCACCTATGTCTTTACGAGCCCTTTCAAATGATTTCAAACACGATCGTCCTATCTAGTGGCATCACTGAGATCTTGTACCAACCTTCGGACTCCACCATCAGCTAGTTGATATCATCATAATCATCTAGGTCTTCATGAACCTCTTTGAAAATGAGTTGAAAAAAAACACGATGGTTCTACGTAGCATCACTAAGATCCTTTACCCATCTTCTGAGTCAATCATAAGGAAGGTGACATCATCACAGTCACCTTAGTCTTCATCCTCCGTCGAACAAAATTCTATAAATATATAAAATAATAAAAATCTACATAGCATTTAAATAATGTATGTAGCTACTAAGAAAGTAGGTACTTACCAGTAATTAAAACGACCTGAAGCCAGCGAGTAACGGCGCGCCGGAAAACTCCGTGGAGTGCCATCGGTTAAGAATTTCATCTTAAGATTTCACACTCACGATCAGTTTTTGGATTTACGTCAGTTCGACTGAGCAGTTTCAACTGACAGTGCGACCGAAAAACTCCGTCGGTTGTCGTCAGTTGAAAATTTCAACTTAAGCTTACACTTACACTTACGGTCACTTACATAACACCCTCTTACCACTAGGTGGATTGTGTGATATGTGCCCGTTAGACACCCTTCATTGTATAAACAATATATTATGCGTGGAGATGGAGTATTATATAGTTCGCGCCATAATTTCAAACTTCACTGGATATATTGACTTCGAAACTCGAGAGATGAAAGTGTTTCAGGAGCCTTCTTTCTGGCAATCTCGAGGCAGTTATATGTTC